>OX422209.1:65010134-65362634 GCA_949130495.1 Sambucus nigra | reverse complement strand
AGGAGTAAGAAGTTAGTATTGGATTTAATATCTCATTTTAGAAGGAAGAATGTGGGTTTTAGGGTTGATTGGTGTTTGATTCTCTACAGTACTGGTAAATACTTCAGTCATGTACACTTTATTATCTTTCTCTTTTTTAGACTTTATTATGTAGTTATATTAATGTTATTGGTGGTCTGTGTTTTGATTTTTATTTCAGATCTGAAGTGACTATACTACAAGAATTCACTCTCAGTTGCAAATACGTTGAACATGTACTCAGTTGTTGAGTTTGTTGAGTTGTATCATAAGAATGTAGGTTTAGCACGGGGGTTGAGATGTGCGTGTTTTTAAAACCCTGTCGTTTTTTTTTGTTATTTGCTATGTATTGCGTTGGTTTGTTATTTAACATGTAAATTCATGTCTTGGAAACTAATCATAACGTTGGAAGAATGGAAAAAAACTCAGCTAAACACGTTGTGGCAGTCCAATGCAACAACCCTTTTGTTCTTTTTGCGAAATGGTTGAAATCCCTGGGAATCGAAGCTGTCTTTATTTATAAAGAACCGTATCTCTATATTTATCCGCATTCTATATTTAATAGACCAAAATTTAAAGTGATTTACTCTTTAGTCTAAAATTGTTGTAATTGCATCTTTTTAGTGTTGTGGTGACCCTTTGTAGACCCCTATCGGGCTAGCTTTTTGGGAAACCCTTTGTATTAGTTTGTTTTATTTTGTCATTCCACATCATATATGTTTAAATGAATTATTTTACCATGATATTAATATGGATCAAAATTAGAATATCATCGTATTGCCATAAGTGTTTATTTTACCCTTGAAACAAATAAATTTGAGAACTATAAAATCAATAATTAAAAATTTATTAGAAATTTTTATTATGTTAATAAATCAACTTCTATTTTTTACGTTATCACGTTAATATATTAGAAGCTTATGTTGAAGGATTTTAATAAATCACCATGGGATGATCAACTGTATTTAAATTTGAACTATTGGTGGCACGGGTACAAAATATCACGAGACTAAATTTATCGTCGTGCCATCAGTACGGATACAAAAGATCACGAGAACAAATTTATCACTGTGCCATCGGCACGGGTACACCCTAGTATATATATATATATATATACTAATAGGGTATATATATATATACTAACAGGGTATATATATACATATTGTTATGTATGTATATATATATATATATATATACATACTGAGTATATATACTAACAGGTGTATACTGTTAGTATATATACCGAGTATAATATGTATATATATACATACTGAGATAAATATGTATATATAACAGTATAGTCAAACCGAAATTCCCATGACTGGGATCGATTACTACGAGTTACATTGGTCCCGTTCGAGGTGTTCGTGCCTCTTACAGGACAATTTTATGGCTGTTTTACGTTTTCACCCTTCAGTGTCACATTTTTATTCTTAAGTCTCACTTTTTGCAAATTTAAGTCGTACACTCAAATCGGGAGGGCAGTGACTACACGGCCGGTTCCTAAGACTTACATTGGTCCCGTGCGAGGTGTTCGTGACTCTTACGGGACCATTTTGTGGTTGTTTTACGTTTTCACCCTTCGATTGCATATTTTTATGCTCAAGTCTAATTTTTTACAAATTTACGTCTTACACTCAAACCGGGAGCCCGGTGACTACGCGGTCGGTTCCTACGAGTCACATTGTTACCGTGCGATTCTTCTTAATATTATTGAGCATTTCTTTCTCATATGCTAACGTCATACGACCCGTATGTCTAGGTTGAAGCCATATTTTTTCCTTTGGAGGCATATTTTTCGACTAAACACAAAAATTAAATAAAATAAAATGAACATCACACTACATAACGAATTACGCTAGATGGAAACATATAAATTGATTAGTAATATTTGATAAAACTAATTTGACACAACACGTAACGAAATAGGAACAAACATTTAACATTACATATCAGTATCAATATCATAATCATAATCCATTTTCTTCGTTATCTCCATTCTCTAATTTGATAAAAACTAATTTGGCACAACACGTAACGAATTACACTAGATAGAAACATAAAAAGTTTGTCCACATACAAAACAAAATAGGAACAAAACATTTAACATTACATATCGGTATCAATATCATAATCATAATCCCTTTTCTCCCCATATTCTTCGTTATCTCCATTCTCTAACATTGTTTCATCATCAACGACATCATCATCATCATCATCATCATCATCATCATCATCATCATCATCATCATCAATGTTTTCCCCCATTGGATGCAGAACCCTATCACTAGGGATAACCTCAGGAATTGCATCATTCCTATGAAATTGAGTAGCAGTATCTTCAACGACGATTGGGATAACATTTGTTGTTTCGACTTGTTGGAACACGTCACCAGATCCATGCAATTCTGCTGCCCCGGTATCATCTTCATCCAACTCCGGTACATCCCAGGTTCCCCGATGTTGGACTTTTTGTACGATTTGCCATTGTGCACCTAACTTTGTATCATAGACATAGAAAACTTGTTGAACCTGACTAGGCAAAACAAATGGATCATCTTTATACCACCGACTCTTGACATCAATACTAATAAAATGTGAATCAGTGCGCATTGTCTTCCTACTACCGGTGTTGAACCATTCGCATTGGAACAAAATGACTTTATTCCCGTAAATATATGTCATCTCATAAATTTTGCTCAAGTAACCGGAAAAGTCTAGCTCACGACCCTCGTGTTCCCCTTTGGAGACCAACCCACTATTGTGACTCCTACGATGCATGTCTCGGTCCCTAGTATGGAATCGAACTCCATTGCAAATGCAACCCGAATACATATTCACTATCACGTTAGGTCCATTTGCTAATGACCAGAGCTCATCATTTGCTTTGGGGGACCCTTGCGTTCGTAAAAGATTCATCTACATAAACAACATATGAAAGTCGTATTAAATTATTGTTAAAGTGATGCAAAGTAAATTTCTTTATATATCTTACCCGTTCTTTAACCCACTTCAAAAATTTTTGGCGTTGAATTTGAAGTATGTCACATCCATTTGGAATTTGAAGTATACTTTTGTGTTCCCTAATTAGAGAAATTTAATTTATTAATAAAATGGATAATCAAACAAAAAGATCATGAATATTATAAATTTGAAACACGTACTCTAGATACGGCTCAACCTCAACAGTGTTATACAACACAAACCACTTAGCCATATTAAGCTCCTTTTTAGACACATCATGAGCCCTTGAGATACATCCGAAATGATGGACATTTTGGTTAAAGACAACTAGCCCCAAGCCACGTTCGCCACCATCACAATTGCGTTCTTCTCTGTTAAATACGGTTTCAACATGGCTCAAGTACATTGAGCAAAAAGTCAAACACTCTTTCACGATGTACGTCTCCGCAATGGAACCTTCAGGCCTGGCTCGGTTAGATACAAATTCTTTCAAAGTTCCAAGAAACCTTGAAATTAATAATAGTTAGATGAATATTACACATTTTACACATTTTTCAAGATATTAAACTAAATTAACGTTATAATAGTTGCATTTACCTTTCAATTGGAAACATCCATCGATATTGTACTAGTCCAGCAAGTTTGGCCTCACGTTCCAAATGAACCGCCAAATGGACCATTACATCAAAGAATGCCAGGGGGAAAATCTTCTCCATTTTGCAAAGTATCAGAATTATGCGTTCCTCTAATTTCTCCAAATCTGTCCGCACTAATGTTTTGGAGCACAACTCCTGAAACCATTCACCCAACTCAGCCAGTGTAATACAAATATCTTTAGGAAGGTATCCACGCATCCCAATGGCAAGAATTCGTTGTAACAAGACATGACAATCATGGCTTTTAAGGCCCAATAATTTTCCAGCCTTTGTAGTCACACATCTTGAGATGTTTGCAGCATAGCCATCTGGATACTTAACTGATTTCAAAAAATCATAAAAATACTCCTTCTCCTTTGGGGTTAATGTATATATTGCGGGAGGCTTGCATAAGACCCATCAGGACGCTTTTGTAAGTGCAATTCCGCCCTTATGCCCATATCTTTTAGATCAAGTCGTGCTTTTTCTGTGTCCTTGTTCTTCCCGTTCATGTTCAATATTATTCCAAGTAAATTGTCACATATTGTAAGGACATTTTTCTCATGTCCAACATGTTACATTTATGTATGTCGTACGCCGCTACATTTGGCACGTCACCTCACGATCTCACATGGCGGCCTCAATCCGAATTCCGGGAATCAAGCATTCAACATCTCCATTAATATGTCCCACATCTGCCTCAACGACTTCACGGTCCACGATTTTAGGGACTTAATGTAAGTGGTACGCACGAGAAGTCAAAACAGTGAAAAAAGGCACTATAGGAGTGTTCAAGGGCATTTTCGTAATTTCACATCCATAGTTAGGAGGTCTGGTCAACTGGAAAGTTGAAGAGCTCGCCGCAACGAAGATACTGGAAGAAACGTCACCTCAATCCGAGCTACGGTGAAGAAGTTATGACCTTTTGAAGTTGGAGAAAATTCCTTGAAGAATGCTGTTTTTTTTTAACCTCATACCAGAATGGGAACACCAAACCGGTTCGGTGTACCCCAGATGGGGTTCGGTGTACCTGTACGCTGATAAGTTTTTAAGAGTTTTAACAAAGCGGGATTCTTCATATTTTTTCCTATAAATACCAACTTCGGGGGAGTTGTTTTGCAAGACTTTAGAAGACGTTTTTGAGAGTCCAAATTACTCTAGTCTTCATATTTTTGAGTCCCAAGACTCATGTTTTGATTCACACAATTTCCAAACCTTTGTGAATCTTTTGGTAACCCAAGAACACAACTTTTTAGTTTGTTCAAACCTTTGTGGAGAGATCTTTGCAACCGAGGGCTGCGTGTCATTGCTGAGGGAGTCTCTACAAAGTTTTATGGCTGCGTGTCATTGAGGAGTGCTGCGGTTCTTCCCTTGCTGATTGGACTGAGGTTCATGTGGGTTCGCTGCGTGTGGATTCATTGCTGTATTTCATTGTAAATCTTGTAAGTTGCGATTTACGCTTTATAGTGAAATAAAAGGTTTTGCCCTGCGGGGATTTTTCCTTAAACTTGGTGTCACATGATTTATTTGGTTATGGGTTGACACACACACGCACCTTAGATGCATGTTTAGGCGCTGAAATTTAATAAGTGTGCTAAATTAGAAATCTGCGAAGTTTTTCAATATCACGCATTCTCAAATTGGTATCAGAGCGGGTTACGCTAATTTATCGCGTATTCCTATTTTTCGCAAAATCGTGTGATATTGATTTTTTTTTAAAATAAATTTTGTGAAAAATCGCAATTTTTTAATGGAACGGCTGTTTAATGAGGAGCCTATTTTTGAAAAATTTCACGATCTTGCTGAAAATTTAAAAAGTTTGAATTTGAAACTTTGCAAAAGAATTAAAGTTTTGGAAAAAGAAAATTCTCGTTTTAAATCCGCGATGGATCTTTTGCAAACGGTTCAAAATCAAAGAGATTTTTATCATGAAAAAATTGTTTCTTTGGACCACGAATTTAATGCTTTAAAATTGTCCAAAAAGGAGAGTGATGATAGGGTCCTATTTTTAGAGAAAGAATTGGAGGACCTTAAAAATTCGATGGTTTGTGTTTGTGCCAAAGATGAAAGAAATATTTTAATCAATGAGTTTGTGGCACGTGAAGAAACTCTTAGGGAAAAGTTTGTTTTAATTGAGGGGGAGCGTGATAAACTGTTAAGTTTAATTGATAATTTGAAGAAGGCGTCCCTTAATTTGGAAGAGTCTAATTCTTTGCTTGAGTCAAAAATTTTGAAGTTAAAAAATGATTTGACAGACTCAAGTAGGTTTGATAGTGATGGTCATGGCTCATCTTGTTCTCATGCTTCTAGTGCTAAAGCCAAAACCATATTTTGTTCTAGAGGGTCAATTAATCCCAAGGACATTAGAAAAGATCACACTTTAGGTAACATTCCTCCCATTTACACATGTTCACATTGTGGTAGGAAAGGTCACCTTAGGAGATTTTGTTTTGATCTTGGAAGAAGTCCTAGGATGTCGAAGTCTAGTGTTACCTTGGTTCCTAAATCCCCCACACGTTGTTTCACATCTATTTGGGTTAGGAAATCACTTTTGGATACACTAGATTTTAGACAAGTTGATTCTCGTTTGCTTGCACATGATTCTTCCCTTGCCATATCATATAGATGATTGTGTTCGCATGTGTGTCATACGCTAGTTATGCTTTTTGATATATGTTTGCTAGCGTTGTGACATGTACTTTTTGTATAGATTTTTTTATTTTTGGAAATATTTTGAAAAATACAAAAAGATTTTATTTTGATAAAATTTTGAGAAAATCCAAAAAGATTTTTGTATTTTGTTTGCACCGTTTATGGATGAACACTTTGGAGGACCGAGCCACAACTTTATTCCATTATTTTCATGTGACTATTTGATAGTGTTTTGAGACAATAGGTCAATTCATCCATGTGCTTTATAATGTTTGGAGTCATTAAGATGCATTTAAGTGTTACTTCCTACATGTTTGACTCATAATTTCCTTTATTGCACACATGCACGAATTTTTTTGATTATTGTTCTTGTCTTATCACATGTTGGTTGGGTGTTTTCACTTCAATCCTGTCCTTAAAACGAACCAAGCGTGATAAATTTTTGATTAGGAAACTGTGCATATAAAAACCGTTTTGTGAGATTGTGTGCTTTGTTTAAGAACGGGGAGGGGCTGCGAAAGGTAATTATCTCTTCTTTGCGCAAAAGCCACCGTTCCAAAGGACCTAAAAAATGGAGGAATTTTATTATCCGGGGTCCAAAGAGGTTAAAAGAGCCCGAAAAAATTGAAAGGCAATAAAAAGAAATTCATGCCAAATTATGGGCCATTTAGGTTTTTGCACCAATTCTCCAAAGTTTGAGAATTTAGATTACCTCTAAAAGAAAATATATATGAGGGAGTTTGGTTGGATAATTTAAAACGGGTTTGCACGTCCTTGAAATGCTTGATAATGCGCTAAATAATTTTGGACGTTATTGGTGTGGAAATCACTTTGACTTTGATTTGTTGATTTGCATAAGACGATGTCATCTAAATTCAACAAATTTTTTTTACACCTAAGGATACTTTTAATGTTCATTCGTTAGGGGTACACATATGCATCGTGCACATATGATTGATTGAGTTGATTTACCTATCGAATGTGTTCACACCCATTCATTCCGTTTCCATGACTTGGTTGTTTGAGTCTAAATCCATGGTGTGATTTTTATGTATCATGTTTTACATTTTTTTTCAAATGCTATCAGATTTTTTTTAGCATCTCCTTGCAAGAGCACGTTTGTCATTTGATTGATGTCTTGATTTGTATGCCGTGATGCCCCGATTTTGCTTGCTTGTTTGATTCATTCTTCTTATTTGTCTATTTGGGGACATCATAAAAAGGGGGAGAAAGAATTATCTTATTTTGGGGGAGTTTGAATTTTGGGGGAGTTTTTGAGATTTGACTTATGCTTATCATATATTGGTATCTATGTCTATCTCATTTCAAACTCGATACGTCACTTGGTATTTTTTTCTTTATCTCATGTGTGTAGGTACTACATTGATGATCTCTGAATTGCACACCCTGATGAGAAAAGATTTGAGATTCCTGAACATTTGAAGAACAAACGATGAAGACTATTCATTTGTACCTTTTCCAGTTTTGGGTTCATGGGAGGGTAGATTTGTATAGGCAATTTTGTATTTGATAATTCGGATTTTTTATGTATGTACCGGCATAGACATAGGGGGAGATTTGTAAGGACATTTTTCTCATGTCCAACATGTTACATTTATGTATGTCGTACGCCGCTACATTTGGCACGTCACCTCACGATCTCACATGGCGGCCTCAATCCGAATTCCGGGAATCAAGCATTCAACATCTCCATTAATATGTCCCACATCTGCCTCAACGACTTCACGGTCCACGATTTTAGGGACTTAATGTAAGTGGTACGCACGAGAAGTCAAAACAGTGAAAAAAGGCACTATAGGAGTGTTCAAGGGCATTTTCGTAATTTCACATCCATAGTTAGGAGGTCTGGTCAACTGGAAAGTTGAAGAGCTCGCCGCAACGAAGATACTGGAAGAAACGTCACCTCAATCCGAGCTACGGTGAAGAAGTTATGACCTTTTGAAGTTGGAGAAAATTCCTTGAAGAATGCTGTTTTTTTTTTAACCTCATACCAGAATGGGAACACCAAACCGGTTCGGTGTACCCCAGATGGGGTTCGGTGTACCTGTACGCTGATAAGTTTTTAAGAGTTTTAACAAAGCGGGATTCTTCATATTTTTTCCTATAAATACCAACTTCGGGGGAGTTGTTTTGCAAGACTTTAGAAGACGTTTTTGAGAGTCCAAATTACTCTAGTCTTCATATTTTTGAGTCCCAAGACTCATGTTTTGATTCACACAATTTCCAAACCTTTGTGAATCTTTTGGTAACCCAAGAACACAACTTTTTAGTTTGTTCAAACCTTTGTGGAGAGATCTTTGCAACCGAGGGCTGCGTGTCATTGCTGAGGGAGTCTCTACAAAGTTTTATGGCTGCGTGTCATTGAGGAGTGCTGCGGTTCTTCCCTTGCTGATTGGACTGAGGTTCATGTGGGTTCGCTGCGTGTGGATTCATTGCTGTATTTCATTGTAAATCTTGTAAGTTGCGATTTACGCTTTATAGTGAAATAAAAGGTTTTGCCCTGCGGGGATTTTTCCTTAAACTTGGTGTCACATGATTTATTTGGTTATGGGTTGACACACACACGCACCTTAGATGCATGTTTAGGCGCTGAAATTTAATAAGTGTGCTAAATTAGAAATCTGCGAAGTTTTTCAATATCACGCATTCTCACATATATTTTTCTCAATGTGCATCACATCAAGGTTGTGATGAAGCTTTAGTGTTTTCCAATACGGGAGCTCGTATAAAATGCTTTTCTTTGTCCAGTTCAATTTTGTTGGGTCACGAGGCCTTTTCTTGTTGCTCGGATGCTTTCCAAACTTGGCATTTGACAAGCAATTCAATTGATTTAGTACTTTTTCCACTAGTAACTCCAAGGATCGAGTTTGATTCTCAGACATACCGTTAAATGCCTTACTCCTTCGCAAAGTATGGTCCTCGGGAAGGTAACGTCGATGGCCCAAGTAGCCAATCTTACTTCGCAGGCGTTGAGAAAATGTATCATCATTACATGGGGGACAAGCAAGATAACCTTTCGTACTCCACCCAGATAAGTTACTATAGGCAGGAAAGTCGTTTATCGTCCACATTACAGCTGCATGCATCCGAAACGTTTGTTGAGTAGAGGCATCATAAGTGAGTACGCCATTTTCCCACAACTCGTTCAACTCATCAATCAATGGTCGCATGTAAACATCAATTTCTTTACCGGGGGTATTAGGTCCAGGAATAAGTAAAGTCATCATGAAAAATGGATCCTTCATGCAGTTCCAGGGTTCCATGTTATATGGCATCATTACCATAGGCCACATGCTATAAGAGGTGCTCATGTTCCCAAAAGGGTAGAACCCATCGGTGGCGAGGCCTAGCCTCACATTACGGGGATCCTTAGCAAAATCAGGATAACATCGATCAAAGTCCTTCCACTCCTCACTATCAGCTGGATGCCTCAATATCCCATCATCCACGCGCTTATCACTGTGCCATCTCATGCCTGTAGCCGTCTTCCTTGACATAAACAATCTTTGCAACCTAGGTGTCAATGGAAAGTAGCGTAGTACCTTTTGAGGGATCTTCTTACCATTGCCAAAATTGGGCTTGTATCTAGACTCCCCACATATCGGACAATTATCAGGAGATGCATTCTCCTTCCAAAAGAGAGCGCAATCATGTTGGCATGCATGGATTGTCTCGTATCCCAAGCCCAATTCTCGTAGCAGCTTTTTGGCTTCACAAATCGATTTCGGAACCAAATTCCCTGCAGGCAGAAGATCCACTAATACCTCCATCAACATGTCAAATGACTTATTACTCCATTTACCCACAACCTTCAAATGAAACATTGTAATCTCAAATTTCAATAGCGTATATGTTTTGCAGCCCGGGTACACCTCACGTTGGGCAGCCTTTAGTATTTTTTCGATATTTTGCACATCTTTCGTTTTGGTGTTATCATACGCTTCTTCTGTCCCAAAATCCACTGAATCACGCCCCGTATAAGTCCCCTACAATAGTCTTCTACTAATTCGGGGAAATCGTCATCCTCGTCTTCATTATCACCAATTTCAACATCCGTGTCATCTTCATATTCATCGATTTGGTGTTGCAAAATAGATTCCCCATGATGAACCCAGATCTTATAACTTTCCATTATGCCATGTCGTACTAAATGATACATCACAACATGGCCAATGTGCCAATAACGATTACAACAATTATTACACGGGCATTGAATTGTACCATTTTGGCTCACTTTGGCCATTGCTCTGTCAACAAAAGACTTAGCGCCCTCACAATAACGCTCGCCTACTCTATGCTTAAATGTCATCCAACTCTTGTCCACTTATTTCATATCTGTTTATTGAGAGATTACATAAACAACAATAGATGAATTAAATTTTACTTAAAAGTTACCTTTTTTCTTCATATATTTCATACAAAGCAATATAATTTAAACTCTTATTGACCCCCTACATATTCGCTAATTGAGAGAGTACATAAACAACAAATGATGAATTAACTTTTACTTAGAAGTTACAATTTATTTCCTTGTGCATCTCGTATAAAACAATATAATTGTATCTCCTCTAAAAGGTGAGTGGTCCTATCCCATTCAAGACTGCATATTTCTGTAATACACTTAGCAGCTCATCCACATTGTTTCAATCTGAGGAAATTTCGGCAGCATATCACCATAGTTCTCCAAGTACACGACATAGATTCGCAAGTATTGACGTTATTTCAATTGATGTCGATTTATCAATTGAATTAACACTCAACACCACATCAATCTAGTATGTACCCAGAGAACATTAAGAGACGGCAACAGAAGTTCCCCCAAAAGTAACAAGTGCACACCACTAAGTACATTATTATACAGAATTTATGCAGTCCCAAACTGTCCAAACGGGACAATTCAAGAGATCTCATTACAGGGGTAATGACTCTCGAACGGGTCTAAGGGCTATTGAATGCGTACGCATAAGAACTAGATGGCTAGTATCTATGCGCACTATGTGTAACTTGAGAGGTTTATTACTATGTATAATTTACCCTACTTTTAATTGATGCTTTAAAAGTTATGTTGCTCACCACATTAAAACCACTAATCAGATAATAGTATTTATACTTTACTTTTAAATTCTTAGACCACAACTAACCCCTTGCAAAAATACTATTAAAACTATAATTAAAGAGCAATGCACATATCTTCTAAACATTAATTTGAATATTATAACCCGAAAAAAGGGAAATAACATAAATAAATTTGCAGTAGCTATAAAATTGCAGTACAAATTGTAGCTTCCAGCCATTTGATTGTTTTTCAGCAAACAAAAATAAATTTACAATAGCTATAAAATAGGAATCACAATAATGTTTATCAATCAAAGTCAATATAGCCCATTTAAATCCATCATCAGATTTGTAAACAGATTCATGTCCATAACCAACTCTTCCAGAAGACCCAAATATGTAAAGTGAAGAAATAAACAAGGAGATGACCTAAATCAATCATTCTCATCAAAACTAAATCAGCATAAACACTAATTTTTACTATAAAACTAATATAATAAAATGTAATATATTTACAAATAAACAAATGAGGTATAGAGTAAGGATTGTCAAACGAATGATGTACCTGAAAAGAAGTGAACAATTGATTTCTGATAAATGTTTTAGAAAAGCATTGATGGTTAAAATCGTGGGGATCTTCACTATGAGCATTCGTTTGAACTCACCGAAATCGATTTCTGATAAATATAAAATTGAGTGTGCCGAGGTGGTGGACGAGGATTGAACGAGGGGAAGAGCAGGATGGAGGGACAGCAGGACGGAGGAGAGGGAGAGCAGGACGGAGGAAAAGTTAGGGTTCGGTTTCGGTGAGCGGAGAGGGAGAGTTTTTTTTTTGGTCTTTTAGTTAACTTAACGGCCAACAAAAATTAGTAACAAACAAATAAAATATTTTTGGCATCATAGTTTTCTTTGTTGCCAAAAGTATGAGATTTTTCTCAACCCACTCCTATGTTGCCAAAAGTTAAGTCATGTTTGGCAACAAAAAAATATGATGCAAAAAGCTAAAAAATTTCCCTCTTTTATTTTGCTAGCTTCCCGCTTGAAATTTTAACTTTTGGCAACAAGTTTTATTTTATGTTGCCAAAAGTACAATGTAAAATAGTCTTTTGGCAACATAATTCAAATTTTGTTGCCAAAAGGGTATCTTTGGCAACAAAAATATCTTGTGTTGCTAAATATTGTTGCTAATGGTGCAAATTCTTGTAGTGTTTATTTTACTTACTTTAATCACTAGATGCATGTTTAGGATTAATCAAGATAAATTTGGTTAAAGTAAAAATTGGGTTTCCACAACTTGGTTTGGTGCTTAATTGAAACTTGGTTTGGTTTGGTAAAGACACATATTGGGTCCTACAAATTGGTATTAGAGCTAGAAAATATTTTTATTTATTTTGTGATCCCATGTGTTTACAACAATGAATTTTGGAAATAACGATTTTTTTCAAACTCCTATTTTTGATAGCACTAATTACACTTATTGGAAGATGAGAATGAAAAATGTGTTAAATCAATTGCTGAGCGTGTTTGGTTAGCGATTGAGAGAGGTTGGGAACCACCTGTCACAGTAGTTGGTGAGGTCACTAGTTTAAAGCCTATCGAGTCATGGAACGAAACTGAACATAGACTTTCACAGTATAACTCTAACGGTTTGCACGTTATTTCTTCACATGTCACACCTGAAGAATATAATAGGATTATGACTTATGAAACATCGAAAGTGGCTTGGGATATTTTGGCACTCACTCACGAGGGTACTAGCACAATTAGGGTGCCACAACTTCAAAATCTCATCACACAGTTTGAGACAATTGGGATGCTAGAAAGTGAGACTTTGATGAGTTTTATGCTAGGTTGTCCACTATTGTCAACTCGTCGTTTAACCTAGGTGAGAGAATTCCTGACAATCGTGTCATTAATAAAATACTTAGGTCATTACCTAGTAGGTTTAATGCGAAAGTGACTATTTTAAACTCCCTTGGTAAGTTAGAGTCGACGAAACTTGAAGAAATTGTAGGTGACTTACAAACCTATGAAATCGACATGATTACCTCCAAGCAAGTGCCTAAGAAAGAAAAGGGTACTGCTTTGAAAACCCAGAAGGAGGAAGTTAAAGTTTTGGATTTGGATTCCGATTTTGAGGATGTCGCCTTATTGGCAAAGAATTTTAAGAAGTTTATCAAATTCCAAAGGCAATCGAAAGATGCCAAAAAGTTTAAAAACTTCAAAAAAATAAGGATGATTCCAACTCTGAGGATAAGTTTGAGAAGCCTAAGAGAGATGAGTCGGATAAGTGTTTTGGGTGTGAAGGTTATGGTCACAAAGTTCAGGAGTGTCCCACTAGACTTAAGAAAGAGGGTAAGCAACCCATTGCATATAATACCATCTTAAGTGATAGTGATCCGGAAGAGGGAGAGAGTTCCCCCATTGAGAGTAACTTTGTTGAATTTATGGCATCTCATGTGAATGATACTTTCGAGGCCGTGGTGTGTGAATCTCAAGTGAGTGAAGGAGAAGTTAGTGAGGGAGAAGCGAGTGAGGAAGAGGAAGTTGATGTGAAAGAGTTGTAACTTGCGTTTAATGAGTTGTATATCGAGACGGTGAAGGTGAAAAAGGCTAACTCTAAGTTGCAAGCTAGGTTGAAAGAGCGTGCCATAGAATATAATGATAAATTGATTGAGGATATTAAGACACTGGAGAACACTCTTAGGGAGAAATTAGAATATGTCGAGGGTGAGAGAGATAATCTCTGTGGTTTGATGGAGTCTTTGAAAAAAGGAGATTTTAGCGTTTGATGAGTCTAGTCGTTTGCTAGAATCTAGGATAGATGAGTTGGAGGTGAGATTGAGAGACTCGTCTAGAGTTAAGTTTGATTTGGCGGCAAGGTCGGAAAAGTTAAATAGGATTTTAAGCACCGTCCAAATTAAGGAAGATAGGGGTGGTATAGGTTTTGATGAGAGAGTTATTCCCATTCCCCCGCACGTGTGAGAAACACTAGGAACGTTAGAAAAGGTCCACATGTAGGTAGTCATTCCCACCACCGTTTCACTTGCACGTTTTGTGGTAGGAAAGGTCACCTTCGGCGTTATTTCTATGACCTTAGACAATCTTTTAGGAAGTTTAGGAATAAAGTTTCCACGATTCCCAAAACCCCCATGCGCCGTGTTACACCTACTTGGGTTATAAAATAGGATTTAGTGGCTTTTGGACTAAAACTTCATGATTATCGTTTGGTTTCACTTGATTCTTCCCATGCTAAATCAAAAGGATGATAGTGTTGCCGTGTTTGTCATATACTAGTTTGATCCATGATATATTCTTGCTAGTAGTATGACTTATATATCTCTTTGTATTATAGTTTTTCATTTATTTGAGTCTTATTTGAAAAAGACAAAAAGCTTTTGTTTTTGAGAAAACTTTTGAAAATCCAAAAAGTTTTTTTCTTTTATTTGAGTCAAAATATGTTTGAAAAGCCAAAAAGATTTTTGGTTTTCTTGTTTTTGAGCTTACATGTTTGATATGACATATTGGTGTGCTTGGACCCCCATCGTTTCATTATCCATGTGGCTAGGATATTTGGTCATTATTATCGACGCTTAGAATGATCTTAACCATTATAATATGGGGTTGTTTCGAAGTTGATTTGCATTTTGATTCGACTTTGTATATATGCCGTCATTGAACACATGCACGAGTTTATATAAATGTTTGACTTCTCTTGCATATTTGAATTTCGTGACACGTTCTTATCTCAATCTTTCCATCTATACGTAAGTAGACAAAAGGATAAAGTGTGTATGTAAGAACCATTTACCATGAGGATTGTATTGAAAAAAATAATGAGTCACTCACGGGAAAGGGCTACGAGAGTGCAAAATTGACTCGTCGTGAAAGCCACCATTTAAAAGAGCCCCCCCAAAAGGCAAAAGCCAACAAATTCAGGCCAATAGGATTTTCTCTAAGTTGTGATTTCTAGATACCTCAAAAGAACTTGAAAAAGTATGCATATATGAGGGAGTTTGGGTGGAGAAAATTTTAAACGGGTGTGCACAACGAATCCTAACGTTGAAAGATCGTATCATGAAGCTATTTTTTGTAGAATCGTCAAAATTCTGGATTTGTATGCATGTTGTACGTTTAGTTCATTTAGCTCACACTTTAATTTTCATATGGCTATGATAAGGTTTGATGATTTATCGCTATCAATTAGAGCTTCTTGATCATTTCGATGTGTTGGAATTGTGATTCATTTGTTGTAGTTCACTCCCATTCAATTCCATGTTCATGGTTGAGAACATCGATACTATGTTAACATGTTTCTTGCGATGTTTGCTTTATGCGGTTTTGCATTTCTGTAAAAAGCATAATGTTTCTCTGTATTTACGCAGTTTTGAGGCCCTTACAGGTACTGTTTTTTGAAAAAAAATTCACTGGGCAAAACCTTATGATTTTCTGGGTTGATTGTGTTTGTTTGACTTTCTCGTTCGAACGAGAAGTCAGTGTCGCGAGAAGTCTCGTTCGAGCGACATCTCCATGTCGCGCGAAGCTTCATTCGAGCGACGTCGTATTGTCGTTCAAACGACGTCTGGAAATTTTTGCTTCTTTTACTATTTGCAGTCCTCTGACAATTTTTTTGATATATGTTTAGGTACTGCTGATAGCTTTCTGGACTAATTTGTTTATATGCAGGATATTCATGATCATATTTTCTATTGGATATGTCGTGTATCACACCTGATTCATGTTGATATATTTATTGTGTGATTGTTGTTTGTTAGCTACTGATTTGACATTGCTTGATCATAATTAGCTGGTTGTTTCATGTTTACCTAGATGTATTTCATTATTGATATATATCATGCTAGGTTGTTTATCTTTTCACCGGATTGTCTATTCGAGACAAAAAGGGGGAGAAATTGGTATGTGATGTAGGGGAAGATTTATTAAGCATATTTATTGATTCAAATTGGTATCATATTATTGCTATGCTTAAACTGGTATCATTTTATTGCTCACATGTTTAACAAATGAGTTATTTTCATTGAAAATATAAATTGGTATCATTATGATTTATATCATTTGTTCCTCCATACTCCACAGGGTATTTGTTTTTCTTTTTCATGTGTGTAGGTATGCTTCAACGATTCGAGATTTAAAGCTACATCACATTCAGACAGTTCATGCTTGCCGGAGCCACATTTACTAGTCGGTGTCCTGTATTTTTGGCTTTGGGTTTATGGGATGGGATTTAGGCGTCATACGGTTTGACGGCCCGACTTAGGCATTTCACTGGTTTAGTCTTGTCCCGAAATAGTCAAAGGGGGAAATTTGTAAGGACATAAATTTCCAATTGAGTCCCTGTATTGTTTTGACTTTATTCCGTGAGCAAAACTTTGTTTGTAATATGTCATAGGGAGATTTTATTTTGTCATGATCCCACTTGATCTATGACGTATTGAAGAATTGAAGACGTTATGACAAAGCTTCAAAGAAATATAATGTTGGTTTATGGTGCAAAGTGTGTCTTCAATCAATATTGCATTTCGAGATTATACAGGTACGAATGCGTATAATTAATGGAAATCGGAATTAGTTACTAAAAAGATAAGGATGAATTTTTATAAGGAAAATATTTTAAAAAATGTTTTAAAAAGGGTTTTATACTTCGTTTTATTCTTATAAGTTCGAACAAGAGTTTGTTTTAATTTAATCTCCTAAGTTTAGTTTGATTAGATTAAAAAAATATTATTTCCTCGAGCGTCGTTCGAACGACACCTGGCTCGTTCGAGCGAGATAGCTAAGTCGCGCGAACGACTTGTAAATCTCGTTCGAGCGATAAATTTTCCAAGGCGGTGGAATTTTCCTATTTAAAGTGTGGTTTCGTCAGAGTTTGAGAGGTGTGCATTTTGGAAAATTATTTTCGAACCAGAATCGTTTATGCACATGTTTTTCTAAGGTTTTAAAGATTAAAACATCCTTAGAGTTTGCAAAGATCCGAGTTACGTATTATATGTTTATGTGATCTTTGTGTATGCACCTGGAGTTTGTTCAACACTTGAACTTGCTGGTTTTGCGGTGAAGAAGCAACGAACATCGTGTTCAACATCGTAGATGAATCAAAGCCATTCGGTGGACACCAAGACATACGTGGACGCGTGTGTTGTGGACTGGTATTGTGGAAGAAGGTTACTTTCTACGTGGGCACTGTGAGAGGAGTGGTTAAACATCAGAAGAGCGTCAAGACCCGTAGGGATCGAGTCGTTGAATAAAACTTGCGTCTGTCTTTGTAAAACCATATTCATAATGATTGTCTAGCTTGGGGCCGTCCAGGTTTTCTCCCATTTTGGGTTTCCTCATACATCCGGCGTTGTGAGTATCATTTACTTTATTTTACTTACTTTAATCACTAGATTCATGTTTAGGATTAATCAAGATAAAATTTGGTTAAAGTAAAAATTGGGTTTCCACAACTTGGTTTGGTGTTTAATTGAAACTTGGTTTGGTTTGGTAAACACACATATTGGGTCCTAGAGAGACCGAAAATAAAATGCAGAAGTTAGAGAATGTTAGAAGAAGTATAAAGTTACCTAATAGTTATGATGTGAACCCCATTGGTAAGGTTGTTGGTTTGGCTTTGTTGTGGGATAATGATGTTAATATTGATATACTTCGTTCAAACAAGTATATGATTGTCACTATTTTTTTTATGAGAGGGGTAGGCAGTGGAAGGCCACTTTTATTCATGTTGATCCGGATGAGGAGAATACAAGAAAACTATGGGCATGATTGAAATTTAAGTCTAACTATGTGACTCTTCCATGGATTATTATTGGGGATTTAAATATTATAGGAGTCATTTGGGAGAAAGAATACGGAAACGAAGATGTTAGAAGGAAGGTTACGGAGTTTAATGACCTCTTGTTCTATTGTAATATGATGGATATTGGGTTTAAAGGTCCTATCTTCACTTGGCACAATCGAACAGAGGACGATGCTTTTATCATAGAGAGAATTGATAGGGTCCTCACAAATATGTCTTTCATGGAGATTTCCCCCCATGCTTCTCTCATCCATGGCTCCATAAGAGGCTTTGACCACTGCTCGATAATCTTCCACCTCACTCCAATCATTAAGAGACACAGAAAAAGCTTTAAATTTGAAACCATGTAGGTTGGGGCTCCTCACTGCGATGATGCTATAAAATAGGGTTAGGTGACTACTATTAGAGGCTCCAACAGATTCACTATCACAAATAAATTAAAGGCGGTGTTAAAATAGTTGGTGGAGTAGACAAAGCTTCATTTTGAAAATAACAAGGATAAAATCAAAGCCCTCTACACTAAACTTTTGAATGTTCAATCAGCTCCTAGCTCAAAAGAGAATAGAAAGCGGGAAAAAAGATCCTCTCTGACATGGACGATGCTTTGAATAAGGAAGAAATATATTGGAACCAATGTTCTAAGGTTAGTTGGTTATGAAATGGTGATCAAAATACCAAATTCTTTCACTCAACCGTTGTCCAAATATGACATAGAAATAGTATGGTGATGCTATTGTCTAATAATGGAAGGTGGCTATCAGAGGAAACGAGATAAAGTCTTCTCCAAATCATCACTTCTCTATCTATAAAGCTAAGGCACAAGGGATTTTAGTAAGGAGGGTTTGATTGTCAATCGGGTAGTTTCTGATGCTATGAATGAGGAGTTGTGTAAACTTATGACCAACGAAGAGATTTGGAAAGCCGTTAAGCAACTTGGCTATGTAAAAATCCCCTATCCCGGATGTATTTCCCGGATTGTTCTTTCAAAAATATTGGGGCACAATGGGGGAGGATACTTGTAAAGTAGTGAAAGGTTTCTTTAATGGAAGTTTCATCCTCAAAGAATTAAATAGCACCAACCTTTTCTTAATCCCTAAGATCCCCTGCCCTGAAACCCTAAACCACTACTGCCCATAAGCCTTTGTAACTTCAAATATAAACTCATTGCTAAAACCCTTGATAATAGAGTTAAACCTCTCCTCAACCCAAGAAGCTTTCGTGCCCAAAAGATTAATCCAAGATAATATCATTTTGGCTCATGAAATTTTTCATGATTTGAAAATTAAAAAGGAAAGGGGGATTCAAGAGATGGTCTTAAAATTGGATATTAGCAAGGCTTATGAAAGGATTGAATGGGATTTTCTTCTTGAAGTTATGAGGAAAATGGGGTTTTCTATAAAATTGGTACGTTTGATCTCTTAGTTTATTTCCACAGTTTCTTTCTCAATCATGATCAATGGTAATAAAGCATGCTCTATCAATCTTGGTAGAGGTTTGCGTCAAGGTGACCCTCTTTCACCCTACCTTTTATTATTTGTTCAAGATGGTGTTGTCTAATATGATTAAAAAAGAAGTGGAGAATAAGGAGATTTGTGGCATTCGTATTAAGAAGAGCTTCCCTAATGCTCTCACCTTTTCTTTGTAGACACTCAATTATTTTTCTCAAAGCAAATAGAGAGGAGTGCTTAAAGGTGATGGGATTACTTCAAAATTATGGGGATGCTTCTGGCCAATTCATTAACTTTGGAAAATCGAGGACCTTCTTCTTTACCAACTCTAGTGATGATATTATTCTGTTGATTGAAGATATTTTGAAAGTTAGATCTCCAGAACCTAAATCTAAATATATTGGCTTCCCCTTTTCATGGGGCAAATCAAAGATAAATACTTTTTCTTACATTTTTTAGAAGGTGCACACTAAACTTCAGGGCTGGAAGCAATCACTACTCTCCCCTAGTGGTAGAGAAGTCATCATCATACCCGTGATCTAAGCTGTTCCCAGCTACATTATGTCTTGCATTCTTCCTCCTATCAACTTTTCCAATAAACTAGACGCTTTAGTCATAATATTTTGGTTGGGGGGGGGGTAATGGAAATATAATTAACTAAAAAAAGGTGGGAATACCTGTGTAAACTAAAAAATGAGGGGGGATTGGTTTTAGAAACTTTAGAAGCTTCAACTATGCCCTCATTTCCAAACAAACATAAAGGTTAATCAATAATCTGAATTCCTTATGGGCTGGAATGTTAAAGTCTATTTACTTTCCTAATGGGAGTTTCATGGAGGCCAAAAAAGGGGCTAGACCATCTCCATTCTGGGTTAGTTTAATTGATAACAAAAATATGCTTGAGAGGGGGCTCCATTGGAACATTGACAATAGAAGAACCACCTCGATCTGGGGGCAGCAAATGGGTCCTAAAGCTCAAAGGCTTGAACCCCTCTCCCTAAAACCCCATAATGGCCCCAAATCTTTGGTTTTTGATTTGATATCCCAACCTTCATTAACTTGGAATACTCATAAACTTCGTTCTCTATTTACTAGTGAAGAAGTTAAAACTATTTGTTGCATTCCTATTGGTGCTACTAATAAAGAAGATGACATTGTTTGGCATTACACCAACAACGGGCATTAGACAGTTAAGTCTGGCTACCAGAAAGCAGAAAAAATGAGGATTGAAAAACTCAAAGAAGCCCCTTCCTCATCATTCACTCCGGATCAGAAGGTTTGGAAAACTTAATTGGCAATCATTGATCCTCCTAAGCTTAAACATTTCATGTGGAAAGCCCGTAATAATGCCATTCCCACTGCCTCCAACCTCTTCATGAGGAAATGTTGCTCTTCTCCTATTTGCATGATACGTGGTAAAGAGAATGAGAATGTGGAACACAAGATCCTTAGGTGCAAGGGTGTGAAGGAGGTTTGGATGTCTTGTGGGGGTAAAAACCTATGGGAAAATGCTTATGGTCACTCTCTCCTAAAGTGGGTTAATGAATTAGTCATGACTGAATCCTCTGTCCCAAAGGCCAAAACTAATGTCCAGTCACTAGAATTTAGTTTTTGGCACTTATGGAAATACAGGAAAGATTTTGTGTTCAATAATCACTGGATCCAGAATTCAAGGGTCATATCTAATATTCATAGAGATTTGGAGGAATACATGGAGATAGTTTTCAAAGTTGATTATGCTACAGCAGTTCGACCCGACACCCCAACTGCTAGGTGGAATCCCCACTTCTGGCAGGTTAAAAATCAATGTGGACGGTGCTTTTCAGACTCATTTTTTGCAGGCTTCCATTGGTGGTGTTTTAAAAGACCACATAGGGTGCTTAATTCATGGATTTTGTCCTAGAGCTTGGGTTGATTATGTTATTGCATATGAAGCCATAATTTTATTAAAAGCCTTCCATATGATAATGACGTTTGGCCTCAAATCAACCACTGTTGAAAGTGACAACTCCCTGCTAATTAACTATTGCATGGGGAATACAGACCCCCCATTGCTCTATCACAACCCTTACTCGAGAGATTTGTCTCCTAAAGATAGAGTGGGACAACGAGCTTTCATGAGTTAGTAGAGACTGCAACAAGGCTTCCCATTGGCTTGCATCTCCCAAGTTTGACTCCTTTGGGGGTATGTTCCATGAAGCTATCAACTCTCCCGAGTTTTTGAAGACAGTCTCTCCTGATTGTGGTTCCTTTGGCCTTTGTTCTGAAAAAAATAAACAATTTACTTTATACAATTGTTATTTTAAGACAAGTACTATCATATCTACAAAAATGTAGTCTGACATGTCTCAAATTCATCATTGAAAAAAATGGAACTCTATAATCATCATCAACCTCTTTATATCTCTGACTCTCATAGTCTCATGCTTCAAAACTTAAGAGTAATATTTTACATTTGTTATGGTATTTGGAGAGTTATTAAAAGAGATCAGAGGTATTTAGTTCCACTTTTAAAGATTTATTTGTATTTACTTTCATGATTTTATTTTTTTAGTTGTTGGTCCTATTGTAACAATTGTAGGACACATGTCATTCTCTGCGGAGAGAAAGAGAGATGGTTACAAGACGGTTGAGAGAGATTTTGAACAGTTATGAGACTATATATAATTTAAAAAATAGATGGGAGGGGAGCCTAAAAAAACCTTGACCATGGGATTAAATCCCAAAAAAATATTATTAAAAGTGGTTATAGACACGGCAAAGAAAATGGCCATGTTCAAATCCGAACTCGACCGCCTGGAAACCATTCCAGTTTTCCTTAAACCAATCGTTGAAGACATACAAAACTCAAAATCGAAATTGAGTTGTCCGGAGAAAGACACATCCATTTTTATTGACCGTTTAATAGAGACCAAAGAGTTGGTTCTTAAATGTTTCATAATTCAGTCGTGGAATCCTTACATAAAGTTGAATTACACAAACAAGTTGTTAAAAATGCAAGACGCGTTGTCATGATCTTTTTAGATGGATGTATAGTGGCAGTTTGGTTTTTGATAACAAGAAGGCTCTTGTAGAGTTGAGAGATAATAGTTACAAGTTGGATCAAAAAGCTTTTGATAATGAAGAATGGGAATTCAAGTGGGTTTGTTGGGTCTTGTGGGGTTCCTAGACTATCGAAGCGTGTTATTGGGCTTGATGAACCGGTTATGGAATTGAAGGAGATGGATGGTGTTCAATGATGACGTGTCGACCGCGTTGGTTTCAGCTCTTGGAGGGACTGGAAAGACCACGTTGGCTCAAATGCTCTTTCATGATCACCAAATTCAAAAATAAAGTCTTTGTTAGACCCATATCATAAGTTAGAATACTTACGTTATACCGAACCGAATTCAAAAATGATTCAACATGTGTTTCACCCATCACCGAATTCAAAAACAGCAAGTAGTATTTTTTATACTAAAAAAACTACTTCATAATATCACATTAAAAAAGTAGTATGCTATTACTAAGGATAACCAATTTCCTATAAATAATTTATGTTAAATTTTTCATTGGGTTCATTTCATTTTTTTCTCCCACCATAAGGCTCAAGCTCTCATTTTATGTCAAACATCTTCTTCACCACCACCCTCCCAACAATCACCCTGCCACACCATCTCCAACATCCCTTAATGCATCTCTCAACGTACATACACGCACACAAAGTCATACCTCCTTCTTTTCGTCTTTCTTACGCGCACATAGAAAAGCCTAGTTATGAGAAAATTTATATTTGAAATGGAAAAGCCACCCAGATAAATATTTTCACATCATATTCAGCCCATAAATAACTTTAAATAAAGTAAACAATTACATAGGATTCAAATAACACCTAAAACTTAAAAAAATCACAGGTACGAAAATCTGCAACTTCGCTCCCCCGATCCCGAAAATGATGATAAAATTCGGGGTTCAAGCTCCAAATGAGGATACAAATAGAAAATAATATAGATGTACATACTCGGTGCCAAAGAACTAAGTTTGGGGCAAAATTTCGGGGTCTAAGCTTCGAGTTTGAGAAAAAAATTCGGTGTCCAAGTCCTGAATGGGTAAAATATTGTCATTTTGACAACTGAATCCATTCTAGGTCCAAAACCCTAATCCGGGGCCAAATTTTGGGGTAAAAACCCTTAATATTAGGCTAAATTTCGAGGTCCAAGCTTTGAATTTCTGGGAACATTTCGGGATCGGGGTAACGATGTTACAAATTTTGGAAATTTTGATGTTTTTTCAAACGGTGTTTTGAGTCACATGTTACTATGGAATTTATTTTAAGCTATTTATTAGTTGAATCTTAGAAAATAATATTTCTTATGGTCATTGATTGATTAAAAATAAATACTTTTTTTTATATTAGTGGTTTTTGTGAGAGAAAGTTAATGAGAAATATAAAATATATAACACATATGCACACTCACACACATAGATTTTTGCATTGGTGGTGGTGCGGTGGTGGAGATTGTGATGGGATGTGGTGGAGATGGTGATAGTATATTGTTTGATGTAGGGATGGCAATTTAATCCGACCAGTAGGAGCCCCGACGCTAATGGGACAGGTTTTGAAACCCGATTAATGAATTAGGAGCGGGTTGGATTTGGGGTTTTTTAAAAAATCCGTTTATTAAATGGGGCGGATTAGGAGTCAAGTTAAATAAAACAGCCCCACCCCGTTTAACTTATGCCTACATAATTACCCTTTATATGTATGTTTACAATTAAACCACATATACACACACACACACACACACACACACACACACACACTAAAGCCCCCCTTTATTTGTATGTTAGCTTTGTAAAAGATCTATGTGAAAATATGGATTGACAATTGGGGGATTGTCTCACATGTTGAAATACAAACCATTATAGACGTCTAATACTATAATGTAATAATTTTAATTTTACTATTTTTAAAATTAACCCAACCCTTAGGAACCCCGACCCGTCCCGTTTATTAAATGGGGCGGGTTAGGAGTTAATTTAAATAAAAACTAACCTGCCCCATTTATTAAATGGGGTGGGTTAGGGTTTTACCAAACCCGCCCCGTTGCCATCCCTAGTTTGATGTTGAAATGAGTTTGAAGGTTTTAGAGAGAAATAGATGAAGAGAGAAGGGAGAAAGTTAAAATATGAAAATTTTGAACTTTATCTATGTGGTTGCCATTTGGTGTTAATAGGGATGGCAACGAGGCGATTTTGGGGAGAGTTTTCAAAAACCCTAACCCGTCCTATTTAATAAATGGGGCGGGGCGGGGTGATTTTATTTAAATTAACTCCTAACCCGTCCCATTTAATAAACGGGGCGGGACGGGGCTCCTACGAGTCGACTAATTTTAAAAATAATAAAATTAAAAATATTACATTATAGTCTTAGAGGTCTACAATGGTTCATATTCTAATATGTGAGACAGTCATCTAATTGTCAATCCATGTTTCCACATAGATCTTTTACAAAATTAACATACATATAAATGGTTTTTTTTAGCGTGCATATATATATATGGTTTAGTTGTAATTAACATATATATAAAGGGTATTTATGTAGGCATAAGTTAAACGGGGCATGACACCTTTATTTAAACTAACTCCTAACCCGCCCTATTTAATAAACGATTTTTGTAAAAACCCATATCTGCTCCTAATTCATTAATCATGTTTTTAAACCCGCCCCATTAGGGTCGGGGCGGGGCGGGACTCCTACGGGTCGGGTTAAATTGCTATCCCTAGGTGTTAAAAAGAAGCAAGAATTGTCGATGTTCGTAAGTTATTTCATCTTGTGGTTATTATGGAGTAGTTTTTTGGGTTTTAATAATAACACTCAAAAAGTATTATTCGAAGGTAATTTATTTCACGCCTTTCTTTATTTCAAATGATAAGGTCTTAACAAATTTTTTTAATTTTAGGCCGCAGTATTAAAACTTTTGGATTATAAGATAGCATAGATAAACAACTATTGAAGATAATTATATTTGGGAAGCAAATGGACTACATAACTCGAACTCATTAAATAACATAGACTAGAGGATGTTACGATATGGATTATAAACAACATCTACTAGACACACAATAATTTGTCATGAAATTAGTGCCTAAAAGAACTCAATATTAAAACTCAATTGTTGTCATATCTTTTTCATTTTTTGATCCCCACACAGCCAACTTTTCTTTTATAAAAATAGTCTATATTTTATTAGTCCTTAATTAAAGTTGTTTACTTTTTTTACAATCAATTTTACTATTTGTTTTTCTTATAAATCTCGCCTCTTATTTATTTAATTTTTACTTATAATGAGGTGTTTTATTTTGGAAAAATTATGTTGTTTTCTTTTGAAATAATGGACCAAGGATGTCACTAAACACTAAACCTCCTATTGTCAAAACTCCCGCCACCTATACTTCTTCGCCAGAGTGCAAAATTAATTTTGCACCGTTAATTTTTTATATTTTCCACCCGATTTTTGATGTTTTAGATGCAATAGGCCCACTATTTATCCCCTTATTATTGTCGCTCCGCCAATAGACTACAAAATTATATTTGTAATTTTTTCATCGTAAAACTAAATTTGCACTATTACTACAACAAATTCATTTTGTAATGTAATACTAAAAAATTTAGTATGCCGTGTAATTATATATTTTTTAATGAAAAAAATGAAGGATATTAAACATTAAAAAAAGTGACAATACAAATTTAGTTTTGCACTTTGGTGCAGTAAAGCCAATGGTTGGAGTCTAATGATAGGAAGTCTCACGACATCCATGGTCTAATTTAGGAAAAGACAGTAGCATCGGTATATTTAAAAGGAAACACTTCATTTTAAGAAAAAAGATAAAAATCGTATTTTAAATAGAATAATTTTTTTATTAACGAGAAACAAAATAGGGACTAATTTTATAAAAGAAAAGTTGACTATCATAATACTTTAACAAGAATTATAAACTTAGTTATCTATTTTTAGTTAAGGATAGAATCAATATTTTTTTTTTAAATAAACTTTAAAACAATAAGGATTGTTGTATGTAAAAATTATTCTCCTACGTGGACCAATGAGAAATGTACACTTGTCCTCCTACGTGGCCGACCAACCTCCTTAATCGGCATCAGAGAGACTTAGTCGGCTGGAAGGCCGACCTGTTGGAGCGAAATTCCAAGGGTCTATTGAAAACGTGTATAGATCGAATTACAAAAAAATTACACATGCATCAAATCCTACAAAGCGTAATTAGGATTTACATTTCGAGATGTATTTGATAAGATCTATCCTTTGCACGAATAGAATGTGTGATGGCTCGACTCACTTCACACTCTTCTACTGTATGCCTGATATGGACATCCACGAGTAGAGGGTGGGCTCCTATTTCGTGACCACCTTCTTGTCTCCTCTTTCTTCCCTATTGCCTCTCTTTTTCACAAGTCTAAAATCGTGTCTTATGAGCATCCAAGAGTGACGGCTAGGTTATGCAAGAATGAGACTTAGGTGCATATATATAGGCTGCAGTAGGGACCTTAAGGAGAGATAAGGATGTGGCTCCTAATGGGCCTGAGAAAACCTAATCCGTCCCGAATTCTAATCTCAGTCCTTTAATTATAAATAATTCCACTAAATAATTATAATTGCAACTCCACTCCTTAACTGAAAATTATATTTCAAGCTCCTCATTATTAATTACTTAATTCTCCCCACATTAAGGTTACAGATACCCGTTAACAAAATAAATTATTGATAATTTATTTGATTAACTTCTTCAAGTCCTTGAGCGATCCAACTTAACTTATTTGTAGTGTCGGATAAATATAATCCACCTGTAGGATTTGACACATACAAAACTTATAAGTATCTCAAGGGGGTATCACCAATCTCTATTTCGCGATGTGGATTCCATCCATAAAAGACTTTCACCATACATTAATCACCATTACCCAATTTATTAAGATTATTAATCCAATAATGAATCTCACCCGATAAGTCAAAGCAATAAATAAATAGTGCATGTGTCCATCAATCATATTCGAATTAAGAGCCTTAAGTAAACCTAATAATCATGAGGTTTACATTGTCTTATAAAATCAGTATAAAAACAATGACCTCAAATTGGTCCCGTTCAATACACACAAAGTATACTAGCACAATAAGTTGAAACTATACAGTTTCTTGTAATCAAGATAGATCTATTAAAATATTGTTCTACAGTCCTACTGATGGTGAGTCCAGTTCCATCTAAGACTGTTAACGATACAACTTATATTCCACAAGAACTGGTGATCGGATCCTCTGTGTGTAAGTCGTACTCTACACACCAGAACACCTACTGAGTAAAATAAAAGACACCGACAATATATAAAATACTGCAAACATTATATCCATACATGATTCTCATTAAAATAAGAATAACTGATTTTATTATAAAAATAAATCCATAACTAATATTATTATATAAAGCATGGTTTTAGTCTATTTATCTAACAATCTCCCACTTAGACTCGAAGCCATGCTGCAATGCATCTCACTCCCATCCCCTCTACGTGACTATCAAAACTCTTGGCTGATAAGCTCTTTGTGAAAGGTCCTGCCAGGTTGTTCTCTGATGCAATCTTCATAACTGTGACATCAGCCCGCTGCACAAATTCTCAAATGAGAAGATACTTACGCTCAATTTGTTTACCTCTCTTATGGCTCCCGGGTTCCTTTGAGTTGGCAACCGCACTGCTATTATCAGAATAAAATGTAATAGCCGATTGAACTAAAGGTACCATTCCTAGATCTATTAGGAAGTTTCTAAGCCATACTGCTTCCTTGGCTGCCTCGGAGGCCGCCACATATTCAGCTTCCATGGTGGAATCTGTAATGCAAGATTATTTGATACTCCTCCAACTAATGGCTCCACCTCCTAGGGTAAACACATATCCAGAGGTAGACTTCCGAGAATCTCTATCGGATTAAAAATCTGAGTCAGTGTACCCAATGGGTACTAGAATCTCTGCCTGGTAAACTAGCATATAATCCCGTGTTCTCTTTAGGTATTTGAGTATATGCTTTACCGCAGTCCAATATTTTTTTCCAGGATTAGACTGATATCTACTAACCATACTAACCACATAGCAGATATCAGGTCTAGTGCATAACATAGCATACATAAGGCTCCCAACTGCTGAAGCATAAGGTATGCCTTTAATCTTCTCTATCTCATAAGGTATCTAAGGGCACTGATCCTTGGAAAGAGATATTCTATGTCTGAAAGGGATGAACCCTTTCTTGGAATCTTTCATGCTAAATCTGGCAAGAATGGAATCGACATAAGTTGCTTGTGATAAACCCAACATCCTATTCTTATGATCACGCATAAGCTTGATCCCAAGGATGTGACTAGCTTCTCCTAAGTCTTTCATATCGAATTGGCTGGACAACCACACTTTAACCAAAGACAACACTCCAACATCATTTCCAATGAGCAGAATGTCATCCACATATAATACTAAAAAAAACACTACGTTTCCGTTGAATTTCTTGTACACACAATACTCATCTGGACTTTGATCAAAACTAAAAGATTTGATTGCCTGATCAAAACAAATGTTCCAAGTTATAGATGCTTGCTTAAGTCCATAAATGGACTTCTTAAACTTACATAATTTATGCTCTTGGCCTTGGGCAATAAA
Organism: Sambucus nigra; assembly: GCA_949130495.1. NCBI lineage: Eukaryota > Viridiplantae > Streptophyta > Magnoliopsida > Dipsacales > Adoxaceae > Sambucus > Sambucus nigra. The sequence goes on along the minus strand of OX422209.1, from coordinate 65,333,327 downwards.
ACCATATGGCTGCACTATATAGATACATTCGTCAAGATTCTCATTAAGAAACATAGTCTTGATGTCCATTTGCCAAATTTCATAATCAAAATGAGCCGTAATGGATAAGAGAATTCGAATGGACTTCATTATAGCTACCTCCGAGAAGGTTTCCTCATAATTGATGCCCTCTTTCTGAGTAAATCCTTTCACAACAATCCGTGCCTTAAAGGTTTCAACCTTCCCGTCCACCCCTCTTTTCCTCTTATATACCCACTTGCATCCTATGGGTTTTATCCCTTCGGGTGTATCTACAAGACTCCGGACTTAATTAGAATACATAGATTCCATCTCAGAATTCATAGCTTTAAGCCAAAGTTCTGCATCTTTATCTTAGATAGCCTCGTTGTAGTTACAGGGATCGGCTTCGAGTTTATCAAGGACCTTATCATAAGATTCTCCCCAAAACATAAACCGTTCAGGTTGGCATATAACCCTCCCACTACGACGAGGTAGTCACTGTGCTGGTGTACTAGTGTCAAAACGTTGTGTTATTTCATCATGTATTAGTGGTGTTGAAGAATCTTGTTGGTTACCTCGCATTTCTTCAAGAACAACTTTACTTTTGGGTTTATGATTTATCATATAATCCTCTTCTAAGAATCGGGCATTGGTTCTCACAATGACCTTCTGATCCTTAGGATCATAAAATAAAAAACCCTTCGTTGCCTTAGGATATCCTACAAAGAAATAAAATTTTGATCTTGATTCCAACTTACTAGGATCTCTCTTCAACACATGTGCTGGACTACCCCAAATCTGAATATATTTCACAATAGGCTTTCTCCCAATCCACAGTTCCTTGGGTGTAGTAGAGACTGACTTTGAAGGTACCAAGTTCAATAAATAAGTGGTTATTTCTAAAGCATGTCCCCAAAACGAATCTGGGAGATCTGTATAACTCATCATGGACCTAACCATATCCAAAAGAGTCCTGTTCATCCTTTCTGCTACACCATTTTGCTGAGGCATTCTGGGTGTAGACAATTGGGATGTGATCACTTGATCTTCTAGATATTGCCTAAACTCCCCTAAGAGGTACTCGTCACCACGATCAGATCGTAGTGACTAGATACTTTTACCTTGATGCTTCTCCACTTCTGCCTTATACACTTTAAATTTCTCAAAGGCTTCAGACTTGTGGTGCATTAGGTAAATATACCCATACCTTGAGTAATTATCTATGAAAGTCATAAAATACTTAAAGACCCCTCTTGTTCGGGTTGTCATCGGTCCACATAGATCAGAATGAACCAATTTCAACAGTTCTTTTTGCTCTATAGCCCTTGGCTGAGAGAGGCCTCTTGGTCATTTTACCTTCTAAACAAGATTCACAAACTGGAAGTGCCTCCACTTCTAGTGAGCTCAATTTCCCACTTGCTACCAGTCTACGAATCCTTTTTTAGATTAATATGATCTAGGCGTAAGTGCTAAAGATACGTTTGATTCACTAAGGAGGGTTCCTTTCTCTTTAAATTTGGTCCAATTGAATTATGTAAAATATTAATTTGTTGTGTGGGAGAGATAGGATTAACAATATAAAGATTATCAATTAATGTACCGGAACATATAAAAGATATATTTTTCTTAATAACCACGAGTTTATTAAAAGAAACTGAATATCCATGAAAGGCTAAAAAAGAAACTGAAATCAAATTCCTCCTAATGGAAGGTGCATAAAGACAAGCTTTTAAAAGTAAATTCCTATCATTATTAAATCTTAATGAACATCTCCCACAGCAACTACCGCTACTCTCGTAGCATCTCCCATAGTTAGATAAATCTCTCCATCACTTAGTCATCTGGTTTCCTGGGACCCCTACATAGAATTACATACATGATTAGTGGCTCCCGTATCTACACACCAGTTACCAGTATTACGAACCACAAAACATGATTTAACGACAAATGTATGGAATTTACCTGCATTGTTCTATTTATTGAGGAAAATCGGACAATTATTCTTCCAGTGTCCTAACTACTTACAATGGAAACACTTGCCCTTGGGCTTTTTCACGCCTCCCTGAGGCCCACGAGCTGCCTGAGGGACCCTAGCCTGTTTCTGAGCCTTCTTCTTCTTTTTATTCTTACCCATAGGCTTAGAAGTAGAACCTTTCTCAGCAATAAAAGAACTTCCTGACTTTTTAATAAGACCCTCATCTGCTTATAGTTTTTTAAGTAGTTCCGCCAAAGAGTAAGAAAGTTTGTTCATGTTGTAATTTAGGCGGAACTACTTAAAGGCCTTAGGCAACGACTGGAGAACAATATCGACTTGGGTTTCCTCATCGATTTCTGCTCCAAGGATTTCAAGCTCATTGAGAAGAGACATCATCCTTAAAACATATTCCCTCACTGGGGTCCCTTCAGTCATATTTGTGTTCATGAGGTATTTCATGGCAACTTGCCTTGCAGCACGATTCTAATCCCCAAATATATCTTTGAGGTTTAGCATCATTCCATAGGCAGTGTCCATCAACTGATGCTGATGTTGCAGAACATTTGACATAGATGCCAAAATGTAACACCGCTCCATCTCATCAGCCTTGATCCATTTTTGGTAATCATGGGTTTCCTTTTCAGTTGCTCCCTCACCAGGTTTCTCAGGACAGATCTCATAGAACACAAACTTGTACCATTCAGCAGTCAACAAAATATCCAAATTCCTTTTCCAGTCAATGTAATTAGGTCTAGTTAATTTATTTTCCTTGAGAATGACAGCAAGTGGATTGAAAGAGCTTCCCATCTTAATACTGAGAATCAAATAATAAAATGAATTATTATAGGGCATACAACTTTTTGAATTCTAAATTAAAATTAATATTCCCTCTATTAATTTTAAAAAAAATTCAGCAACATCCCGATTACCATTTGAATAGTATTCCTCTTTAGAGAACCTACTTTCAAAAAAACAATTAGGCAGGCTTATTCCTTTTAATTTTATTATCTAGACAAAACCTATGTCAAATAAAATTAAATAACCGAGACTTTGGTCCCATAAAATCATAGCATTCCTCTTTGGAGAACCTACTATTATTTTATGTCTAAGTGTATACCACCAACTAATTTTAGATTATCTCATATCATATAGACTCCTCTTTTGGGGGCCACCTATGTGAATAATGAATCCAAAATTACCCTTAAGGAAATTTATACTGACTATCACAATAATTTTCATTCCTCGTTGGAGGACCTACTTAGTGTTGAAAGTCTATAAATCGTTGATGGAGACCATGGGATTTTCTGTTGGAAAAATCCCCCTCCCACTTAATGATTTAAAAAACTTTGTGAGGGTTATAGAAAATGTGTCTAATGTTTAATTAATTTGAAAAATCTAGAACATTTGATATATTTCCAAAAATACCGGGATTTCCCTATTTTAATATATCAAGCAAATGTGTGATAAATAAAAAATTTCAAATACCTTTAATCATTATAAAAAAGAATACCCAATTTGTTTATTCTCTAACAACACATATTAATGTTCACAATTCAAAATAATTATGAATTATTCACATTTAGCATCTACGTGATTTAAGTCTGGACGTTATTCCATGTTGTCCTTAATTATAAGGGAACCGTTAACATGTATTAACAACCCAATAATTAAAACATGAATAATAAAGACATAAATAAAAATAAATAAAAAACCAAGAAAAATAAGGATTCCCGACTATTATGGTCAAGATATAACTCTGTCGTAGATGGGAGTTCTTAACAGTCACCCTTAAACTCAACAGTTATCTTGGAACCCAACAGTCATCCTGCAACTCAACAGTCATCCTAGAAACCAACAGTTATCTTGGAAGTCAATAGTCATCCTAGAACTCAACAGTCATCCTGGAAACCAACAGTCATCCTGGAACCCAATAATCATCTTAAAACTCAATAGTCATCCTGGAAACCTACAGTCATCCTAGAACCCAACACTGTATTTTGCCACTACGCTGGGATAGCACGGGGTTCCAGCTGCCGGGTCAGGTGGCGGGGTCGAGGGAGGGTTCTAGGGGGCAACGCCCCCGCCTCCAAGCACTGTTTAATGCTGTCGAACCTGATCTCCGTGTCAAAAAATGCCTCTGATCATCGATTTGATTTCACACTTCTCCTTTGACAGTTACGATCATAAAACAATAACAATTATAGATGTCTAGACCTGGAAAAATGAGGCATGACACGATAAAACGATACGACACGACACAAAGTTATAAGTTAATGGGTTTAGTCTTATCGGGTTTGGGTTATTAACGGGTCAACACGGTAAATCCGTTATCATACCGGATCGTGTTTTGGTTTGTACTCTTACACGATTAAACCCATTTATACCCATTATTACCCGTTAGTGGTACCGGGTTTTATTGGGTCGTGTGACCCAAACTAATATTACACCCATTATAACCCATTAGTAAGTAAACAAAACACACACACACACACACATATATCTATATAATAAAGTAGCAAACTTATGTATGTCATAAGTTTGCTTGATGATGTCATGAGATGAATTAATTTTTGCACTACCTATTTTACCCCCTAAACATTTGAGTTCCCCCTCTTTTCTCCCACTCTAAATATTTTACACCTCCTTACTTTAATTCAAAAATAAGGATACGTTTGTAAATAAACAACCTTCACTAAAATCGTGAAGAGGAGCTGTCTTTGTTTCTCTTTTATGCAATTTCCTCTCGGTTTAATCGAGACAAACCGACCCTCACAAACCCTCTCACCTCACCATCTCTCCTTAAGCTCCCCACTCACAAACCTTCTCTCACTAATCAATTCAAACCAAAATCGGCAACTCAAACTCGGGCTTGATTTAGATCTAAAGTCGAGTTTGGTTTCTCTATCTAGGGATCGGGTTAGATCTCTCTCCCTCTTTATGGATATTTTATTTTTTTCATTTTGTAGATGGGTTTTCGAATTTCCAAGGTTTTAAAATGGGTTTGGGGTTATTGTTGATGGTGGCTTGCGTTGGTGCCTTTGGTGGTTGAAAGATGATGATTTGTTGTTAATTTTTGTATAATATTTTTGACAGGGATGAACTCTATTTTTTTGGTGTTCTGATTATATTTCCTTATATGTTGTATCTAACATGGGTGATTTCGTTTGTTTTGTAGATGATTTCTGGGATTTCCAAGGTTCTAACATGGTTACTTCACATTTTTATGAAACATGACACTTTATGGTCTCAAACACCTCTTTTACGGACGAGATCAAAAGATCTCCGCTCAATCTTGCCTCAAAGGCTAGTGGGGTACTCAGGTTCATTTGAATTTTCTTCCTTCCAATTAATAGTCATAAAGTAATTAATGTTCTTGATTTTTCATTTCTCTAATGTCTCGAATATAAATTGTAGGTCAAAATACACAGGTTGCTTTTACAGTTAGTATTTCGAACGAGAAAGAAAGAGGAAGCAAATATTTTCTTTGTACCTTCATATGTTAAATGCGTTTGGATGATGGGTGGTCTGACTGATAAAGATCTTAATCAGACCTATGTGAAGGTGATACTCCTTCAAAATGCTTGATAATATTGCCTAATTATAACAGAGATTATTTATTTCATATTTGTTAGAAGTTTTATCATAATGAAGTTTCATATAGACACCTTTTACTTTCAGGTGTTGAGTCAAATGCCATATTTTTGGATATCTGGTGGCCGCAACCACATATTCATCTTTCCAAGGTAGAAATTTGTAGTTATTATACTAAACCATGTGTTTTCTCAGCAGTTGATTATGATACAACTCAGTGACCCTACACAGATTGGGGAATTCTATTTAGAAACTCACATGATTTACTAACAAATGCTCATTCTGGTAGATATTTCATGGAAAGAATTGCAAGTAAAAATTGCGTGTTATTATGATTTTCATGTTATTATGATTTTTGAATGTTATTGTGACTAATAAATACGCGGACCTGCAGAGCTGATTTTAGATCAAGAAGTAGTAAAGAGGATTGGGTGTTCAACTAAAGTTATGAGGCAACTATTGGTAGAAGTGGCTAATGGAAACAAATTGATCAGCGTCTCAAAATGTTCAAGATTCATATTGAAAATATGAGGTAATGAATTTGAAGTTGAGCTCAGTGTTCTTGAGTTACCTGACTGTGATATGGCATTGGGAGTAAATTGGATGAGAAAATTTAATCCAGATACTTTTGATTTTGAAGATAAAAAAATCAGTTAAAGAAATCGGGCAAGACAGTGGTAATATAAGGGCATAATGGAAAGGAAGATATCACTATTTGTTGAGCCGATATCATTACCTCCCAAAAGGAAGATGGATAATGCTATAGTTCTTAAAAAAGTATCAGAGCCAACAAACCAAATGCCATACAAATATCCTTATTAAAAAAAAAATAAGGTAAAAAAAATATGAGTTTTGTAAACTTCTGAGCTTTCCTAAGAGAGGTCACTGATCTCATGCATTGACTTGGGGTCTTTTCAATTTATTCTCTCTTTGTGATTAACTTACAACTAAAATTGTGTTCATTATTACATATGGTACCAAACAATAACACTATTGTATTGACAATTCTGGATGATATTAGTGGAATTATGCAGTTTGACTTGAATGCTACCAATTATGCTACCAGTTATGCAGTTTGGCTTGAATGCAGTTATGCAGTTACGCTACCAGTTATGCTACTAGTATATGTAAAGTGCTAGCATTTATGTAGTTCGGCTTGAATGGAAATCAAACAGGAATAAATGTTATATGTTATTTTTTGAAAGTCCTTTCTTTTATTTTTCGACACCATATTACACTCACCTGTGATCTCATTTTAACATTTCATGGATGGAGACATCTTTCTTAATATTGGATGTATTATGTTCACGAAAAAATTGGCCCATGGTTTAATTTCATCTCTTCTTGGTTTGTATATTTTGTTCTTAATTAAGTAGCCTAAGTAATATTTAAATTATGTACTTAAATTTGAATTATTGATCAAATGTTTGAGCAAGTGATAGTTGATATATTTGATGTCAAAGTGATGCTCATAGAAATTTTTTAAGTTACTGTCTGCAATTGTTGTCTTTGCTGCAATCTTTTACATGTAATCAGTTAGATGATGAGGTGTGCCTTGGAGGTTGAAAATCAACTTGCGGAATGGACCTTCTTGGGCTTCTTGGGCATGCCTGATAGAACGAGATTTATGAACCTGCTACTGCTGCTATTTTCTTCTCCTATAATCTACACTCACCTTTACACAGTCATCTTCTTCCTTGATAAAATGTTTTCTACACTCACCTACAGTCAGCTATTTTTTGTTGCTGATAGGATGAGATTTATGACCAGTACACAGTCATGGTCGACCTTTATAAGTGTTTGAGACATCGAGATTTCCTCTCTGTTTCTCCAAAAAGGTATCTCTTGATATTCATCCCCCTTCGTTGATTTTTTTATAAACTTAATCATGTTTGTTTGTTACAATTACTTATGATATTTGGTATACCCCTTATTTCTTTCTTTCTTTGGTCTACCCGAGATCAGGTATACCCCTTATTTCTTTCTGTGTTTGGTTTATCAATTTTTAGATCACAAAACATTTTTTTCTACAATTTTTAGATCACAAAGTGTTTTACTAACTCAAATATTCCTCTCTCCTCCCGTTCTCTGTTTGTTAAATTTGTAGTTGGGCTACAGGTCACCGGCAACATAAATAGTTCCAACTATCAATATGGGGAAACTATGTTCTCTATCTTCTTTTAGTTTCCTCACATTGATATCAATGTGATGTCAATGTCCAAGTTCTAGGTAATATAAATATTTCATTCACGTTTTCATATTATAAAGTCGTTCTCTATGTTCCAGGTACCATTACTATTGTAGAGTTGTTCTTTGTGTTCTTTTATTTCCTCGCATTGATATAATAATTTTTAGAGTTGTAGACAGGATGTAGAGTTGTAGAGTTGTAGACAGGATGTCAGTCCTAATCGGGATTAACTGCTTACGAGACGGGTTGTATTATTGGACTAATTTATGTGGTTTTATTGAAATAATTAGTATTCCTGAAAACTTTAGAGGTTGTGTTTTTCTATACTTAAATTCTTTGTTTTCAGAGCTCAAGTCAGTTTTCCATAATCTCACTTTGTATAAGTGCATTTATGCTTTATTTGATTTATACAACAATGTTAGGTATATGTGAATGGAGCGATTTGATAGTAGTGGGGGTGGGTTAATATTTGTGGATTATTGTTTGTTGTATTCATATGTTATGTTTGACATTCATATTATAATGGCTATTGCCTTTTCAAGATCAGTGCTCATAAATTAAAAAAATTGTTCCATGGGTGTTTATGTTAGTGAAGAGAATATAACATTCATAGTATCAACACCTAATGTGCATTGTAAGTTGTTATTTTCTTTTTGTTTTTCATTTAATGTTCATAGTTATTAATTTTTTAAGGTACTGAAAACAATCAAAAAAATTTGTGGGGTCGTCATAGGAATTGATAGATTTATATTTCTTTGTTTCACAATGTCCAACCTAAGTGTAGTCTAATTTTAATTTTAATTTTAATTTTAATTTAATCTTTTATATATCAAAGATGGGGTAGCGGCTTCCCCGAATATATCATAGCCAGTTTTACCAATTTTTGGCTACGCCTTTTTAATATATCAACATTTGGATGAGATACTAATCATTTACCTGTATTGAACTACTTTTAGTCATATATATATATATATATATATATATATATATATATATATATTAGATTAGATACAAAGGGGTAAAAAGTGACTACTATAATAATAACATTATTTTTTTACTTAGATGCTCTCAATTTATTTATGCAGATTGGATGCCTCCACCTGAGATATGTTGTTGATGTTGCAAATACAATATGTTGCAAGGTTGGTTTGAAACATATATCAAAGATAAGAGGTGTTTTGGCTGCATATTATTATTGAAAACTAATTTGGTGATTATGTTGCATATTATGGCTTCATATTATGTTGCATATTATTATTATTAAAAACTGCATATATAAAAAAATAAAAGTCATTGGATGCGAGTTCATAAAATTTAACATTCCTACAACGTGTATATACTACCAAGACTTACTATTTTCGCAATTTTGTTCCATTAATAGTTACTTTACCATGTGTCGACTTCTATTTTGTTAGATGTTTTATAAATTGAGTTGCAACTAATTGCTAAAGATGTGCACATATGTTTTTGGGTATAGGAAAAAGACTGCTTAAAGCGTTTGTGGAACTCCACGCCCCTGAATTTTGCATCAAGCTTTCTTTTAGAACTTCAGAATGATGCTCATCCATGATGCAAATTTAATGGCGAAAGTGGGTTGTTTTCTTTGAATGTTGGATGAAATTATGGAAGTGTTGAATGATATTTTTTGTTTATATGTTCCATAGACATGCATAATATGTGTACTAAAGAAGCCAAAATTCTCAACATACATGGGATACTCGATTAGGATAATATTTTATATTTATTTTGACTACAATTTTGTTGGCATTTTAATACAAACGAGTATTGTTGTCACGAAGTTTTGTTGTTATTAATTATAGTGCCAAAGAAATGTGTTTTGCTGGTTGTTTTAGATTTTAACTATCTTTATTAGTTTTTGTGTCTTGCCAGATGTAGTCGATATATCGTGTCATTAGTTAAATCGATGTTGTTTATATAAGGTTTAGTATGAACTATTAGTGTTATTAGAGTATTTTTTTCTTTAACAGAGGAACTTTTGCCTAAATTTTCTAAATTATTTAGACTTACAATATATAAAACATGTATTATTTACATTATACTCGATTTTATGTTTTTCAAAATTTTCTACGTGCCTTCAGGCACGGGCATACCCTAGTATATATATATATATATAAATAAATAATAGAAAACTTATGTATGTCACAAGTTGAAATTATGATGTCATCGGATGAATTTTTTTCTACATTTCCTTTTTTGCCCCATAAATTTTGGATTCCTCCTCTTCCACTTTAATTCAAACATAAGGGCTAATTTGGAAAGGGACTTTTGTTGTCTTCTAACTGATGTTTGAAAGTTAGAATTTTGTATCTGATGATTCAAAATCCTTCACGAAAGTAGGATGCTCATGGGCAAAATGATCATTAACTTCTCAAAAGTCAGATATTCAGAGCACATGGCTCAAGGAAAAGTATGGCCTGTCTTTTAGATGTATGACCTGTCTTTATTCTTCAAGATAACTTTATTACTCCCAATTTCTCCATTAGTTTTCCCTCTCCATTTTCACTCATCCATCATCAAATACAGAGTAACAGAGGTAAGCATCCCCCCATCTCTCATGTTGTATTTCTTTAACCATTCTCATTTAGTATTTGGGCATATTTCATTAGGTATTTGACTGTTTGTCTCTCAAAGAACTGAAGATATTGGGAAGACTTTTTCTCTTTTGAGACTGAAGATATTGGGAAGACTTTTTCTTTAACCATTTGCATTTTTTTCCAGTTAGTAATTGGGCATATTTCATTAGGCATTCTGTTTGTATCTCAAGCTTTTATATTTAATTTTTTAGCAATATTGTTGGAACTGTTAATACTGTTAGCACCAACGTCTCTCTCTTTTGGGTTTCAATTTTTGGATATTTCCAAGATGCCAGTTGAGGGTTTGAGTTGACACAACGGAGTATTGGCTTCAGAGTATGTCTCTCTCTTCTTCCACTCTATCATTTACTTTTAATTTAGTTTCTAGAATTATCAAGCTGAGTATTATATAAGGAAGATGCCAGTTGAGGGTTTGAGTTGACACATCTGAGTATTTCAAGCTGAAAGTATTATATAAGGAAGATGAATCTTGATTTAGTTTATTTTCTTCTGACTCTATTTATTTGTTTGATTTTTTATGGAGGAGTCGACTTGAAGAAAATAAGTTGTTGGTATTAAACAAGGTACAAAACCTGACTATGTATATATTGTATTACTCTTTCACACATAAGATTTATTTTTTAAAAGGGAGTTTTTAAATGAACGGTACCTTTTCATTAACACCACCCAACTGAGTTGTTCAGATTGCTACAAATGGAGAGCCCAGTGATGTTTGAGGAGAGAGAAGATGAAAAGGTTTTTTCTGGTTTTTTTCTAATAATAGTCCATTTGGTTCAAATATCCCCATTTTGTTTTTTATTTTACAAACCGTGATTGTGGGGAAGGTCAAAAGATTAGAAGCGTCAATAAGGTGGGTAATTAGAATGGGTGGCTGTTAATGGTATATTATGGTGTTAATAAAAACACCCTTTTAAAATAGGGTGGTGTAGTTTCAAAATATGCCCATAGCCTCTAACACCAATGATTCAAAAACGGGGTGTTTGGTTTAAACTGGGAAAACTTAGCTTTATTTTAATAATTTATTTAACTAATCCCTTTCTCGTGAGGGAGCTGTTGTATATAAAACTTTTTCATTGGGAATCACCACCACTAGAGTAGTTGGAGCAGACAATCTATATGGGCGGTCTGACACGCAACAGAGAAATAGAAAAAAGCTTCGAGTTTCACATCACCCCTTTTATGTATGCTGTGGAGCTTCACGGAAGCTGCTCCAAATATTCTCTATGTTTCTTCTACATTATTTCATTTTATATGTCTACATTATTCAATTTGTGTATATCTACACGTGTGTATATCAGTTTGTGGCTCAATGATCCCAAATATTTTTAGATGAAAAAAATTGTGTATACAGTTGTGTAATTTATGCTTCTGATTATCACGCTAATAACTTAATCCTCATAAACATGTAAGACAATCTGATTTATCTATGCCTCCCACATGTTTGAGGAAGGGGACAATTGTTTACTTACATCACATACTCTGTTATATAACTAACACAGTGGACTTTTTTTTAGCTAAGTGAAGTGACCAAGTTCATGTTAATTGCAGAACTAGACGTTCTTATATTTTTCCTACAAGCTTTGATGTCATTTGGATGTTTGTAATTTTTATGAAGATGGCGATAGATAAAATCTTTTAATTTTTTTTGAGTTAGGTGTATAATCTTTTTTCTACAAGCTTTCATGTCATCGAGTTGCAACATTGTCATTAAAGGTTGTTGAAAAGTGTACAATCCTTTTCCATCTTCTTGTATAATTATTTTTAGTTATGTTGCGAATCTTTATTGTTGTGAGGTTTAGGAATTTGTCGCCACTTTCTTTAGTTCTATTATGCATATACTACCTCGGTTCTATATGCAGCACTGGATGATTTGCATTTTTTAGTGTTTTTCCAATATTTCAAATTTTATGATAAATTAGGCATAAACTCGAGCATAATTTTTTTTAAAAATTATCAAATATGACTAAGAAATATTATTGCATAATCCCATAACTTTTTTTTTTTAACAAAAATGATATGGTTAACACCATTTTTTACATTCCTCTTTATAATGACACTTGAAAATAGAATGATTCAAAATGAAATTGAACATATGAAATTTTGTTAATCTACAATTATATATTTTGAACATATATTTTGATCTTCATATTAATTTGTTATTGAAGTAAATGTGAATAAAAAAAACTTATTTCATTATTTATTTCAACAAAAGTTGATGTTAGGTGTATTAAAAAAAGAAAGTTGACATCATTTTTTTACTAAACACTCAACGAAACTTTTAGTATAAACTATATTTTTAATTTTTTTTTTCAAATTATATAAAACATACCTTTTTTAAAAAAATGTATTTTTTTAATACTATGTTTTATAATTTTTTTTATAGAACTTAACTTTTTTTTTTTAAATGTATTTTATTTTTGTAAGAAACTAAGCTTTGACTTTAATACGTTACTAATTTTTTTTTACTTCAATACACGACACTAATAACGTGACTTATAATTTTCACACTACATTAAAATCCTATTTAACACGAATAACGCGAGTAAAATTATGAATTAATCATGTCATTGTACTAATATTAGGTGAAAAACCCAATCCCTAATGACACGATTAATTTGTCGAGTTTTTATTAAAACAATGATGTACAAGTTTTTTAATTTAATATAAGTAACGCCAATTTTTTTCGGATAAAAATAACATCCATTTTTTAAAATAAATAACGTAAGTTTTTTTATTTACATCCATGAAAGAAAATCCCGACATATATACGTCTTTAAAAATGTCAATTTCGAATCAATGTGTTGATTTTATTTTCGTGTGTAAAATTCTCAACTACTCTATAACGATAAAAACTAAATACGAGGTCTACGACGGACTATTATTATTGTTGCGAACTAAAAATGACGTATGATCCAATCAATGATGTATGCTTTCGAAAATTTGCATCGTGTCTTCAGGCACGGGCATCCGCACACGAACCAATTCAAATCGAACCGAACCCAACCTTTACATTTGCTTTTACCTAACACGAACATAACTAATTAAAAATGACAAAACGTGAATTTGTTTTCTTAAACATGAGCATGAATCAATTAAAATGCAACATGATATGATTTTTTTTTATCGAACATGATCTTCACAAACCATTACAAATCGAACATGATCTTCCATTTTTTTATCTAACACGAACACAACCAATTAAAAATGAGATGAGTAGCCATGTTTCCGTCAGAGTAGAGTGCTCTATAAGGAACTACAAAATGTTTTGATGTATCTGCTTGAGTTGAGATTGAAACTAATAACTCCAAAGTGATGTTCTGGTATGCCAAAATTTTGCAATTTTTAAATTATTTATACTTACAATACATAAAACATTTATTATTTACATTATACACAACTTTATAGTTTTCAAAATTATCAGGGTGCCTTCAGGCACGGGCATACCCTAGTGTATATATATATATATATATATATATATATATATATATATATATATATCCCTAAGTTAATCTCAACCATTATAAGAATAACTATTAAAACCCATTATTTTTAAAGTAATGAAGACTAACGGATAATATAGGGTCACCCAACCCGTTACCCGTTTAGACCCGTTAATATTAACGGGTGCTAACGGTTCGGGTCATGTACCCATTAATATTAATAAGTCGTGTTTGGGTATTATCATTGGACCCATTAGTCTTAACGGGTCGTGTACGAGTTAAGGGTGTTTTTACCCATTAACGCATTAACCCGATCGGTACACGACCCAACACAACTCGTTGACAAGTCTATAGATGCCCTATGCCTCCATGAAGGAGTTAACATTATACATTAATATTACATTAATCCGGCATAAAAAATAACCACGAATAAACCATCGTGGGATCCAATCAAATAAAACAAATCCAGAAAAACGTGACCATAATAATGGGATTAGATTGCTGCAAAACAAAAGTTAGCACAGATCTATATTCTACCCAACATCCATGCACATATACGATTGTTTTAATTGGACAACATGGCTAAATTCTACCTATACACGGTATCAACAGGGTTCTGATACCAATTGTTGGAGCGAAAGTCCAAGGGTCTATTAAAAACGTGTATAGATCGAATTATAAAAAAATTACACATGAGTGAAATCCTACAAAGTGGAATTAGGATTTACCTTTCGAGATGTATTTGATATGATATCTCCTTTGCATGAATAGAATGTATGATGGCTCGACTCACCTCACAGTCTTCTACTGTATGCCTGGTATGGACAGCCACGAGTAGAGGGTGGGCTCCTATTTCGTAACCACCTTCTTGTCTCCTCTTTCTTCCTTACTTCCTCTCTTTTTCACAAGTCTAAATTCGTGTCTTATGAGCATCCAAGAATGACGGATGGGGTATGAAAGAATAAGACTAAGGTGCATATATATAGGTACATTAGGGACCCTAAGGAGAGATAAGGATGTGGCTCCTTATGGGCCTGAGAAAACCTAATCCGTCCCGAATTCTAATCTCAATCCTTTAATTATAATTAATTCCACTAAATAATTCTAATTCCATCAATCATATTAGAATTAAGAGCCTTAAGTAAACCTAATAATCATGAGGTGTACATTGTCTTATAAAATCAGTATAAAAATAATGACCTCAAATTGGTCCCGTTCAATACACACAAAGTATACTAGCACAATAAGTTGAAACTATACAGTTTCCTGTAATCAAGATAGACCTACTAAAATATTGTTCTACAGTCCTACTGATGGTGTGTCCAGTTTCATCTAAGACTGTGAACGATACAACTTATATTCCACAAGAACTAGTGATCGGATCCTCTGTGTGTAAGTCGTACTCTACACACCAGAACACCTACTGAGTAGAATAAAAGACACCGACAATATATAAAGTACTGCAAACATTATGTCCCTACATGATTCTCATTAAATTAAGAATAATTGATTTTATTATAAAAATAAATCCATAACTAAAATTATTACATAAAGCATGATTTTAGTCTATTTATCTAATACGACCAGCTTTAGAACACCAACCGTCAAGAAGATCAAAACTTATTCAGAGGGGATGCCAACTAGCACTAAATTCCAAGAGTTTCATTTATTGTACACAGATGTAAATCCCTCGTAATATAATGGCGTTCCATCTCTAGGGTTTTAGACCATTATAAATATAAAATATTCCCTCAGCTGAAAAGACAACTTGAATCACTCACATGCACCATAATGGGCTACTGTAACCCTACGAAATAATACCAACAGTGGACATAGGTTATTATACAGCTGAACCACTCTAAAAATATCTTCTCTTACGTGTGTGATTTTTTTAATTTACTATATTTTTTTCTGTGATTATAAATCTGGATTAAGTCCATTTTCAAACATCAACAGATTGACATCGTCTGTGGGAACCGACTGTATGTCATCGTTCTCTACCGAATCTTATTCAGCAATTCATCTTGAAGATTCTCATAATAATTAATGATATTCCAAAACACAACCTTACAGCTGGAGGCAACACATCTTCCCCTTCCAATGCAACCGATTTGACCAAAATTCTGGCCAGTCTTGCCAGAGGGCAAAAACGAATGCAGGAAACAATGCATCAATTAGCACAATCATTTCAGGTTAGTCAACTGCCACTCCATCCCATAGGAAGGGAATGCCGCAACCTCCTCCAAGGAATGATAGAAATAACCATTCTAGATTATCACGGGATAAATCTTATCATCCAGGAGCATTTTCACCGGTTAGGTCTACTAGCCATTATGATGGTCACTCCTTTTATGCTGAATGGCCAAGCGCTTTGGAAAGGTTGAGTAAAGCTTCAATCTTTGATCGTTTTGGACCCCGAGCAATTAGAGGAGAATGCAGGGACTAAGCCCGACTGCATAAACTTCGTGTCGAATGTCATGAAGGGTCAGTTAGAGCTAGATCAAGTATCCGAGGATTCGCGCATGTCGAGCAGGCTTCTCAGGAAGAGAGCTCATTACAGACACACAGTAGAAATACCCGAGTTGCATTAAACATATCCAATGATGAAAATCACTCATGGAAAGGGTCAATTCAAAGTCTGGAAGATCGTCTAGGGGAAATGGCAAAAACTAAGACAACAAAGTTTTGTAAAGGGATCACCTGTTATTTCAAATATTTTTTATTATCCTACTCCTTCCAAGTTCAAGACTCCTGTGGTTACACCCAAATATGATGGTAAGACTGATCCGATTTTAGATATTGAACAATATTAGGCTGCAGCTAATATGTACCATGTTCCTGATAGACCTGTCAACGGGTCGTGTTGAGTCGTGTCCGTGTCGGGTCTTATCGGGTTCGTGTCTAAACGGACGGAAAAATCTTATTCAAACCCAACCCGTTATCTTAACGTGTCGTGTCATGTTCAGCTATTTTTACCCATTAACATAATGGATTATTTTTAGTCGTACACAAGTTGACATATTAACACATTTTTAAATACAATTAGATGCATTAATTCATTACCATTACTAACTCTCTCATTTGGTAATATCTGTTATAATTAAATTAACATTAAACTACATAAACTTCTTATAAGTCCCAATAATATATTTATTTACTAAAATTAATGGATCTTAATGGGTCTTATCGAGTATTAACAGGTCAGGAAGGTCAACACTAACCCGACCCGTTAACTTTCGTGTTTTATCGGGTTGACACGGATATGACCCGAAACCATTAAGGGTTCACCCATTAACTTATAACTTTGTGTCGGTTCGTGTCATGTTATCGTGTCGTGCTTCATTTTGCCAGGTCTAGTTCCTGATGAGATGCGCTACCATTATTTCTCAAGCACAATCACTAGTTCAACTCAAATATGGTATAATAATTTGCCCCAAGGACAAATTTCCACCTTCCACCAACTCCTTGAGATATTCATTAGCAATTACTTCTTTGGGACCAAGCCAGTCAAAAGAGTAGCTCATCTCTTAAGTGTTCACCAAAGAACAGGAGAAACTACTCGGGAGTATATCACTTGCTTCAACAATGAGCAATTAGAAGTGGTAGATGTGACACCCCGCCTAATTAAACACAGGGTGATCAGTCCTTTATTAAATTATAATCAAGGTGAACGGTTGGTTCATTCTTAGCATCACTGTCATAAAAATAACTTTTCCAATTAAAGACCCTAAATAATTAAGCTAAGTGTCAAAACCATTTTAGACATTACTTTCTAAATTTTATTTTAAAAACCAACATTTAAAACTTTACAAAATTCATAGTTAAAGAATCACACAACAATTATTTTGGAACATATAATCCAAACAATTAAACATCCAACTGATTGATTCCAACATTTAAAACTTAAAGGAAAAAAAATATCCTGATAATAATAAATCCCAAAGTGTAAATACTGAAAATGAACGAATCAGAATATCCAATGAAACAACTGAATAATGGAAAAGGGCGACACATGCCCAACTGGATAAAATAATGCTAGGAGTGGAATAAAAAATGAGATCATCTAAGAAAGAGGCCTGCAACTCCCACCTAAGATGCAGCGCGTTCCTTCCAAAGGATCCTATGCAAGACGCCCCTGAAGCTGGGCACCTGTAATATATACATATATATACAAGAGAGGAGAGATAACAGTAAACGGGTCAGAGCCCGATGGTAAAATAGTTTAAAATTTTAGTTTAGCAAGTATTTAAAATGTTTACTGGCTAATGCAACAACATATTAGTAACGACACTCTCTTGAGAACGTCTCACCTCTCTTCTAGTGTGCACACCTATCGCACTAATCTTCCCAACAGTTTCACTTATTTTACCTTAAGTTCTCATAAGATTTCAAGCTGACGATTTCCAATGTTAAGGAGGTTACTCTTATTTAACAGTACAATTATTACATGAGCCTTATTTGATAATAAAGTTCCTCAGTAATATATCATACTTTTCAAACACTTATTCCCAAGTTGAAATAATTATTCTTTTCTTAAATACCATAATCACAACAGGTAGTTCCCAAATTTCAGATTTAAGTATATATATTAAATACTCATATAATATATATATTTTAACAGCACCCCACATAAAATCTATGGTGCGGGCATACTCTGCTATCCAGTCCCCGTATCACTCGTACTAAGGGAAATACTAGTTTGGAATCACTCTCGAACTATATTAACACAAAACACATACAATATTGAGGCGAAGCATAGTTTTTAAGTCACTAAGAGGATAGCACATACCCTCACGTCTCTTAGGACTGTCTAACTATCGATCCAATAGCCTGTACCAAGGATTACTATCTTCTAGGGTACGAGTCAATATCCCCCATAAAGGTCCCATCGAGATAAGACTGTCCCAGCGCGGTAACCTCAGGGATAGCAAGTAGCGCGGGCATGATTTTTACACACATATAAAATATATGATCAAGCATAGAGTCACATAGATATATAACTATTCACATTCATAAGTTAGGTACGCCCATGGCCCAACATTATATTATTCCATTCTTAGTACATTTTTATTCGATTATTTCTTATAACGAACTTATTCATTTTTATTTTCGAATTTAATTTATTCCAACTCACTTCTCATTTCTCGAAGTATTTTCTTTAGCTAAGTACAAATTCATTAGGCCCTCGCTTACCTTCTAATCCAACTCCTAGACATTTTGATTATTAAGTCTACACACATTAAATTTCTTAGGTATGAATCTTTCCCGTTTACCCTTCATTTTTCCCATTTCATTAAAGTTCCACTAAACGGGGTTTACCTTGACCCTACTGGTCCTTTTTATGTTTCATTATGTCCTAATAACATTAGTCAAGATTTATTACGCATTTAATCGGATTAATTCAATGTAAGGAAAAATCTAGTTTTTCCCAGGAGGGGTCGATCGATCGATAGAAAGGGGTCGATCGATCGAACCGTCGATCGATCGAAGCTCTTCGCTCGATCGATCGATCAAGCAGGTATGGCAAAAACTGCAGAATATCAGTTATGGGAATTATCATCCAAAATCATCCAAATCCAAGTTTTTAACTCCCAAACTCCCAGAAATTTATACCACAATCATTATAAATCCAAATGAACAATATTCTACGTAAGGCATGCGATTTTTCATCAAATATCATGGATTAAGAGGACCAAAATTTATATAATTCTCATGAACCCTAAAAATTTCTTTAACTTAATTCTTCTCGTTCTTTTTCCAGAATTCCTACTTCTAACCCAATGTAAATTCGTGGTTCAACCTCTACATGTGAAGGGAATTTCCAGAATGATGTTTATATCTCTACAATATGCGATTTCTAACCTCCAACATAGGTTTTCTTTCATAAAAACTCATCTTAATCAACCCTAAAGTAATATGAATGAAGCATTAACTAAATTAAGCAAGATAAATACTTGCCTGGGAATTTTTGTTTCTGATTTGTGGATTAAATCAGTGTGGTGGCGATCCTTGTTGCGCGATCTAACGTTTGGCGGTGACGGCGATGCAAACGGAGGGGTTCTTGGCCTAGAACTCCTTGGTAAGCTCTTTCTTTCCTTATCCAATGGCCGTATTTTGTTTTTGGTTGTGTTAACCCTAGAAGAAAACCCTAAGCATCTGATATAACATAGAAAATTCGTAGGTCTCCAAGCCTAAAAATACAAAATGCCTAAAATGCCCTCCCGGGGTGTTAATTAAGCCTAAAAATGCCCCGAGACCCAAACTAAACCCCCCGGGTACATTATTTTGACTATCTCGACCCTTTCGGACACTTTGGCGCACTCGAAATGACAATACGGGCGACTTATAATTTATTCACTTTTATTAATCAAAATTTAGTTCCGACACGACACGGGCGCGTCCCGACTTAAATTTCCAAAATTATCATTTTATTCACTCGTGACATTTAATAGAACCAATTTTATATATTACTTTACTCATTAGTAATATTCAACAAGTTTCCAATAATTACTAACTCTTGTCACGTTAGTAATTAAAAATAATTAATTTCCGGATTTATATTAAATTAATAACTCACATCAAATTTAATAAATCCCAAAATTTAGAAAGCATAAAAATATGGGGTATTACATACTTCCCCCCTAATAACGGAATTTCGCCCTGAAATTCAGAAAATAAGGCATACCTGGTAAGAATAAATCTAGGTATTTCTCGCGCATATCTGCCTCGCGCTCCCAAGTGGATTCCTCCACATTATGATGCTCCCACTGGACCCGTATAAGTGGAACTACCTTCGACCTCAATCTCCTTTCACTATTGTCTAGGATAGCCATTGGTATTTCCTCGTAAGAGCTGTTGGGTTATAAGTCAATCTCCTCAATCGCGATAAGGGTATGGGCCATGTCATCCCGAAGGTATCGTCTCAACGACGAGATGTGGAATACATCGTGAATGCGATGTAAATGCTCTGGCAGCGCCAATCTGTATGCTACCGGCCCAATCCTCTCGATGATGGGAAATGGTCCCACGTACCTCGGGGCCAATTTCCCTTTCTTCCCGAATCTCATCATTCCTTTCATAGGAGATACACGTAGTAATACTTGGTCCCCCACGTTAAACTCTCAGAAGAATCGTTTTGCATCGGCGTAGCTTTTCTGCCTGTCCTGGGCTACCTGAATGCGACTCCTGATAATCTCAATCCTCGCGGAGGTTTCCCGAATCACCTCTGGTCCGAGCAACTTGTTATCCCCCACCTCTAGCCAACACGTTGGGGAACGACAAGGCCTGCCATACAAAGCCTCGAATGGATCCATGCCAATCGTGAACTGATAAGAGTTATTTTATGCGAACTCTACCAGTGGAAGATGTGGCTCCGAACCTCCTCCAAAATCAAGGACACACATGGTAGCATATCCTCCAACATCTGATTAGTACGCTCTGTTTGTCCATCTGTCTGTAGGTGATAAGCTGAACTCAACCTCAACTCTGTACCCATGGCCTCCTGAAAGCTCTCCCAGAAACGTGACACGAAGATCTTATCTCTATCTGACACAATATTCAGGGGCACCCTGATAAAAAGGCTTTTTGTGTATGGTCGTTGTTGTAAGCCAAGTTAATCAAAACCTCAAATACCTACAAATAATAATAAACTCAAGTGTAGAGGTAAGTAAGGGTATCAATCCACTTTCTAGAGAGTAAGCTAGAGACAAATTCAATTGTAATTCACTTTTTATTTTCTTTTTGTGCTTTTTCACTTTTTCTAATTTTTTTAGCTTTTTCAATATTAAAACAAAAGGGTGAGGTGAGATTTTAAACTAAACTAAACTAAGATGAAAATAACTAACTAGAAAATGACTAAAATGAAAAATAAGGTCTAACACTAAAATAAAAGATAAAGTGAGGTAAATAATTGTGAGAACAATCAAGGAGTGGGATTACACCACAAATTTTAGTTATTCTAATTAATTAATTTAATTATTTGAATTCTCCCAAATTACTATTAAAATTACAAACCAACTCTCGTTGCAAGTGTAATTAGAATAGTAATCTTTTAGAAAGTTAAAATTAACACCCCACAACTCTAGAAAATTAGATCTACACTCCTTTTAATTAATCACCCGCTAGGATCGATCAATTAGAATTTATGTCAATCTTAGAAATTAAATTTAGAGTTGAAATTCAAATGATAATACCACACTTAAGAAACTCCTATCTCTAGTTCGAATCTAAAATGGGTATTATCACTAGAATTTCGATTTTCTCTCGAAAATCATTTACCCTCTCTCGAGGCGTAAATCTAAGGGTGAGGGATCAAATTTAACATTCAAAGGGAAATTTCAAGTAAGCAAACTAATTAAACTAAAATAATATCAAATAAGGGTTTCATCCCACCCCTTGAAAGGGGTTTTAGCCTAACATGATATGAAACATGACAAATTAATATTCAAAGGCATAAAATAATAAAAGAAGGGAAGAGAACAATCAAACCAAATCTCTTTGATTAAGTTGAACTCCAATCCTTGAAATTAAAGCATACACCTCTTAATTGATCATCCAAATGAAATTAAAATATCCACTCAATTAATTCTCTAACAATATTTAATCTCACAAATATCTAAAAAATAAAAAAAATAAAAAACTATTTACAAGGGAAAATTTTCTCTACAATTCTCTCTCTAAAATTCCTATCTAGTTGATGATGCTCCAAAATGGTCTTCAACTCTCTTTAAATATGCAATGGAGCAAAGGGGTATAAGTGGGAATTGGCTAGAGGTGCATGTGTATAAGGTGAGAGCACATGTGCATGGGGGTGTGAGGTGAGGGAATATTTGGAAAAATCTGATTTGTTATTGAGGGTAATGTGGGTAATGCACACAAGTGTGCATGTGGGATATGTGTTGGGGTATTTTAGGTAAATGGGTATAAGAGGTTTATGTTGGTTTTAAGCACATGGGTAATTGTTTGTTGATTTTGGTCTTTGGTTTTGTTGGCAAGGGATATAGCAGAACGTGGTTTAGTTTTGGAGAAAGTGGGTTCTTGGTTCACATGGGTATTGGGTGGAGGGTTCGGGTTTTGGGCGGACACGGATCCAGGTTGGGGTCGGGTTTGGACAGTTGGGTTGCAGGTCATGGCTGGTCGGAGTGGATTGGTGAGCTGGTGTGGGTCCGCCGGAGATTGGAGCAGCGCCGGGGACTGGGATCGAGTTTGGTGTTTGTTTTCCGGCGGGTAAGGGCTTCTGGGTTCGGTTGTTGGATAGGTTAGTGGGTATAGGTGTGTAGGATAAGTTGGGTAGTGTGTGTATTAGTTTGGACCCTAAAACTAAAAAAAATAAAAATAAAATCTAAGTAATAAAATAAAACTTATAAAAACTAAAAATCTAAAAATTAAATTACTATACTAAAAATTAAAATCAAGACTCAATAAAAATAAAACTAAAAAGAAATAACAATGTAAATCTATTAAACTTAAAACTAAAGTCCTAATAAATAGAAAAATAAAATCTAATAAAACTAAAAATACATGAAATCCTAAAAATTCTAATCCTAATAAAATAAAATAAAATAAAACTAAAAACTAATAGAATAAAAATCAAAATAAAATAAAATTATACTAAATAAAATAGAAAAATAAAAAATAAAACCTAGAAAATACAAAATAAATCTAAAATAAATCCTAAAAAATAAAAATGACTCAAATTAAAAATCTAAAAAAAAATAATAAAAAGACACAAATAAAACACACACGAGGTTTGGGCTAGGCTTAGGCTAGGTTAGGGTCAGCGGATTGGGTATTAGCTCCATAAAATGCGCAATTGTCTTGATTTAAGCGTTTGAACTCTGCAATGCACATTAGACCTACAAAATAAACATTTAGGCGCATAAGACCCAAATTGCCGAGAATTAGCAACAAAAACACGTCTATTCGGGGTATAAATTGTACAGTTTTGGGTGCTTATCACACCTCATGTAATCTGATAATATCAGCAATGAACAACTGAGCATACTGACCCGTGATATAGTCTGTCCGTACCGGCGGAAAATGAGCCACCTTGGTCAAACTATCCACAATCACCCAGATGGAGTCGTGGCCCCTCTATGATGTAGACAACCCAGTAATAAGATCCATAGAAAGACTCTCCCACTTCCACGCGGGTATTTCCAATGGCTAAAGCAACCCTAACGATTTCTGGTGGTCCACCTTTACCAGCTGGCATGTAGAACACTTGGACACGAACTCAGCAATGTCCTTTTTCATCCCACTCCACCAGTATTATCGCCTCATATCCTGGTACATCTTATCTCCCTCAGGATGTATCGCAAATCGAGACCCGTGAGATTGGGTCATCACTGCATGACGTAAGTCTGCTCCTTAGGGAAGCACCAATCTCCTATTAAATCTCAAACCTCCATCGGATCTAACAGAATAGGACTCATCACCCTCATCTAAAAGTCGTACGATCTGCTCCTGGCAAAATGGGTCTGCTGTCTGTGCCTGTATTACCCTCGTAACAATCTCGGGTGTCACTGTCATGACAGATATGAAGGAACGGGATACTGCATCCTTGTGACCCAACTCTTTCCACTTTGCTTTCCAGATGTTCGCTACATCGTCTATCGGTCTACGGCTCAACGCATCAGCAACTACGTTGGCCTTCCCCGGATGATATTGTATATCGAATTGATAGTCCTTCACAAACTCTAACCATCTGCGCTGACGCATATTCAGCTCTCGTTGAGTGAACAGGTACTGCAGTGACTTGTGGTCTGTGAACAAGTGAAATTTCTCCCCCAATAAGTAGTGTCTCCATATCCTCAATGCAAAGACGATCGCTGCTAACTCTAGGTCGTGTGTGGGGTAATTCTTCTCGTGCGTCTTAAGCTTGCGGGAGGCAAAAGCTATAGCCTTATCCTCCTGCTGAAATACTCCCCCAAGTCCCCGTAAAGAGGCGTCGGTGTAAACCAGATACTCCATGCCCGGCTTAGGTAAAGTAAGGACCGGTGCTGAAGTAAGCTTGTCTTTCAGCTTGTCAAAATATAATTGACAAGCATCGTCCCAAACGTATGGTACCCCTTTGCGAGTCAGGTTCATTAAAGGTCCCGCTATTTTGGAGAACACCCGAATGAATCTCCTGTAGTATCCGGCTAATCCCAAGAAACTACGCACTTTCGTCGATGTTGTGGGCTGTCCCCACTCCCTCACCGCTGACACTTTACTCAGGTCAACTGCTATCCCCTATTCAGAAACAACATGTCCCAAGAACTACACTTCCTGTAACCAGAACCCGCACTTCTCATACTTAGCATACAGCTGATGCTCTCGTAGAGTCTGAAGAACCTGCCTTAAGTGCTCGGAATGCTCTTCCTCAGAGTGTGAATATATTAGGATGTCATCTATGAAGACGATGATAAACTGATCCAAGAACTCTCTGAACACTCGGTTCATCAAGTCCATGAATACGGCTGGAGCATTTGTGAGTCCAAATGGCATTACTCTGAACTCATAGGATCCATATCTCGTCAAGAAAGCAGTCTTCGAAACATCTTGCTCCCCAATACGCAGCTGATGGTATCCTGACCTCAGATCAATATTTGAAAAGAAAGTTGCTCCCCTCAGCTGGTCGAATAGATCATCGATTCGAGGCAACGGATACTTGTTCCGTATTGTGACCTTGTTCAGCTCCCGGTAGTCCACACATAACCTCAGCAAACCATCTCTCTTTTTCAC
Source organism: Sambucus nigra (assembly GCA_949130495.1). Lineage (NCBI taxonomy): Eukaryota > Viridiplantae > Streptophyta > Magnoliopsida > Dipsacales > Adoxaceae > Sambucus > Sambucus nigra. Next base: position 65,307,794 of record OX422209.1, on the reverse strand, counting down.
AAACAAAACTGGAGCTCCCCATGGTGAGGTACTCCTGCGAATGAAGCCCTGACCTAACAGCTGCTCTATCTGATCTCGTAGCTCTCGCATCTCCGTCGGAGCCATACAGTATGGAGCGCGTGCTATAGGTCGAGTATCCGGTAATAAATCGATGACAAAATCTATCTCTCGACTGGGGGGTAGGCCTGGTATCTCCTGAAATACATCAAAATACTCACGAACAATCGGGATTGAATCTAAGGGAATCACAACCTCCTTAGAGGTATCCTCCTCTATGTAATATAAATGAGCGCTCAAGCCTCCCTCTGGGCGAGGCATCGCCAATTAAAACATCTCTTGCCCCGGAATGGCAAAGACAATACTCCCACCGAAACAATCTATCATGGCTCTGTAAGCTGCGAGCTAATCCATACCAATAATAATGTCGTGCTCTTGAATATCTAAGACTAACATGTTGAAAAAGGATTTGACGATTTAGGGTTAGGGTTAGGGTTTTTAACTCTTTCTCTCTCTTATGGTTTCTCTCTTCTCTCTCTTTTCTCTCTCTTCTCTCTCTATTCTCTTTTTTCTCTCAAAGGACGAAATGGCAAAAGTCTTGGAAGGCTGAGACGAAGGGTCCTTTTATAGGAGGCTGAGAAGGTTTGAGAGAAGCGTTCAAAATCAAGGGTTCAGATTTAGTCAAGGTCAATTGACTTAGATCTAAGGGTTCACGATATGCGGTGGTTAAAATACACCTGATTGGTTCATAAGGGGTTCACAGGGATCATGAAAGGGCGCATGCAGATCGTTGATAAAAACGATCCAAAGGTTGAAAAACAGACGTTGGTTTACTCTCTATAAACAAACACACTTACCACCAATCAGAAGGCACCAAGTGTTGGACAATTAGAGGAGATGAAACGCGCGTCTAAAGTAATTAAAATCACACCCTGAATTCTCTGTCGCTTTCGGATTCTACCCAAGGTAACTTTAAGTCAATATAACCATTAATGTAAAATTGCAGATTGACCCCAAAAACTTATAAAAACAAGTTTTAATTAATAAAAAGTTATTTTAAAAAGTTTATAAAATCCCAAAAAAATATTTAAAAAGCAATATTAGGGATTTAAACACACTCAACATATGTACACACACTAATATGCAATATGACATGTATATGACCCATTCTACTGTGTGTGAGAGTTGGTAATAAGGTCTAGATCTCTTCAATCAAGGAAGATGAAATAGCAATGCAAGCTCTGGGGTTCTTTGGTTTCTAGGTTGGACATAATTTTGTCACAATTTCCAAATTAGATGAACACTTATACAATATAGACTCAAATGAGTCAAGAGTATGAGGTGCTTCAATCTCCCCCTTTGGAAATATGAGACAAAATCTCCTTTGAGTCAACTAAAACTCGTAGGGCAACAAAAGAAAGGAAACCTATTCCTATAAAAATCTATCTACCCAAATCCTAGAAAGCAAAAGTACATAACTCAACTATTTAGAATTGAATACCCTATTACAACTGTTGAGAATAACTGTACAAAACCTGCAATGAATCACTAAGATCAAGCTGTTTAGCATATGTAAAGAATCATTAGAGACTCAAATTTCTCCCCCATGTTGTCTCAAATAGACAAAGGGAAAAAATAAAGAGATCAAAGAGATTAATCAGCACACACCATTCTAATGGATTTACGCAAAGAAATAAATTGATTGTAATCTAAAGGTTTGGTAAACATATCTGCGAGTTGCAAATCAGTAGGAAGATAATTGATTTCTAATTCCTTAGTTTCAACTAATTCGCGTATAAAATGATGTCTTATTTTTATGTGTTTTGTTCGCGAGTGTTGAACAGGGTTTTTAGAAATGTTGATCGCACTTTGATTATCACAATAGAGATGCAATTGGTTTTCTTGAATACTGTAATCACTTAGCATTTGTTTAAGCCATAGTAATTGAGCACAACAGCTGCCAGCGGCTATGTATTCAGATTCAGCTGTTGAGAGTGATGTGCAGTTCTGTTTCTTATTACTCCATCCTACCAAGTTATTACCTATATAATAACATGCACCTGATGTGCTTTTACTATCATCAGTACACCCAGCCTAGTCAGCATCAGTGTATCCAATTATAGTGCTTGGTGTGTCATTAGTGTACCAAAGTCCTAGATTCAGAGTGCCTTTTACATATTTAATGATTCGTTTAACAGAATTCAAATGGCTCTCTTTAGGATTATTTTGATAAAGAGCACAAACGCACACAGCATACATAATATCAAGATGCGAGGCAGTAAGGTATAGCGAGGTTCCTATCATACTACGATATAGAGTTGGATCTATGGATTTTCCAGTTTCATCTTTAGATAATTTTACCGTAGTACTCATGGGTGTTTTCGCATTTTTAGCACTCTAAAGGCCAAATTTGTTTACTATCTCTAAAGCGTATTTAGATTGCGATACAAATAATCCTTCTAAATTTTGTTTGACTTGAAGACTTAAGAGAAATTGCAACTCCCCCATAAGAGACATTTGAAACTCCTTATGCATAATTTCAGAGAAGGATTTTACTTCTGAGAGAGAAGTTGATCCAAAGATGATATCGTCAACATAAACTTGAGCAATAATAATGTGTTTGCCAAAATGTTTGACAAAAAGGGTTTGATCATTTCCACCTCTTTTGAAACCCTTATCTAAGAGGAAACTGGAAAGACGCTCATACCAATCTCTAGGCGCTTGTTTAAGGCCATACAAAGCCTTTTTAAGACGAAATACATGATTTGGATATTGAGGGTAAATGAACCCTTTAGGTTGTTCTACATAGGTCTCTTCAATCAATATTCCATTAAGGAATGCAGATTTGACATCCATTTGGTAAAGTGTAAAATGCAAGTGGCAAGCTATAGCAAAGAGAAGACGAACAGATTCTAAATGAGTAACAGGAGAAAAAGTCTCGTTAAAATCTATTCCTTCAATTTGAGAGTATCCTTGAGCAACTAATCTAGCTTTGTTTCTAATGATTATCCCACTTTCATCAGACTTATTTTTAAAAATCCAACGTGTGCCAATAACCTTTTTGTGATCAGGGCTAGGTACAAGATACCAAACATCATGAATGACAAATTGAAGAAGTTCTTCCTGCATAGAAGAAATCCAATGAGAGTCATTCAATGCCTCATTTACTTTCTTTGGTTCTACTAGAGAAACAAAACATGCATAATGTGCATAATTTCTTAGTTGGGATCTTGTACGCACTGGTTCACTAGGGTTACCAACTACGTTATTTATGGGATGATCTTTAGAAACCCAGTTAGGTACTTTAGGTATCTCAATTGGTAATGAATCATCTATTTCAGGAGAGTCATTTTCTAAAGTGTTTGTAGGCTCTTCCACAATAGTTGATTCACCAGTCTTGTTCTCTACAGTAGTGTCACTCACAATTACATTAATGGATTCCATCAAGGTTTTAGTGCAAAGATTATACACTCGATAGGCTCTACTATTTGGTGAGTATCCTAAAAATATAGCTTTATCTCCCCGACTCTCAAATTTGGACAAGTGTTCCCTATCTTTGCATGCATAACAAGTACTACCAAAAGTTCTAAGGTACTTAAGATTGGGCTTTTTCTTATACCAAAGTTCGTAAGGGGTTTGTTTGGAATTCTTTCTAAGATAGACCCTATTTATAATGTGACACGCAGTACGAATAGATTCTACCCAAAAGTATTTAGGCAAATTCTTGTCATGTAACATAACACGTGCCATTTCTTGAAGGGTACGATTCTTTCTCTCGACGATTCCATTTTGTTGAGGAGTCTTAGGAGCACTAAACTCATGTTTGTAACCATTATACTCACAATACTCTATTATACGAGTGTCTTTGAATTCTCCACCTCTATCACTACGAATTCTATTTACTTGAGTGTCTTTTTCATTTTCAATTCGAAGAAGTATTTTTTAAAAAGTTTGAAAATTGTCAGACTTTTGTTTTAAAAAGGCTACCTAAGTAAATCTGGTGAATTCATCAACCATAACTAGAATATAACTGTGTCCACAGAGACTAACAGTTTGGGAGGGACCCATTAGGTCCATATGGATGAGCTCCAAGGGATTAGAGGTAAGAACATCATTAACTTTCTTATGAGGTGCCTTAACAATTTTACCTTCCTGACAAGAACACAGACAATATTAGGAATGGATTTGATTTTTGGAACTCGTCTAACTATTTCTTGAGAGGTCAGTCTACTAAGATTATCGTAATTTATATGACCCATTCTGTTATGCCATATCTCGTTGTCATCCATTCTGGCAACATTACAGATTTCAGAATTGTTCATGACAGTATAACAATTGTCAGGAGTTCTAAATCCTATAATTATGCATTCACCTTTTTCATTTAAAATTTTGCAATTGTTCTTTGAAAAGGTAACAGTATGATTTGAGTCACAAAATTGCGAGATACTAAGTAGATTGGCCTTAAGACCTTTAACTAGAAGAATATTTTCGAGAATGGGAAGTCCATCTTCTTAGAGAGTTCCTTTGCCTATTATTTGAGATGATACTCCATCACCAAAAATAACTTTTCCACCAGCAAAGCTGGTTTTATTCAAGAGTTTTGTATCATCCCCAGTCATGTGCTTAGAACATCCAGAGTCTAAATACCATCCAGATGATGTGTGTTCAGCTTTTAAAGTAGTAATAACTATGTTACACTTCATCTGAGGTAATAGATCATCTTTTCTAACCCAAATTGCTATTGTTTTCATTTTGCGCTTATTAGCTCTCAATTGATAAAGTTTGCGAGCATTCGATTTTTCTTGAAAAATGTTTTGCGCATGATTTTGAGTTTTATGAAAAACATGAGTATTTGGTTTAGGAAAGTGCTTAGGAATCCTTCTAGGAAATGTTCTTTTAGGTTTGGTCTTTCTCTTTCTATAATTAGAGTTTTTGTCTGGTTGTCTAGGAAGTACATAATTGTTGCGGCTCCTCCTAGAATAGTTAAAGTTCTGATAGGTAGGAGGATTACAGACAGGTTTAACTAGTCTCCTAGCATAGCAACTATCGAAAGAGTGATCGTATATATCACAGTAAGAGCAATAAAGATTGCTCAAGGTTGGGGTCTCCTTAGGAAAGTCTCTAAACAAAGGTTTTGAGGAATTTTGAGGTTGAACTCTATTCCTAGGTAGGACAGTCTTGAATGTAGACTCACTCTTCCTAATAAAGGGGCAGATATATTTAGCTTTAGATGAACTTTCATGCTTAGAGAAACTTGATTCCCCAATGTTAAAATTTTGATGTTTTGAATCAAACTCAGTTTTTAGAGAATGAAAGTCTGGGCAGGTTTCAATAGGCCTTTTACCTGCTGACACAAACTTGATAGGTTCAAAAGATTTTATTTGTGTCTTCAAATTGGGGCAAAACCCTATTCCAGTTCGATCATTAGAATTAGTTTTAGATTCAGTAACAAATTCATCAAAACAGTTTGAATTATTTTCAAATTTTGTAAATTTTTTGAAAACTGTTGCTGTCTTTTCTTTCGTTTGTTCCAATTCTAACAATGTCCCTTTGTATTTTTTCTCCATTGTTTCATTTATTTCAGTCAAATCTTTGAGTTTTTGATCAAATATTTTGATTTCACTTTCATGAGTTAAACATTGGGTAGTATACTCTTCAGCATTCAGTTTGACCATTAGGCTTAGATCTTCTAACTTCTTAGTGAGATCTTTCACAATCTTTTCTAGTCTAGTGCTTTTCTTGAGAATTTTAGCATAGAGTGTGTGAATATCTGGGAGGTCTTCATTGTTCGCGTCACTAAGTGTAGTGTGTGAAGTGACCCCTAGGGCTTCATTCTTTGAACTCACACATCCATTGACATCGTCATTATCGCTTTCCCTTTGACTCACACACCCCGAGGAAGAGATAGCAATATTCTCAGTAATCAAAGCATCTAAACTAGTAACAGCATTATTCGAAGCATCAGAAGTAAAATTACTAGATTCATCCTCACTAACAAACACATGCATATCATCATTATAGATAATCTTGGTAAAGAAAGACATGCAAGGGTCAAAGACATCAGATGACTCAGGTTCCTCATTTTCAGATTCACTTGAATCATCCCATGTCTTGCAAATGTTGGCTCTAGTGTGTTTGTTTTGAGTGTTCAAGTTAACTTTACAGTCTTGTGCAATGTGTCCTAGTTTACCACATCTAAAGCATTCAGTCTTCTTAAGGTCTTTGTTAGGTCTAGTGTAAGAGTCCTTGTGATGTTTGTCATGATTTTTCTCATGAGGTCTGTGATTGAAGGGAGTTGGATAATTGGACTTGCCTTGTTTATTTGCCATGTTGTTTCTAAATTTAATGATTTTCTTAAACTGTTTTGACATTAAGGCAATCTGATTGTCCAAACTCTCTATATCTCATTCCTCATCAGAGTCATCATTTGAAGTATTAAACTCAGGCTTAATCAATTTAGAAGAGAAGCTTAGATTGGAACTAGTCTGTTTCCTATGGGACTGGATCAATTGCTTCTTAAATTCTAGTTCCATTTCCACAGTTCTTAATTTACTACTGAGTAATTCAGGAGTGAGATTTATATCACACATTTCCTCAATAGCATATCTTTTGTTGTCAAATTTCTGTGGTAATGATCTTAGAATTTTAGATACTATTTCTTGTCTGTCATATGTTTTCCCATTAGCATGCAGTTTTGTCACAATATCAGTCAGGTTCATATAGAAGTCATCAAATGACTCAGTCTCAGACATAATTAAAGAGTTATACTGTTGAATGAGCATTTGAGTTTTAGCATCCTTAACTCTAGTGTCACCTTCATGAGCAGTAACCAAAGTGTCCCAAGCTTCCTTAGAAGTGGTACAAGATGAGATTCTTTTGAACTCATGTTCATTTATGGACATAAATATGGCATTCTTTCCTTTATTATTATTTCGAGAAACTTATTTCTCTTCTTGTGTGAACTCACTTAATACTTTCTTAACCCTCTCATTACTTCCTTGAGTGGCTAGTTTTGTGGGAAAAATGTAACCATTTTCAACAATGTCCCAGACATCATCTCCCAGAGTTCCTTGAATGAAAGTAATCATCTTTACTTTCCAGTAAGCAAAATTGGTTCCATCAAAGATAGGAGGTCTGGTCAAGTTACCAAATCTTTCATTTTTCTTGTCCATATTTGATTTTCAGAAAACAATTTCAGAAACACAGGATCTCTTTAAAAGAAGTTTACAAAGCTCTGATACCAATTGAAAATCTGTTACTAAAGCCGTTTAATAAAATTAAACTATTTAAGTAACTCCGAACAGTTTTTTGAAGAAACTATTTTCTTAAAAACCAAAACTAATTGAACACAAGATGTGTTTTATAAAAGTATGTACGAGATCTATTCAAGATTTGATCAACAGGTTTATAAATCAGTTTAAACAAACTTTAAACCCAGCACAACCAAGAATGAGATGAAAAGATGTAGGAAGATTAAGAACAAGATTTTTTACGTGGTAAAACCTCACCCAACTGAGGAAACATCCACGACTCCCTCTACGGAGTAAAACAAAATTCCACTATAAACAAATTTAACAGTTACAAACTATATAACAAGCATGCACACAACTCAGACCTATATAAGTTTAGGAATGTACCCTCTGGTATCGTATCCTTCTAACTTCTCTGCAGTTCTGATTGTTGATGTTGTTCTCTCAGTTTGTTAACTTCCAATTTGTTCAAGCTCTTTATGTCGACTCTTCTTCTCAAGATCTTATTACCAACACTTTTTGTGTGGTAGAGTGAAAGTGTTTGTGGACGTGCTCTCTAACACATGCATGCACACACACACACACACACACTTATTATGTACAAACAGTCATAACAAATTACATATAAGACTATATGCTGTGATTTTTCTTTTTCTCTCTTCTCACAAAACTTAACCTTTTTTACCTTTATATCAAACCCAGAATCCACGGTTATCTTGCTCAGAAGAAGTTTCAAGATCTTAATCAGTCTCGGGTTTTGAAAATAAAATTGAGACTGAAAACCACCAAGTGCGATTCCAAACTAGGTCAAAGGTCTTGTTTCAAGAGAACTAGAAATAGAAAACATTATTGTTGATTTCAAAGATAAAAACATTTACAGAAAAAGAATCAACAATATATTTCTCAAGCTGAGAAATGAAAAATGTAAGTCTAAGTGTAATGTAACATGAAGTACATAGATCTGAAATTTCTATAAAGCAGAAAATAGATCTAAGACAAACTGTTTAAGTTGGACACAAGATCTAAAGAACAAAGAGGTTTCAGCATCAAATCAACTACCAACAACAGCTCTCAAACACTCAAACACTCAAACACTCAAGGTGGTGTTTGGAATGTACAGGACTTAGAAAGAGGTTTTGATTTGAAAAGGGATTTGACGATTTAGGGTTAGGGTTAGGGTTTCTAACTCTTTCTCTCTCTTTTCTCTCTCTATTCTCTTTTTTCTCTCAAAGGAGAAATGGCAAAAGTCTTGGAAGGATGAGACGAAGGGTCCTTTTATAGGAGGCTGAGAAGGTTCGAGAGAAGCGTTCAAAATCAAGGGTTCAGATTTAGTCAAGGTCAATTGACTTAGGTCCAAGGGTTCACGATATGCGGTGGTTAAAATACACCTGATTGTTTCATAAGGGGTTCACAGGGATCATGAAAGGGCGCATGCAGATCGTTGATAAAAATGATCCAAGGGTTGAAAAACAGACGCTGGTTTACTCTCTATAAACAAACACACTTACCACCAATCAGAAGGCACCAAGTGTTGGACAATTAGAGGAGATGAAACGCGCGTCTAAAGTAATTAAAATCACACCCTGAATTCTCTGCCGCTTTCGGATTCTACCCAAGGTAACTTTAAGTCAATATAACCATTAATGTAAAATTGCAGATTGACCCCAAAAACTTATAAAAACAAGTTTTAATTAATAAAAAGTTATTTTAAAAAGTTTATAAAATCCCAAAAAAATATTTAAAAAGCAATATTAGGGATTTAAACACACTCAACATATGTACACACACTAATATGCAATATGGCATGTATATGATCCATTCTACTGTGTGTGAGAGTTGGTAATAAGGTCTAGATCTCTTCAATCAAGGAAGATGAAATAGCAATGCAAGCTCTGGGGTTCTTTGGTTTCTAGGTTGGACATAATTTTGTCACAATTTCCAAACTAGATGAACACTTATACGATATAGACTCAAGTGAGTCAAGAGTATAAGGTGCTTCACATGTCTGCCGGTAATACCAAGCTACCAATCTCTACTCCCACACACCGGCATATAAAGAAAATTAGCGATTCATTTCCCAGTGGTGAGTCTACACATGTTACAGTGCTCTTTGCTGTGGCTAATAACCCTAAGGCCTTCGCAAAATGGGTAGTTATAAAACAGTGTGTCGCTCTAGTATCAAATAAAACTCGACCTATAGTACCATGGATAGGAAACATACCCTCAATCGCGGGTGGCGCCTGTGGAGCTGCTGCCTGGTGAACGTTATAGACACGTCCGTACTGTAACTGCCCCTACTATACTGGAGCGGCTGGAATGGCTGGTAGGGATGGTACCTGAGCTGGTGCTGGGAGGGCGGCTAGAAAAAGTGGCCTCTGTGGTTCATTACGGGCACCCTACTGCTGTGGGGCCCTATCACCCTCTGGACAATCCTGTCCCTTGTGGCCATTTTTGCCACACCCGAAGCATCGACCCTTAAAATTTCCTCCCCTCTGTCCCTACTGATTACGGCCCTGCTGGCCCTGCTAAAATCGTTGTTGGCTCTGATGGCCCTGTTGTTGCCCCAGCTAGGGGTGTAAAAGGATCGGGCCTGGATCGGGTCTGGGTATATCCAGATCCGATCCGGGTATATTTTTAGCGGATCGGGTCTTACCCGATTACCCGACGGATCTCAGAAAATGGATCCAGACCCGGATCCGTTAAGGACCCGGAGACCCGACCCGATTACCCGACCCGAATATATATATATATATAAAACTGTTTTTTTATTTATATATAACTTATATATATATAAGTTATATACTGTTTTTATAATATAAAACTAACTGTTTTTTTATATATAACTTATATATATATATACTATTTTTTTTTTATATAAAACTAACTGTTTTTATAAACTGTTTTTATAATATAACTTATATATATATAAACTGTTTTTATAATATAATTTATATTATGTATGTAAACTGTTTTTATAATATAAAACTAACTGTTTTTTTTATATAGAACTTATATATATATATATATATATACATATATATATATATATACATATATATATATATATATACTGTTTTTATAATATAAAACTTACATAAATATATATAAGTTATATATTACATACATATTTACATACATATATTAGTTATATATATATTTAGTAACTATATGTAAGACTATATATTTATAATATTATATATAAATATATATTTATTATATTATATATATATATACATTCGGGTCGGGTCCTTATCGGATCGGAGTCATGTATATTCAGATCCGATCCATTAACTAATCGGGTAATCGGATAATCGGGTCTATAAAATTTGCTCAGATCCGTTAATTTAGGTCGGGTCCGGATCGGGTCCGGGTCCAGATCCGGTCCATTGACAACCCTAGCCCCAGCGGCTGACGATGTTGGCCCTGCTGGTCCTGCTGGTTAGGCTGGCCCTGCTGACCCTGCATAAAACCCCCAAATCCCTTCCTGGAATCATCTGATCGGAATCGCTTGGCAGGGTCCCCCTGATGGGAACTCTGCTCATGCTGACGAGTCTGCCCCTGAGATGTCGGTGCTCCACTAGCACCACTACCCCCTGTCCTGCCCTGCTGGCCGGACTCTCCTGCTCGCTTACTTCCCTGTAGATGGAAGCGGTGATCCTGGCAGTGTAGCAAAGCAACATTGAGTACGTCTGTGTAGGTACTCAGAGACAGATTTCCTATAAGGTGCTGACGGATCCTCCAAGCTAACCCGTCCACAAACAATAGTATCTTCTTACCCTCAGCGGGTGCCTCATTTTGCACTATAGTTAGAAGTCTTGTGAACTCCTCTTCATACTTAGCAACAGTAGAATTTTCCTGCTTCAAGTTCAGTAACTTTCGCCTCATCTCAGTTTGCACGGCAGACGAAAAATATTTGCGGTCAAACCGCTCCCAGAATGACTGAATCGGAATAACATCCCTCTCCTCCAAGGTGGTGGTGGACTCCCACCACTGCAAAGTGGCCCCTACTAGCTTAAAGGAAGCCAACAACTATTTCTGCAAGTCTGTGCACTCATACATACGCAGATGCCTCTGGATATCTTTCTTCCACTGGCTGACAATGATGATATCTGAACTACCCGAAAACTTAGGGGGATGCGCCTTCTGAAAGGCATCTCTAACCCGCTCCCATGCAGATGGAAGCTGTGCAGGTATTGGCGCCACTACCTGAGCTTGGGGTGGAGCCTGCTGTACTACCGCTAGAGCGGCATTCACCGCCTGAGCAACGATGGCGGCTACCTCATTTGCGTTCATTGTTCCCTGAGTCGGAGCTACCGGCTGCTCGGCTTGGGCACGCCTATCCTTTGGTTCACGTCTTGGAGGCATCTGAAATGTGAAAAAATTTATTATTCTACAGTTATTATCAAATCTTTAATAGCTGAAGACGTAAGCGTAAATATAAGAATACAACAGTCCTAAAAATAGGGCTCTATATCAAGGACGCTAAGCGGGAAACGAAAATAAGTCGTACAGATCCTAAAGGACACTAGAACCCGATGCTCTGATACCACCTGTGACACCCCGCCTAATTAAACACCGGGTGATCATTCCTTTATTAAATTATAATCAAGGTGAACGGTTGGTTCATTCTTAGCATCATTGTTGTAAAAATAACTTTTCCAATTAAACACCCTAAATAATTAAGCTAAGTGTCAAAACCATTTTAGACATTACTTTCCAAATTTTATTTTAAAAACCAACATTTAAAACTTTACAAAATTCATAGTTAAAGAATCACACAAAAACTATTTTGGAACATATAATCCAAACAATTAAACATCCAACTGATTGATTCCAACATTTAAAACTTAAAGGAAAAAAAAACATCCTGACAATAATAAATCCCAAAGTGTAAATACTGGAAATGAACGAATCACAATATCCAATGAAAAAATTGAATAATGGAAAAGGGCGACACATGCCCAACTGGATAAAATAATGCTAGGAGTGGAATAAAAAATGAGATCGTCTAAGCAAGAGGCCTGTAACTCCCACCTAAGCTGTAGCGCGTTCCTTCCAAAGGATCCTATGCAAGACGCCCCTTTGGCTGGGCACCTGTAATATATACATATATATACAAGAGAGGAGAGATAACAGTAAACGGGTCAGAGCCCGATGGTAAAACAGTTTAAAATTTTAGTTTAGCAAGTATTTAAAATGTTTACTGGCTAATGCAATAACATATTAGTAACGACACTCTCTTGAGAACGTCTCACCTCTCTTCTAGTGCGCACACCTATCGCACTAATCTTCCCAACAGTTTAACTTATTTTACCTTAAGTTCTCATAAGATTTCAAGCTGATGATTTTCAATGTTAAGGAGGTTACTCTTATTTAACAGTACAATTCTTACATAAGCCTTATTTGATAATAAAGTTCCTCAGTAATATATCATACTTTTCAAACACTTATTCCCAAGTTAAAATAATTATTCTTTTCTTACATACCATAATCACAGCAGGTAGTTCCCAAATTTCAGATTTAAGTATATATATTAAATACTCATATAATATATATATTTTAATAGCACCCCACATAAAATCTATGATGCGGGCATACTCTGCTATCCAGTCCCCGTATCACTCGTACTAAGGGAAATACTAGTTCGGAATCACTCGCGAACTGTATTAACACAAAACACATACAATATTGAGGCGAAGCATAGTTTCCAAGTCACTAAGAGGATAACACATACCCTCACGTCTCTTAGGACCGTCTAACTATCGATCCGATAGCCTGTACCAGGGATTCCTATCTTCTAGGGTACGAGTCAATATCCCCCATAAAGGTCCCATCGAGATAAGACTGTCCCAACGCGGTAACCTCAGGGATAGCAAGTAGCGCGGGCATGATTTTTACACACATATAAAATATATGATCAATCATAGAGTCACATAGATATATAACTATTCACATTCATAAGTTAGGTACGCCCATGGCCCAACATTATATTATTCCATTCTTAGTACATTTTTATTCGATTATTTCTTATAACGAACTTATTCATTTTTATTTTCGAATTTAATTTATTCCAACTCACTTCTCATTTCTCGAAGTATTTTCTTTAGCTAAGTACAAATTCATTAGGCCCTCGCTTACCTTCTAATCTAACTCCTAGACATTTTGATTATTAAGTCTACACACATTAAATTTCTTAGGTATGAATCTTTCCCGTTTACCCTTCATTTTCCCCATTTCATTAAAGTTCCACTAAACGGGGTTTACCTTGACCCTACTTGTCCTTTTTATGTTTCATTATGTCCTAATAACATTAGTCAAGATTTATTACGCATTTAATCGGATTATGTCAACGTAAGGAAAAACTAGTTTTTCCCAGGAGGGGACGATCGATCGATAGAAAGGGGTCGATCAATCGAACCGTCGATCGATCGAAGCTCTTGGCTCGATCGATCGATCAAGCAGGTATGGCAAAAACTGCAGAATACCAGTTACGGGAATTATCATCCCAAATCATCAAAATCCAAGTTTTTAAGTCCCAAACTCCCAGAAATTTATACCACAATCATTATAAATCCAAATGAACAATATTCTATGTAAGGCATGCGATTTTTCATCAAATATCATGGATTAAAAGGGCCAAAATTTATATAATTCTCATAAACCCTAAAAATTTCTTTAACTTAATTCTTCTCATTCTTTTTCCAGAATTCCTACTTCTAACCCAATGTAAATTCGTGGCTCAACATCTACATGTGAAGGGAATTTCCAGAATGATGTTTATGTCTCTACAATTTGCGATTTCTAACCTCCAACATAGGTTTTCTTTCATAAAAACTCATCCTAATCAACCCTAAAATAATATGAATGAAGCATTAACTAAATTAAGCAAGATAAATACTTGCCCGAGAATTTTTGTTTCTGATTTGTGGATTAAATCAGTGTGGTGGTGATCCTTGTTGCACGATTTAATGTTTGGCGGTGACGGCGGTGCAAACGGAGGGGTTCTTGGCCTAGAACTCCTTGGTACGCTCTTCATTTCCTTCTCCAATGGACGTCTTTTGTTTTTGGTTGTGTTAACCCTAGAAGACAACCCTAAGCATCTGATATAACATAGAAAATTCGTAGGTCTCCAAGCCCAAAAATACAAAATGCCTAAAATGCCCTCCCGGGGTCTTAATTAAGCCTAAAAATGCCCCGAGACCCAAACTAAACCCCCGGGTACATTATTTTGACTATCTCGACCCTTCCGGACACTTTGGCGCACTCGAAATGACCATACGGGTGACCAATAATTTATTCACGTTTATTAATCAAAATTTAGTCCTCACACGACACGGGCGCGTCCCGACTTAAATTTTCAAAATTGTCATTTTATTCACTCGTGACATTTAGTAGAACCAATTTTATATATTACTTTACTCATTAATAATATTCAACAAGTTTCCAATAATTACTAACTCTCGTCACGTTAGTAATTAAAAATAATTAATTTTCGGATTTATATTAAATTAATAACTCACATCAAATTTAATAAATCCTCAAATTTAGAAAGCATAAAAATACGGGGTATTACAGTAGATTATGAGGAGAAAACATCTATCACTTCTTTGATGAGTGGTCTACTTCCTAAAAAGTTGTATTATGCACTAGCCAAGGATCCACCAAAAAACATGATAGAGCTCATGGCCAAGGTTAGAAAGATCACGAACATCGAAGAAGCTATGGCAGCTAAGCAAACTCTAGTGACAACACCTGATGGCCAGAAGAACGCAAAGAAGAAGGAGCAGAAGGATAAGAAGGTGGAAAAAATCAAGAAATTCGAAAATTACATTCCTCTAACAATTAACGTGCATCACATCTTGTAAGAGATCAGAGGTAACAGATACTTGAGATGGTCTGGAAAGCTGAAGTCACCACGTAACCGGAGGGACAAGCCCAAGTATTATGACTTCCACAAAGACCATGGGCACACTACGGATAACTGTATTGCACTAAAAAAATGAGATTGAATATGTCATACACCGAGGAAAACTAACCAAATTTATAGATCAGGCAGATGCTCAGGAGTCCAGAAGAAGGTCGAAATCTCCTTGCAAAGACAAAGATGATAAGAAAAGGAGTCGGGAAAACGATTACGAAGATGATTAAGACTTGCCAAAGAAGCCTAAAGAGATAGAAATTGAAGTAGGTATGATATCTTTTGGATCTTTTGGTTGTCATTTCATCGTAGGAGGGGACGTTAGAAGAGGAGATGAGGTTGCTGAATGAAAATCTTATCTCAATTAGGCCAAAGCTTGCTCTTACATACGATGCGTCAACATGAATGATGAAGAAGATGGTCAACCTAGGAAGGTGAATAAAGACAAGCTGGTCATATGCTTCTCCAAAAGCGATCTCTCAGGAGTGCTTTACCCACATGACGATCCGTTGGTAGTTATAATCAGAATACAAAAAGATCGGATAGCAAGAGTTCTAGTAGATAACGACAGATCTGCAGACGTTGTGTTCTATGACTATTGCAAAAGCTTAGGTTTAACAAACATCCAGTTGGAACCCTATCACAAGCCCTTAATAGGCTTCTCGACGGAAAAAGTATATCCTTTAGGAACTGTCAGGTTGGAAGTATTTTTCGGCATATGGATAATAAGCAGAGCAGAGAAGATTCGGTTCTTTATTATTGATAAAAATGTTCACTCAGACTAAAACATTCTCCTCGATAGAGTAGAATTGAAGAAATTTGATGCCGTAGCATCCACAATTCACTAATGTTTAAAGTTCCCCACTCATTATAGAGTTAGTATAGTAAAAAGAAATCAGGTGGAGGCTAGGGAATGTTATTATACCTCTGCTGAGAAAGAAGAAATAAAAGACTTGAAGAAAAAGGTTATTGCCTACCAGATTGATACTTTGGATCCCCGAGAAGAAGTCGTGCTGGTCAAAGGGGAGGTTGTAGAAATTGCAGAAAGCATAATTCTAGATAATGAAAGGCCAGAGATAACTACTCAGATTGGTTCCAAATTAGCACCATCCCTCAAACGGGAATTAATTACATTCCTTAGAGAGAGAAAAAATGTGTTTGCATGGAGTCATGAAGATATGCCTGGGATAGATCCAAATTTCATCTTCCATGAGCTCAACATTAACTAGGATGCCAAGCTGATCAAACAGAAGCGCAAGGTGTTCAGTCTAAAGAAGAACATGGATATCCAAGAGGAGGTAGAGAAACTCCAGAAGGCTCATTTCATTGAGGATGTCAAATATCCTTGCTGACTGGATAATGTGGTGATGGTCAAGAAAAATAATGGTAAATGGTGTATGTGTGTAGACTTTACAGACCTCAATAAAGCATGCCCAAAAGATCACTTTCCTTTACCAAGGATTGATCAACTGGTAGATGCAACTGCAAGTCATGAGTTACTGAGTTTTATGGATGTATATATTTTGGTTACAACCAGATCAAAATGAAGCCAGAAGACAAAAAAAACACATCTTTCATTACTAGACGAGGTACTTACTACTACAACGTTATGCCTTTTGGGCTTAAAAATGCCGGAGCAACATACCAAAGGCTGGTAAACAAAGTATTTGAAGATCAGATAGGAAAAAACACGGAGGTACATGTGGATAATATGCTCACTAAAAGGAAAAAGGAACCCGACCACATCCAAGACCTCAGTTAGACGTTTGATCAACTGGAAAAGCACCAAATGAAGCTCAACTCGACTAAGTGTGTGTTCGGCGTACAAGGAGTGTTCCTAGGCTTTATTGTGATTTAAAGGCGGATTGAATCCAACCTGGCTAAAATCAAAGATTTGATTGAAATGCAATATCCAAGGTGTAAAAGGGATGTTTAAAAGCTTACTAGAAGAGTAGCTGCCCTCAACAGATTTATCTCTCGAGCAACTGATAAGTGTCTCCCGTTATTTAAAGTACTCAGAAAAAGCTTTGAATGGAATGAAGAGTGTGAAAATGCCTTCCAGGAGTTGAAGAAATACATGGGATCTCCACCACCGCTTTCCCGACCAACCACTGGGGAAAATTAGACTTATATTTAGCAATTTTTGAATCTACTGTTAGCTCAGTGCTAGTTAGATTGGAGAATGGAGTACAAAAACCAGTGTATTACATTAGTGAAGCTTTTAGGGGAGCGAAAATCAGGTATCCACGACTGGAAAAACATGCTCTTACTCTCATTGAAGCCTCAAGGAGAATGAAGTCGTGTTTCTAGGCACATATCATTATAGTCTATACAAACTTACCTCTTCGCCAAGCTTTACACAAACCAAAAAAGTCAGGCAGGTTTATGTATTGGGAAGTAGAGCTTGGAGATTATGATATCATTTACGAGCCAAGAACAGCATTAAAAGAACAGGCAGTGGTAGATTTTATTACCGAATTTACATACTCAGAAGTAATCCACAATCCAAGTTTGCCTGCATAGCATACTTATTTGCAAGAGATATTAGCTCCAAAGCAAACTAAAGTTGTTACCGATCAACCTGAGTCCTCCATTGTTCAGGAAATGGCCTAATAATATGCAGAAAAGAGCAAAAAGATATTTTGGCGGGGAAGCTTATCTACAGAGATCTTTGACAAAGACATTCCAATTTGGAAATTATATGTATATGGATCCTCATGGTCCACTGGCAGCGGAGCTGGTCTTATTATTAACACTTCAGATGACACTGACGTGGAATATGCCCTTAGAATTCAATTTTATGGCTCTAATAATGAGGCCAAGTACGAGGCGTTAATCAGAAGTCTGGAATTAGCTTTATTACTAGGCGTCGAGTAGGTTATGGCACACAATGATTCTCAATTGATCGTTAACCAGGTACTCCAGATATACGGAGTCAAGGGAGGCCTCATGATCAAATATTTATCCAAGGCAATGGAAAATATCTCCAAGTTCTTAGTGGTACAAATGGTTAGGATACTAATGGTTGATTATGTCCGAGTAGATGCTCTTGCTCGGCTAGCTTCAGCAACTAGGAAGAACTCAGACGAACCGTTCCAGCGGAGATTCTTGTGTTCATAAGTATAGACGAGGAGGTCATGGTCAGTTTTATTGCTTTAGATTTGGGACCATCATGGATAGATCCAATAAAATATTACATTAATAAAGGTATCCTACCTACCGACCCAAAAGAGGCAAGAAAGATGAGGTATAAGGCAGCAAGCTATGTATTAAAACGAGGTATCCTTTACATAAGGGTTTATTCTGTGTCATTACTTATATGTGTACATCCTGTCGAGGTACTTGAACAGATCAAAGAGGTGCAGGAAGGGTCCTATGGAGCTCATTCAACTGGTCGGTCATTGGTGCACATAATAACTATATAGGGATATTACTGGCCAACTATGAAAGCAGATTGTATTGCCTTTGCTAAGAATTGTGATAAGTGCAAAAAAATTTTGTAACACCCTGTACTTTTATGCATTATATATTTAATTAATTCGGCTAATTTAAATTACTTATGTGTTGTAATTTAATTGAATTAATTAGTGTCAATTTATTTAAATATTAATCGGGAGGGTAAATGGTTAATATTAATGGAATATATATTACTAAGTGAATAGTAATAATTAATTTACGTCATAGTGAGTAATAATGACGTGGTATTATTTTATCTCAAACGGGAGTCGGGTATAAACTATTTTGGGGCTGAGATAGGAATTTTAGTAAAGTGACTCGAATGACAATTCTGAGACCGTTAAAATAGAGTACGCGGGGGTAGTAATCGGGTCTCGGGGCATTTTTAGACATAACCGGGCCCATACAGGGTGTTCGAGTCATTTGGGCTTGGCCTGTTAGCCTAAAAATGGGATTTAGAATAGTTATCCTAAGTCTTACAGTATTGAACAGAGATAACATCATTCTAAACCTAAGACTTTGAGAGAGAAAATAGAGGGAACAATTGGAGAGCAATTGGGAGAGAAATCAAGGAGCAATTGGTGTTCTTCATCAAATCACCCTCTACTTCAAAGGATCATACACTATGAATAATCTAAGTCAAGTGGTTAACTTGCTGTTATTTCAAATTTTGATAATCAATTCATATTATAGTGGGTAAAATTGAAAATTCGATTCTGGGTGGGTGTTAGTATGAAATTGGGTGTTATGTGATAGAGCACTTTAGACATATTAACGTTGAAATTTGTGATGATATCTGATTCTATAGGATAGGAATCTGAACTCTATGATAAACCCAGTAGTTGTTGATGACTAATTTCAGATTATTGTGATGAAATTGAATTTGGGTGAACGAAACTCGGATAAAACCCGAATCGGGAAAACATTTGGAGTTATGTAAATTAATGTAGATTTAAGGGTTCTAGGTTGATTAGAACCTATAATTACATGAATAAAATGTGGTTGGTGATTGGGTGATTAGATGAGAGTTAGTGGAAAGCTTGTATGGTCATTAATGGAGGAAAATAGTAAGTCGGAGAAGACAAGGACCTGATTGATCGATGGAAAGGGTCGATCGATCGACGGTCCAGTTTTGTTGGCAGTTCTGCTAATTTTTATATATATGGGTAAATTAATTTAGAATCCTTCTGGAAATTTTAATTTACTTGAAAATAATTATAAGGCATATTTCCTAGAAATTATAGCTAAATATAATTGGGGTTAGGAGTATGATAAATGTGTGACACATTACGGGTGAATTTTGGGAAATAAATTCTAAAGGTTTAATTACGGGTTGAGTGAATATGTTCGGGCATTGTAGTCGGGTAAAACTACTTAAAGAAATTAATTAATGTGAGATTAATAAAATTATGAGTGAGAAAATAGACTCGGGCATTTTCATGCTAGTGCTACGGGAGTTAGGCACGGATTAGCCGGGTTTAATTTTATATACATACATACATACATATATATATATATAGAGAGAGAGTTAGGCTCTCCAACATACCTCATTAAACATACCTATGAACATACCTATTTTTTTAAAATAGTAAAAAAAATAATTTTGAGTTAATATTTTTTATATGGGTTCATGATATTTCAATGTGCCCCTGTAAATATATTCAGACCAAAATAATGTGTTTTGATATTTTTAAAAAATATGTAAAAAAACTGGCAATTTTAAAGGGTAAAAACTGACAGTTTTTTTACTTATTTTTTAAAAATACCCAAAAATATTATTTTCAATTGATTTTTTTTATAGGGGCACATTGAAATATCATGAACCCATATAAAAAATATCATCTTAAAATTATTTTTTTTACTATTTTAAAAAAAGGGTATGTTGCTAGGTATGTTGTTAGGTGGTATGTTGGAGAGCCTCACTCTCTCTCTCTCTCTCTCTCTCTCTCTCTATATATATATATATATATATATATATATATATATATATATTGTGTGTGCTTTTTAAATATCGGTGATAGATATTTTATAATTACATACCCCTCTAGTTCTATCATAGGAGGTCGCGATGTGGGTGAATCTCCTGGCTAATGAACGTAGGAAGAGTATAATCTCCGGGTCATAGCGTCCAGTATTATACATTGAGATTCTTTCAGAGGTGAGGAGCTTTGAGTATGATCTGTCGTCACTCTCGGTGGGAACTATGACCACATCTGTTACGCTTAATTATTTTTACCTGGTTTCTTGGTATTCTAATCGTCTCAAGGTATCTAGGTGAATGAGTATACCTGAAGTGATAGCATTTTATAGAAAACATCCGGTGAGGTATTACTCGGGAGGATGAATATACATACAACATATGTGTGAATGTTGTAGTATAATTATATATATAATAGCGTACATAATTTTATACGGGTAAAATATAAGATGTGAAAATCTATTTCTTTTATATAACTTAGGAGACTGTTGTAATACCCCATAATTTTATTGATTTTTATTTAAGGGATTAATTAAATTAAATGAGAATTAATTGGAAATTAATCCGGGTATAAATACTAACGAGATGTGAGTTGATATTTGATTATGATGTTAAAATTTATTATTTCTGAGTATGTATAGTAATACATGTGTATTGAAAATATTTAAATTGTCACGAGGCAGAAATACGACAATTTGGAAATTTAGTTGGGGCGCGCGTGCCAGTCGCGTCAGGAATAAAAATTTTAAATTAAAAAGTGAATTATATTTTTATCAATCGAATGGTCATTTTGAGTGCGCCAACGTGTCCGGAAGGGTCGAAATAGTCAGAAAATACTAGCCGGGGGTTAAGTTTGGATCCCGGGGTATTTTTAGGCCATACCGGCAACCCAAAAGGGTAGTTTGGTAATTTTAAAAATAGGGGAATTAAAACCCACGAATTTTAGAGGTTAATTTTATATTAGTAATGAACCCATTAAGTCCATTATCAGCATTTATCAAGTAGTGGGCTATGGGAGTTAAAGGGAGAGCCCTAAGACGTTCCAAAAGAAACCCCTAGCCACCATCACCATCTTTGGGAGAAATTTGTAGAGAGAAAGACGAGAATCAACCCTCATCCTTCAACATCAAATTAGAACATCTAAGTCAAGTGGTTTAATTGCATAATCTCAAGTGAATGTTTCTTCCATGCTTAGAATTGACTATATGTCTTGTATTGAAAGTTTGATGAAAATCCATGAAATTGGAGATATAACTCATTATCTTATATAGAGATTGCATGTAGAATAGTTATGGATGAATTTCATATCCAAAATATATCTTTTGATGATTTAAAAACGGATTTATAAGGAGTAATTGTAGACATTAAATTCTGGGCTCATGTTTATAGGGTTTGGGACAAGATTTGGGAATTATGATGATTACATGTTAATTTAGGAGGTATTGACCCCAAATATATGTTAACGAGTGACCTAGGAGGACTTAGAGTAGTTTATAAACGTTAAAACTCAATTGGGATGATCTTAGTATGGATTTAGGGAAGAGAAATTGAAGAAAAATGAGTTGGAAAGATTTATGGGCGAAAACTGCCATCTCGTTAGAAGACCTGCCCAGGTTGTTCGAACGACCTCGTTCGAACAAGCTTCTAATGAGATGACAGTATCCCTTCTAACGAGTTGGTAGTTCGTTCGAAGCCATTCGTTCGAACGACACTCGTTCGAACGACCTCGTTCGAACGGCCTCGTTCGAACGAGTTGACAGAATGACCTTTTAGGCCTGATTTTATTTCAAATGTCCCGTAGACTTAATTAATGGAGAATTAACCTTCCCTTAATGATTAGTGGGTATAATTGTGAGATTTGGGGTACGTTGAGGGATAGAACTTAAAATGTTGTAGTAAACCGAATGACAACTATGGATTTGGAAACGAGTACCTAAATACGACATGAGAAGAGTCGACAACCTTAATGTATATAAATTGGGGACTTATAAGCGTATGATATTAAATGATGATACGAGAACAAGAAGTATACCTTTATTAATATATTGAGATATCTAAGATGTTCGAATGCTTAGTATATGTGGTTATCTGTGTATAACATACCTACCATACTTGCTATCATGGGAGGTCGGCATTCGATCAGGGCCATCTAATCTTTGTGTGCCTATGGGAGGACATAGGTCAGAGAAGGACTTATTGAGAATTTAATAAGTCTTCTAATCATGGAAGCGTAGGTATGTGCGTGACCCATGTGATGTGAACTATGTTCGCCTCCATTATTTTTTATTGTTATTATTTGAGAACGATTCCTGAGAGATTCGGAATGCGTTATCCTTATGTACGCGATGTACCGGGATTGGATAACAGAGTATGTGTGCACCGCAGCATAGTCTCAGGTTGCTAGTATTGTATATTTATGATGAGAATAATATACTGTTAATTGAAATGAACTGTCATGTATATATGTGAGTATAAATAATAGCAATGTTATGTAAAGATATGATGGAAGATCTCGAGTAAGTAGTATTACTAATATGGGAAACCGAGAATAAATGTAAAGCTCTCTGTTTAAATGAAGATGCCGAAATTTGATCGTGCTTCGTATAGTAATGTTAGATTTTTGTATTGGACTAGTTAGATATGGGAATAACTAAAATGGGTACGGATACGTTAGGAGTGCACAGATAGTCGAGAGGTGAGTATTTCATGTGAGAGCACATCCTAACATGTATTTTGCATTCATTGTTTAATGTCGTTAAAACACTTGCTATTTTTTAAACTGTTTCCACAATCGGGCTCTGACCCGTTTTCTTCCAAATCTATTTTTTTTGTAAAACCTTTTAGGTGCCCAGCCACAAGGACACCATGCATAGGAGTTCCATTTCGGTGACGTACTGTAGCTGGTGGAAGTTACAGGACCTTGATAGTAGACGCCTCCACTTCGAATCTTAACTCTATATTATCATAATTTCTCATTTGTTGAGCATGTCGCCCCAGTTCTTTTAGAGACATTTTATCTATTTCAGTTATTTAAGATTTTGGGTTGTAATTAATTTAGTGATGCAGACTTGGTATTTGTTTATTTCAGTATTCGAATTGTAGTGACGAGTATTCCCTCAGATTCATTGTTATTTTATGGTTATTCTATTGTGACTATGTTGTGGTGGTTATGTTAGCATTTCATAATCTACTTATTGCATGTTAATCGGATTTAATTAAAATTGACAACTCACATTTAAATATTAGGTGGCTAGTAATTGTTAAAACGTTTTTCGACAGTTATGCTGTGAACTGTACCAACTTGGCATTTTGTATTAATTTAATAAAGGAGTAGCTACCCGGTATTTAATTAGTCGGGGTGTCACAAGTGGTATCAGAGCATCAGGTTCTAGTGTCCTTAGGATCTGTACGGCTTATTATGTTTCCGCTGAGCTTTCTTTGATGTAGAGCCCTATATTTTAGGACTGTTGTATTCTTTTGTGTATGTTTCGCTCTTCAGCTATTTTGAGATAATAACTGTGAACTTATAAGACTTCACTCTCATTTCAGATGCCTCCACGACGTGCACATCGAGTTTCTAGGGATGCTCAGCCTGAGCCACAGCCTGCACCAGTTCAGGGCACCGTGAATGCCGTAGAGGTTGCAGCCATTGTAGCCCAAGCGATAAATGCCACCCTCGCAATTGTGCAGCATGCACCACCTCAGGCGCCGGTAGCCGGGCCAGTTTAGGCTCATGCATTCCCGTCTGCTTGGGAACTCGTTCGTGATGCTTTTCAGAAAGCACACCCTCCGGAGTTTGCAAGTAGCTCCGACGTTGTTGTATCCAGTCAGTGGAGGAAGGACATTAAAAGGCACTTAAGGATGTACGAGTGCACGGATGTTCAGAAGAAGATACTAGCTACTTTTAAGCTAGTAGGATCTGCGTTACAGTGGTGGGAGTCCATTACCAACCCGGAGGAGAGAGATGCCCTTTCTATTCAGGAGTTCAGGGTGCGGTTCGACCGCAAATATTTTCCATCAGCTGTTCACACTGAAATGAGGAGGAAGTTAATGAACCTCAAGAAGGAGGGGAAGACTGTGGCCGAGTACGAGGCCGAATTCACTAATCTCCTGAATATTGTCCCCGATGAGATTCCGACTGAGGAGAAGAAGATTCAGAAGTTTATGGACGGATTGACTTGGAGGATCCGACAGCACTTATTGGGAAATCTCTCGTTGGCCACTTATTCTGATGTGGTTAACGCATTACTGCCAGGACCACCACTTTCACATGTCTGAGAGTAAGAGATCAGGAGGGTCCAGCCATCAAGGCAGGATAGGGGGAAATGGTTCCAGCGGGGCACAATCTGCTCAGAGTCAGCACATGCAGGGTGATCAGGGTTCCCAATAGGGGGATCCTAAGAGATTTAGATTTGGGGGTTTCAGGAATGGTCAGGGAGGTTTCAGACATGGCCATCAGGGCCAACAGGGCCAAAATGGTCAGGAGCAACAGTTTCAGCAGGGCTAGCATGGTCAAGGTAGGAATAGTAACGGCTATCAGGGCCGTGGGCAGCAGGGACAACGAGGGGGAAACTTCCCAGGAAACTGCTTCATTTGTGGAAAGATTGGTCACAAACACTAGGATTGTCC
Organism: Sambucus nigra; assembly: GCA_949130495.1. Lineage (NCBI taxonomy): Eukaryota > Viridiplantae > Streptophyta > Magnoliopsida > Dipsacales > Adoxaceae > Sambucus > Sambucus nigra. The sequence continues at coordinate 65,282,566 of OX422209.1, read as the reverse complement.
TGATAAGGACAGGGCCCCACCGCAGCAGCAGCAGCAGGGTGCTCAACACGAGCCACAGAGGCCTATGTTTCCCGCCACCCTCCCAGCACCACCACAGATGGCAGCATTACCACACATCCCAGCGGCCCCAGTCCAGCAGGGACAACTTCAGTATGGGAGAGTGTATCAGTTCCAGCATGTCGCAGTCCCACAGGATCCACCTGCTATTGAGGGTATGTTCTCTATTCAGGGGACTATGAGGCGTATTTTATTTAATACGGGGCCACACATTATTTCATTGCCACGAGATTTGCACGCACTATTGGGTTATTAGACACTGCAGAGAACACGATTACTTGTGTAGATTCACCGTTGAGTAAGGGTTCCGTGATTTCCCTTATTTGTAGAGGTGTGGGTATAGAGATAGGGAGATTTACTCTACCCGCTGATATGTTAGTATTAGAGATGACAGAGTACGATGCGATTGTTGTTATGGATTGGCTAGTTGCATACCGAGCCATGATTGATTGTTTCAGTAGGAGTATCATTTTTGCCATTCCCGGGCAGGAGATGTTTTTAGTGGCGATGCCTCGCCCTGAGGGAGGATCGTCCACTCATTTATACTATATAGAGGAGGAGACCTCTAAGGAAGTGGTGATACCACTTGATTCGATTCCAATCGTTAGAGAGTTTTCTCCTGGATTACCTCCTAGTAGAGAGATAGATTTGTTATTGATTTGACGTCGGGCACTCGGCCTATTGTCCGCGCACCTTACCGTATGGCTCCAGTAGAGATGAGAGAGCTAAGGGGTCATATTGAGAAGTTGTTGGGTCAGGGGTTCATCCGAAGGAGTACTTCGCCATGGGGTGCCCCTGTGTTGTTCGTAAAGAAGAAGGGTGGATCGTTGAGATTGTGCATAGATTATCGGGAGTTGAATAAAGTCACGATACGGAATAAGTATCCTTTGCCCCGAATCGATGACTTATTTGACCAGTTGAGAGGAGCTTGCTTCTTCTCAAAGATTGATTTACGATCGGGATACCACCAGTTACGTATCAGGGAACATGACGTCTCGAAGACTTCTTTCTTGACGAGGTATGGCTCCTACGATTTTCGAGTTATGCCTTTTGGCTTGACCAACACTCCAGTCATGTTTATGGACTTAATGAATAGGGTGTTCAGACAGTTCCTAGACCAGTTCGTCATCGTCTTTATTGATGACATCCTGGTTTACTCCCAGACAGAAGAGGAGAACACCGAGCATTTGAGGCAGGTTTTACAGACGCTACGTCAGAACGAGCTTTATGCAAAGTATGAGAAATGTGGATTTTGGCTGAAGGAGGTTCAGTTTTTGGGGCATATCATTTCAGATCGGGGGATATCTATTGATCCGAGGAAGGTATCCGTAGTGAGGGAGTGGGGACAACCCACAACACCGACTGAGATCCGTAGTTTCTTGGGCCTAGCAGGATACTACAGGAGGTTTATTCGGGGTTTCTCAAAGATAGCGGGTCCTTTGACACATCTGACTCGTAAGGGTGTGCCATTCATCTGGAATGATGCCTGTCAGTTGGCATTCGATGAGCTAAATGACAAGTTGACCTCAGCACCTGTGTTAGCATTGCCCAGACCAAGAGTTGAGTATCTAGTTTACACCGATGCGTCTTTACAAGGACTCTGAGGTGTTCTGAAACAGGAGAGTCAGGCAATAGCTTATGCTTCCCGTAAGCTTAAGCCTCACGAGAAAAATTACCCCACACACGACTTGGAGTTAGAGGCTGTCATTTTCGCTCTTCGGATTTGGAGAAACTATCTCTTGGGGGGAGAAATTTCTATTGTTCATAAACCACAAGTCTCTACAATACCTCTTCACGCAGAAGGAGCTGAATATGCGTCAATGTCGGTGGCTTGAGTTTGTGAAGGATTATCAGTTCGATATCCAGTATCACCCAGGGAAGGCTAACTTGGTAGCAGACACGTTGAGCCGTAGGCCAGTAGATGAGGTGGCCGAGATGTGGAAAGCTAAGTGGAAGGAGTTGGGACACTAGGATGCAGTGGCCCGATCGTTCATGTCTGTGATGACTGTTATACCGGATTGTTACGAGAGTCGTAAAGGCCCAGGAAAATGACTCGTTCTGTCAGGACCAGATAGTTCGATTACTAGCAGAGGGATATGAGTCCTATACCGTTAGTTCAGACGGTGGATTACCCTTCAATGGAAGACTGGTTATTTTGAAAAGGGAAGACTTTCGACACGAGGTAATGGCAGAGTCGCATGGATCACGGTTCGCGGTACAACCTGGTGGGGATAAGATGTACCAAGACATGAGACGACAATACTGGTGGAGCGGGATGAAGAGAGATATCACCGTGTTCGTTTCAAAATGTGCCACTTGTCAGCTAGTAAAGGTGGACCATCAGAAACCGACAGGACTTCTACATCCATTAGAGGTTTCGACGTGGATATGGGAGAGCATATCCATGGACTTTATCACGGGGTTACCTACGTCACAGAGGGGTCATGACTCCATATGGGTAATTATGGATCGGTTGACCAAAGTTGCTCATTTTCTACCCGTAAGGACAGATTACACTACGGGAAAGTATGCCCAGATTTTCATTACAGAGATAGTGAGACTTCACGGGGTGCCTCTAAATATCGTGTCTGACCGAGACAAGATATTTGTTTCACGATTTTGAAAGAGTTTTGAAGAGGTCATGGGTATAGAGTTATGGCTGAGTACGGCATATCACCCTCAGACTGATGGGCAAACAGAGCGGACAAATCAGATGTTGGAGGACATGTTGCATATGTGCATCCTAGACTTTGGAGGTGGTTGGGAGCAGTACCTTCCACTGGTGGAGTTTGCTTATAACAACTCCTACCAGTTCACCATTGGCATGGATCCATTTGAGGCATTGTATGGTAGACCTTTTTGTTCCCCAGCATGTTGGTTAGAGGTGGGGGATAACAGACTTCTTGGACCGGAAGTGATTCAGGACACTTCGACAAGGATAGAGATGATACAGAGCCACATTCGAGTAACTCAGGACCGACAGAAGAGCTATGCTGATGCCAAGAGGTTCTTCAGAGAATTCAAGGTGGGGGACCAGGTGTTACTCAGAGTATCTCCAATGAAGGGGATCATGCATTTTGGGAAGAAGGGGAAACTAGCACCAAGGTATGTGGGGCCATTTCCTATCATCAAGCGTATTGGGCCAGTTGCGTATAGACTGGGGTTACCGGAGCACTTGCATAGGATTCATGATGTGTTCCATATTTCCTCGCTAAGGAAATATCTTAGGGACAATTTGGCCCATACTCACATTGCTTTGGAGGACATTGATCTCAAGCCCGATTGCTATTTTGAATTAAAGCGAGCAAAAACTGAGGTCGAAGATAGTACCGTTAGTACGTGTTCAGTGGCGGCATCATAATACCGAGAAGTCCACATGGGAGCGTGAGGATGAGATGCGTGAGCGCTATCCGGAGTAATTTGTACCAGGTACTCTTTAGTTTCGAATTTCGGGACGAAATTCTGTTATTAGGGGGGAAGTATGTAATACCCCGTAATTTTATTGATTTTTATTTAAGGGATTAATTAAATTAAATGAGAATTAATTGAAAATTAATCCGGGTATAAATACTAACGAGATGTGAGTTGGTATTTGATTATGATGTTAAAATTTATTATTTCTGAGTATGTATGGTAATACATGTGTATTGAAAATATTTAAATTGTCACGAGGCAGAAATACGACAATTTGGAAATTTTGTTGGGACGCGCGTGTCAGTCGCGTCAGGAATGAAAATTTTAAATTAAAAAGTGAATTATATTTTTATCAACTGAATGGTCATTTTGAGTGCGCCAACGTGTCCGAAAGGGTCGAAATAGTCAGAAAACACTAGCCGGGGGTTTAGTTTAAGTCCCGGGGCATTTTTAGGCCATATCGGCAATCCAAAAGGGTAGTTTGGTAATTTTAAAAATAGGGGAATTAAAACCCACGAATTTTAGAGGTTAATTTTATATTAGTAATGAACCCATTAAGTCCATTATCAGCATTTATCAAGTAGTGGGCTACGGGAATTAAAGGGAGGGTCCTAAGAGGTTCCAAAAGAAACCCCTAGCCACCATCACCATCTTTGGGAGAAATCTAATCAACCCTCATCCTTCAACATCAAATCAGAACATCTAAGGCAAGTGGTTTAATTGCATAATCTCAAGTGAATGTTTCTTCCATGCTTAGAATTGAATATATGTCTTGTATTGAAAGTTTGATGAAAATCCATGAAATTGGAGATAGAACTCATTATCTTATATAGGGATTGCATGTAGAATAGTTATGGATGAATTTCATATCCAAAATAAATCTTTTGATGATTTAAAAATGGATTTATAAGGAGTAATTGTAGACATTAAATTCTGGGCTCATGTTTATAGGGTTTGGGACAAGATTTGGGAATTATGATGATTACATGTTAATTTAGGAGGTATTGACCCCAAATATATGTTAAAGAGTGACCTAGGAGGACTTAGAGTAGTTTATAAATGTTAAAACTCAATTGGGATGATCTTAGTATGGATTTAGGGAAGTGAAATTGAAGAAAAATGAGTTGGAAAGATTTATGTGCGAAAACTGCCATCTCGTTAGAAGACCTGCCCAGGTCGTTCGAACGAGCTTCTAACGATATGACAGTATCCCTTCTAACGAGTTGGTAGTTCATTCGAAGCCATTCGTTCGAACGACACTCGTTCGAACGACCTCGTTTGAACGAGACTTCTAACGAGTTGACAGAATGACCTTTTAGGCCTGATTTTATTTCAAATGTCCCGTAGACTTAATTAATGGAGAATTAACCTTCCCTTAATGATTAGTGGGTATAATTGTGAGATTTGGGGTACGTTGAGGGATAGAACTTAAAATATTGTAGTAAACCGAATGACAATTGTGGATTTGGAAACAAGTACCTAAATACGACATGAGAAGAGTTGACAACCTTAATGTATATAAATTGGGGACTTATAAGCATATGATATTAAATGATGATACGAGAACGAGAAGTATACCTCTATTAATATATTGAGATATCTAAGATGTGCGAATTCTTAGTATATGTTATTATCTATGTATAATATACCTACCTACTTGCTATCATGGGAGGTCGGCGTTCGATCAGGAGCATCTAATCTTTGTGTGCCTATGGGGGGATTTAGATTGGTACCTCGAGGACATAGGTCAGAGAAGGACTTATTAAGAATTTAATAAGTCTGCTGATCATGGGAGCGTAGGTATGTGCGTGACCCATGTGATGTGAACTATGTTCGCCTCCATTATTTATGATTGTTATTATTTGAGAACGATTCCTGAGAGATTCGGAATGCGTTATCCTTATATACGCGATGTACTGGGATTGGATAACAGAGTATGTGTGCACCGCAGCATAGTCTCGGGGTGCTAGTATTGTATATGTATGATGAGAATAATATACTGTTAATTGAAATGAACTGTCATGTATATATGTGAGTATAAATAATAGCAACGTTATGTAAAGATAAGATGGAAGATCTCGAGTAAGTAGTATTACTAATATGGGAAACAGAGAATAAATGTAAAGCTCTATGTTTAAATGAAGATGCCATAATTTGATCGTGAATCGTATAGTAATGTTAGATTTTTGTATTGGACTAGTTAGATATGGGAATAACTAAAATGGGTACGGATACGTTAGGAGTTCACAGATAGTCGAGAGGTGAGTATTTCATGTGAGAGCACGTCCTAACATGTATTTTGCATTCATTGTTTAATGTCGTTAAAACACTTGCTATTTTTTAAACTGTTTCCACAATCGGGCTCTGACCCGTTTGCTTCCAAATCTATTTTTTTGTAAAACCTTTTAGGTGCCCAGCCACAAGGACACCATGCATAGGAGTTCCATTCCGGTGACATACTGTAGCTGGTGGAAGTTACAGGACCTTGACAGTAGACGCCTCCACTTCCAATCATGACTCTATATTATCATAATTTCTCATTTGTTGGGCATGTCTCCCCAGTTCTTTTAGAGACATTTTATCTATTTCAGTTATTTAAGATTTTGGGTTGTAATTAATTTAGTGATGCAGACTCGGTATTTGTTTATTTCAGTATTCGGATTGTTGTGAGGTGTATTCCTCCAGATTCATTATTATTTTATGGTTATTCTATTGTGACTATGTTGTGGTGGTTATGTTAGCATTTCATAATCTACTTATTGCATGTTAATCGGATTTAATTAAAATTGGCAACTCACATTTAAATATTAGGTGGCTAGTAATTGTTAAAACGTTTTTCGACAGTGATGCTGTGAACTGAACCAACTTGGCATTTTGTATTAATTTAATAAAGGAGTAGTTACCCGGTATTTAATTAGTCGGGGTGTCACAACTGTTATATATCTTTGATTTAAAATGATTAATTAAGTTAAGCGCAAGAACTTACAAGTCACGGTAAAATTACTCGGGCTAGAGTAGTGTGTGTAGGAGAGGTTATAACAAGTCTAGTTAGATGGCGTAGTGCAACTAGAGGGTTAAAAAAGAAGCGCTAGGAGTGCAGAATAGTTGCGGGGTGAGTATTATCTCAAGAAAGTGCGACACTAGCTTAAATATGAAAAACATTCATGTATTTTAATTATTGCAGTTAATCACTTGCTATTTATTTTCAAAATGTTTTGGGTTCTAACCTTTATTGTAAATATATTTTCAACACCTTTTAGGTGTCCAGCCACAGGGACGCCAGGCTTGAGATTCTATTCCAGGGATACGCAGCTGTGGCATATGTAGATTGTATGCAGGAGATTTGATTAGACGTATATGTTCTTCATTCGTAGATTATGGATCTCCTTTAAGAACAGTTTTAGTTAGAGCGTGTTGCCCATTTAATTTTCGATTCAGTTTGGATTTATTTATTTATTTTGGGTTTGGTTTTTTAACCGATGGCTTATTCGGCAAGTCAGCTATCTATTTCATTCAGTACTTGATTGAGACATATTGATTGTGTATGGATTATTTTATTTCTTTCCTCTTATATTCTTTTGTTTAATGAAAGATAAAATTTGGCACTAGCTTTTTAAATACTAGGTGGTTAGTAAGTTTAAAAAAGTTTTCGACGGTAATGTTAAGAATGAACCAAATGAGAAACCTTTTTTAATGTAGTAAAGGACTGATCACCCGGTATTTAATTAGGCGGGGTGTCATAGTTGGTATCAGAGCATCAGGTTCCAGAGTCCATTGGATTTGTACGGCTTATTACAATTTTTGCATATCGTTCATTTGATATAGATTCATATTATTAGTACTCTTATTGTTATCTTTACGTATTTGAGATATCATGCTTCTGCCATTTATTTTTGTATAAATTGTGTAATTATACAAATTTGATCTGTTTTTATATTCCTCCGAGGAGAGAGCAAGCAACTTGGGCAGAGGCTAAGGACGAGGTGAGGGAGGCTCACCAGGAGCCACGGGTACCGTAGCCACAGCCTCCACCGAAGATGATCTCGACTGCTCAGGTGGCAGAGATAGTGGCCCAGGCTGTCAACGCAATTATGACAGCTATGGATGATCATTTCCCACAGCCCCAGCCATAACAGCCAGTGGCACCGGTAATCCATGCCCAGGCAGGGCCATCTACTTGGCGGAGAGTCAGAGAGACATTTTAGAAGGGCCACCCACTCGACTTTCAGAGTAGCCTTGATGTGGTTGAGGTGTGTCAGTGGAAGAAGAATATACAACACCATCTGCGCATGGTGGAGTGTAGTGAGACACAAAAGAAGATGTTATTAACTCTCTGACTTGTTGGAGCGGCATTACAGTGGTGGGAGTCTGTTACCACCACCGAGGATAGGGATATGATGATGATTTTGGACTTCTGGGTGCGGTTTGATCACAAATATTTTCCTCCAGCAGTTGAGATCGAGATAAGGAGGAAATTCAGCGAAGTGACTCAGGGTGATCGATCCGTAGCAGAGTATGAGGTGGAGTTCACCCGTTTGGCGAATTTTGTGCCAGATGAGGTGAGCAATGAGGAGCGATAGAAATCGAAGTTTATTAATGGTTTAGCCTGGAGGATCAGGCAACACTTGATCGGCAACCCAGCATTGGTGACGTATACTGATGTCGTCAATGCAGCTTTACTGCACTGCCAGGATTATCGCTTCCACATGAGAGGCAACAAGAGAGTAGGTGATCATAGCCAGCATGGCAAGGCAAGTGGGGGTACTATTAGCGGAGCACAGCAGCAGGTTGTCAAATAGTAAGGGCGGGACTCTCGACAGGGGGATTCTGCCAAGAGATTCAGATCAGGGGGTTATCGACCGTAGGGTCAGGGGTTCAGACAAGGCTAGCAGGGCCCTAATCTTCAGTAGCAGAAAGTTCTCCAGGGCCGCTAGTTCCAAGGGAACAATGGGGGAGGCCAGTAGGGCCAAGGCCAGCAGGGCCAACATTAGGGGGAGCCTCACCAGGGCCAACAAGGCCAGCGACATGGAGACTTTCAGAGGCATTGATTCGTATGTGGCCAGATAGATCATATGAAGAAAGAGTGCCCACAGGGAGGTAGGGGCCAACTTCAGGGTGCCCAGTAGGGACAGTACATACAGATGCGCCCCATAGCACCAGCTCCTATAGCCCCATTGTAGCAGGAGCAGATGCACTACGGGCATGTGTATAACGTCTAGGATGTAGCCATACTGCTAGCACCTCAGGCACTGCCAGCAGTTGAGGGTACATTTCCTATTCATGAGCATGAGGGTAGGGTTATTTTTTATACTAGGCATCGCATTTATATATTAAAACTAGATTTTCTAGGGCCATCGAGTTATTAGAGACATCCAAAAGTCTCCTTATGTGTGTGGAGTCACTGATGGGTAGTGGGTCACTTATACACTCGATATGTAGAGGAGTTGATGATATTATTGGGAGACTGAGTTTAGCGGCAAACCTTCTAGTGTTAGGTATGGATGGTTATGATGTCATCCTAGGCATGGATCGGTTGGCGGGATACATGGTGATGGTAAACTGCTATGAGAGGACCAGAGTGTTCTCTATCCCAGGACATGAGATGTTCTTAGTGGCGAGGCCTCTTCATGTGGGAGGGTTGCGCACTCATTTATACTACATTGAGGAGGAGACCTCACAGGAGGTAGTGGTCCCGTTAGACTCGATTCTAGTTGTTAGGGATTTTGAGGATGTATTTCAGGAGATACCAGGATTACCACCCAGTCAAGAGATCGAGTTCGTTATCGATTTAGCACCGGGTTCGAGACCGATTACCAGAGCACCGTATCTCATGGCTCCTTTCGAAATGCGGGAGTTGAGGGGGCAGATTCAGCAGCTCTTAGGACAGGGTTTTATTCAGCAGAGCATGTCGCCGTGGGGCGCACCAGTGTTATTTATGAAGAAAAGGGATGGTTCGCTTCTATTATGTGTTGATTACAGGGAGCTTAACAAGGTCACAATACGGAATAAGTATCCGTTGCTGAGGATTGATGACCTATTTGACCAGTTGAGGGGAGCGGCGTACTTATTCAAAATTGATTTAAGATCTGGGTATCATCAGTTGCGCATTCGAGAGGAGGACGTTCCTAAGACTGCTTTTTTTTTTTCACAGTATGGATCATACGAGTTTAGGGTGATGCCATTTGGGCTCACCAATGCACTAGCAATGTTCATGGATCCCATGAACATGGTATTCACGCAGTTCTTGGACTAGTTCGTGATAGTGTTTATAGACGATATTCTGGTCTATTCTTGTACAGAGGAAGAGCAATTAGAGCATTTGCGTATGGTTCTACAAATACTACGGGACCACCAGTTATATGCCAAATTTGGGAAGTTTGAATTTTGGCTACAGGAGGTGTAGTTTCTTAGCCACATCGTGTCAGACAGGGGTATTATTGTTGATCCGAGTAAGGTATCGGCGGTGAGGGAGTGGGGATAGCCCACGACACCGACGGAGATTCTTAGCTTTCTGGGGTTGGCCGGGTATTATTGCCCCTTCATTAAGGGATTTTTGAAGATTGCGGGTCCGTTGAAGAACCTGACTCGCAAGGGGATACCATTTGTATGGAGCGATCACTGTCAGTTAGGTTTTGATTAGCTAAAGGACAAATTGACATTAGCACCCGTATTTGCTTTGCTTAGGGGAGGGTTAGAGTACCGAGTTTATACCGATGCATCCTTGTAGGGACTTGGGGGTGTATTGCAGTAGGAGGAGAGGGCTATAGCTTATTCATCTCGAAATCTTAAGCCCCATGAGAAGAATTACCCCACCCACGACATTGAGTTGGCAGCGGTCTTTTTTACTTTGAGGATATAAAGACACTATCTTTTGGGGGAGCAACTTACATTGTTCACGGATCATAAGTCACTTCAGTATCTCTTCACACAGAAGGATATGAACATGAGGCAGAGGTGGTGGGTAGAATTTGTGAAGGACTACCAGTTTGATATACAGTATCATCCTGGTAAGGCTAAAGTGGTGGTAGACACGTTGAGTCGACGACCTATGGGGGAGTTAGAAGAGGTCTGGAAAGCGAAGTGGAGTGAACTTCGGTACGACGATGAGGTTGCCAAGGCATGTATGTCAGTTTTAGCTATCACTCCTGATTTTCTCATGCGGATAGTGAGAGCACAAGTGGAGGATCAGTTCTTCCAGGACAGGGTACGATAGTTACTAGCTGAGGGTGCAGAGTCTTACTCAATCAGCTCGGAGGGAGGCCTACAATTTAATGGTAGACTGGTTGTTCCCGAGGATGAGGATTTAAGGCATGCAGTTAAGACAATATCACGATTCATAATTTACGATACATCCCGGCAGGGATAAGATGTACCTGGATATGAGGAGATAATATTGGTGGTCGGGTATGAAGCGAGACATAACAGAGTTTGTCTCGAAGTGTGTTACTTGTCAGCTTGTGAAAGTTGACCATCAGCGACCTTCAGGGATGCTAAAGCCACTTGAGATGCTCGTGTGGTAGTGGGAAAGCATTTTTATGGACTTTATTACAGGGTTACCAACGTTGCAGAGGGGTTGCGATTCTATTTGGGTGATAGTGGATCGACAGACCAAGGTGGCCCATTTCTTACCAGTTCACATCGATTATGAGACGAGTCAGTATGCACTGCTGTTCATTGCTGAGACAGTGAAGCTCCATGGGGTACCGATTAACATTGTGTTCGATAGAGACAAGATCTTTGTGTCTCACTTCTAGCAGAGCCTTCAGGAGGCCATGGGCACGGACTTGCGGTTGAGCACTGCGTACTATCCGCGAACAGATGGACAGACCGAGAGGGTAAATCAGATGCTGGAAGACATGTTGAGGACGTGCATCCTAGATTTTAGGGAAGGATGGGAGCGATATTTTCCATTTGTAGAGTTTTTATATAATAACTATTATGAATTTACCATCGGTATGGCACCATTGAAAAAGCGTTGCCAAAGCCGTTTATAAAAATAAACTATTTAAGCAACTCCGAAAGTTTGTTGAAGAAACTCTTTACTTAAAATCAAAACGATTTTGAACACAAGATGTGTTAACAAAATTATGTACGAGATATGGACAAGATTTGATAACAAGTTTTAGTAAACAGTTTAAAATGTTTTAAACTCAGCACACAAACAGAAAGGGATGAGAAGATGTAGAAATATTGATACTCAGGATTTTTAACGTGGTAAAACCTCAACCTTGAGGAAACATCCACGACTCCCTCTACGGAGTAAAACAAAAACAATCACTAAAACAAATATATGAGTTACAACCTATTTAACTAACATGCACACAAAAACAAATCTATACAAGTTCAGGATTGTACCCTCTGGCGTCCTTAACTTTTCTGCAGATCTTGTTTGTTGATGTAGTTGTCTCAGTTTGTCAACTCTTCTTTGTTCCAGCACTTTACGTCGACTTATTTTTCACCAAATCTTATAGCCAACACTTTGAGTGTTTGTAGTGTGAAGATGTTTGTGAATGGTGTTCTAAAACACATGCATGCACACACACACACTTATTAGTTACAGACAATCCTAACAAATCACATATAAAGTCTATATGCAGTGTATTTGTTATTTTTCTTTCTTACAAAACCAAGAACCTTTTTGACCTTTCAAAGTAACCCAGATTCCACGGAGATCTTGCTTAAGAAATCGGTCAAGACCTTTCTCAATCACTTTTGAAAATATTATGTGGATTGAGAACCCTCCAAGTGCGAATCCCACTAGGTCAGGTTAGGTTTTGTAAAAACAGAAATAGAAAAACATCTATTGTTGATCTTTGAAGAAGAAAAATGTTTTAACAGAAAACAATCAACAACGAAATTCTCAAGATGAGAAATAAATGCAACTAAGTGTTCTGTGACATGAAAAACTTCAGATCTATGATTTCTATTGAAAGAGAAACAAGATCTGAGTCTATGTCTAAGTTGGAAATAAGATTTATGAACACAAGGATTTCAGCAACCCAAGATCTCTTAACCAGAACTCTCATAAACCTAAGAAAACACTAAGGATGGTGTTTTTGGTTATGGTGGTTTTTCTGGAGAGGTAAGTAGTTTGGGCTTGAGAAGTGTTTGGACGAAGTTAGGGTTTCTAACTAGGGTTTGGTTTCTCTCTCTAACTTCTCTCTTCTCTCTTCTCTCTCTTCTCTCTTTATTCTTTTTCTGAGAAAACTCAAAGTGGCAAAAGCTTTCGAAGGCTAAAATTGGAGGCCTTTAAATAGGAAGAGAGGAAGATTCCAGAGCATCGTTCAAAAACAATGGCTGAGATTGAGTCAAGCTCCATTGACTGCAATCCAAGGGCTCACAACAGGCGATGGATTAAACAGGCTATGATTGGCTTAAGGGATTACACGGGGATCCACTCAAAAGACATGCAGGCCATCGATAAGGGTTGATCCAAGGGCTGATAACAAGCGATGGTATGTCTCTGTAAAGAAACACACCTAGGGCCAATCAGAGAACAGCAAGTGTTGGCCTGAGGACAAATGCAAACGCGCGTCCCAAAATAATTACAAAGCCAACCCTAAAGTCTTTAGTGCTTTCGGTTTCTACCCAGAGTAACTTTAGGCCAATAAACACAACAATGCATATTTATATATTAACCCCAAGACTTTTTTAAATCAAGTTTTAATTAAACAAAACCTTGTTTAAAATGAGTTTAAAATTCCCAAAAAAATATTAAAAATCAAATTGAGGGATTTAAACACACTCACAACATTAATACACATAGAGGTGCAATATGAAATGCAAGAATGAAATTCTAAGTGTGTGAGTGATGGCTATAGTCTTAGGATCATTACAAGATGGATAGAAGAAGAAGCAACCCAATCTCTGAAGCTCTTTGGTTTCTAGGATGGACACTATTTTGTCACAATTTCCAAACTAGATGAGCTCTTATACAGTCTAGACTCAAATGAGTCAAAAGTATAAGGGCTTCAATCTCCCCCTTTGGAAATATGAGACAAAATCTCCTTTGAGTCATCTAAACTCGTAGGGCAACAAAAAATAAGAAAATCCTATTACTATAAAAAATCTATCTACCCAAATCCTAGAAAGCAAAAATTACATAACTCAACTATATACAGTTTAACATCCTATTTTTACAATAAAGAATGACTGTACAAGAAGAATACCTGCAAAGAATTACTAAGATCAAGCTTTTTAGTATATGCAGTAGACTCAAATTTCTCCCCCATTTTGTCTCAAAAGGACAAAGGGAAGGAAATTGGAAAATAAGACAGGTATTTACTCAACTCAAATCATACCAATAGATTTACGTAAAGAAATGAACCTATTATATTATAAGACAGGTATTTAATGTTCTTAGTTCGCGAGTGTTGAACTGGGTTCTTAGAAATATTAGTCGCACTTTGATTATCACAATAGAGATGAAGTGTGGGTTCTAAAATACCATAATCACTTAGCATTTGTTTAAGCCATAACAATTGGGCACAACAGCTACCAGCGGCTATGTATTCAGATTCAGCAGTCGAGAGAGATGTGCAGTTTTGTTTTTTACTACTCCATCCTACCAAGTTATTACCAATATAACAACATGCGCCTGAAGTGCTTTTACTATCATCAGTACACCCAGCCCAATCAGCATCAGTGTACCCAATAATAGTGCTAGGTGTGTCATTCGTGTACCAAATTCCTAAATTTAGAGTGCCTTTAACATATTTAATTATGCGTTTAACAGCGTTTAAATGGCTCTCCTTGGGGTTGTTTTGATAACGCGCACAAACACAAACAGCATACATGATATCAGGACGCGAGGCAGTCACATAGAGTAATGTGCCAATCATACTACGATATAAGGTAGAGTCTACAGATTTTCCATGTTCATCTTTAGATAATTTCTCTGTAGTACTCATAGGCGTTGTAGCACTCTTAGCACTCTCGAGGCCAAATTTCTTAACTATCTCTAATGCGTACTTAGTCTGCGAAAGAAACAATCCATCTGGTTGTTGTTTGACTTGGAGACCTAGGAAGAACTGTAACTCCCCCATAAGGGACATCTGAAATTCCTTACTCATAATTTCAGCAAAAGATTTTACTTCTGAGGTAGAAGTGGATCCAAATATGATATCGTCTACATAGACTTGAGCGATAGTAATGTGTTTGCCAAACTGTTTGACAAATAAAGTTTGGTCATTTCCACCTCTTTTGAAACCTTTGTCCAGCAGAAAACTGGACAGGCGCTCATACCAAGCTCTAGGAGCTTGCTTAAGACCATATAAAGCATTTTTCAACCGAAATACATGATTAGGATAATTAGGGTCAATGAACCCTTTAGGTTGTTCTACATAGGTTTCCTCGGCAAGTATTCCATTAAGGAACGCAGATTTAACGTCCATTTGATATAATGTAAAATGCATGTGACAAGCTATAGCAAGAAGCAGACGAACTGATTCTAAACGAGTAACAGGAGCAAACGTCTCATTAAAATCAAGTCCTTCTATTTGGGAGTAACCTTGAGCAACTAGTCTAGCTTTATTTCTAATTATCATCCCATTTTCATCAGTTTTATTTTTGAAAATCCAACGAGTACCAATAACCTTTTTGTGATCAGGACGTGGAACAAGAAACCAAACATCATGAATGACAAATTGTAAAAGTTCATCCTGCATAGCAGAAATCCAGTGAGAGTCATTCAATGCCTCATTTACATTCTTTGGTTCCAAGAGAGAAACAAAGCAAGCATAGAGAGCATAATTTCTAAGTTGGGATCTTGTACGTACTGGTTCACCAGGGTTACCAACTATGTTGTTTATGGGATGATCTTTAGAAACCCAGTTAGGTACTTCAGGTGACTCAATAGGTAATGAATTATCTATTTCAGAAGAGTCATTTTCTAAAATATTTGGCGATTCTTCTTCTATAGTTAATTCACTAGTCTTGCTTTCCACAGTAGTGTCACTAACAATTACATTTATGGATTCCATTAAGGTCTTAGTGCGAATATTATACACTCGATAAGCTCTACTGTTAGGTGAATAACCTAAGAATATGGCTTTATCTCCTCTACTCTCAAATTTAGATAAGTGTTCCCTATCTTTGCAAACATAGCAGGTACTACCAAAGGTTCTAAGGTACTTAAGATTAGGCTTTTTATTGTACCAAAGTTCATAAGAGGTTTGTTTCGAATTCTTTCTAAGATAGACCCTATTAATAAGATGGCAGGCTGTACGAATAGATTCTACCCAAAAATACTTAGGTAAGTTCTTAGCATGGAGCATGACACGTGCCATCTCTTGAAGAGTTCGATTCTTTCTCTCAGCTATTCCATTTTGTTGAGGGGTCTTAGGAGCACTGAACTCATGTTTGTAACCATTATAGTCACAATATTCTACAATACCAGTGTCTTTGAATTCACCACCTCTATCACTTCGGATTCTATTCACTTGAGTGTCTTTTTCATTCTCAATCCGTAAGAGAATCTTTAAAAAAGTTTGAAAAGTATCGGATTTTTGTTTTAAGAAAGCTACCCAAGTGAATCTGGTGAAGTCATCAACCATAACTATAATATAACTGTGTCCACAAAGACTAACAGTTTGAGAAGGACCCATTAGGTCCATATGGATGAGTTCTAAGGGATTAGAGGTAAGGATATCTTTAACCCTTTTATGAGGTGCTTTAACAATTTTTCCTTCTTGACAGGGACCACAGACAATGTTATGAATAGATTTAATTTTTGGTATTCCTCTAACTATCTGTTGAGAAGACAATTTACTCAAATTTTCGTAATTAATGTGACCCATTCTGTTATGCCATATCTCGTTGTCATCCATTCTGGCAACATTACAGATTTCAGAACTAGACATGACTGTATAACAATTGTCAGGGGTCCTGAATCCTGTAATTAAGCATTCTCCCTTTTCATTTAAAATCTTGCAATTGTTCTTTGAAAAGGTAACAGTATAGTTTGAGTCACAAAATTGCGAAATGCTAAGTAAATTAGCCTTAAGACCTTTGACTAAGAGAACATTTTCAAGAACAGGAAGACCTTTTGCTTTAAGAGTTCCTTTGCCTATGATCTGGGATGATACTCCATCACCAAAAACAACTTTTCCACCATCAAAATGGGTTTTATTTAAAAGTTTTGTATCATCACCTGTCATATGCTTGGAACATCCAGAATCCAAATACCAACCAGAAGTTGTAAGTTCAGCTTTTAGAGCAGAAACAACAATATTACACTTCATCTGGGGTACTAGATCATCTTTTCTAACCCAAATTGCCCTGGTTTTTAGTTTGCGCTTGTTTGCTCTCATTTGATAAAATTTGCGAGCATTAGATTTTTGTTGAAAAACATTTTGCGCATGATTTTGAGTAAATTTGAATTCCTGAGCATTTGATTTAGAAAAGGTTCTAGTAATCCTTCTAGTAAATGTCCTTTTAGGTTTAGTCTTTCTATTCCTATAGTTAGAGTTTTTGTCTGGTGGCCTGGGAAGGACATAGTTGTTACGACTCCTCCTAGAGTAGTTAAAGTTAGGATATATGGAAGAGTTGTAGACAGGTTTAATCAGTCTCCTAGCATAGCAATTATCAAACGAGTGACCATATATATCGCAATATGAGCAATAAAGATTGCTCAGAATTGGGTTTTCCTTAGGAAAGTCTCTAAACAAAGGTTTTGAGAAATTTTGAGGCTGAATTTTATTCCTAGGTAGCACAGATTTGAAAACAGGTTCACTTTTCCTAATAGGGGGGCAGACATATTTTCCCTTTGGTAAACTTTCATGCTTAGAGCAACTTGCATCTCCAGTGTTAGTGTTTTGATGGTCAAACTTAGTTTTTAGAGAATGAAAGTCTGGACATGTTTCAATAGGTCTTTTGCCTCCTGACACAAACTTGATAGGTTCAACATGTTTAGTTTGTGTCTTCAAATTGGGGCAAAACCCTATTCCAGTTCTATCATCAGAATTGGTTTTAGATTCAGCAACGAATTCCTCAAAACATTTAGAATTGTTTTCAAATTTGGTAAATTTTTTGAAAACAGTTGCTGTCTTTTCTTTTGTTTGTTCCAATTCTAATAATGTCCCTTTGTATTTTTTCTCCAGAATTTCATTAGCTTCAGTTAAAGTTTTCAGTTTTTCATCAAACACTTTAACTTCACTGTCATGAGACATGCATTGTGTAGTATACTCTTCAGCATTCAGTTTTACCATTAGGCTTAGATCCTCTAGCTTTTTGGTAAGATCTTTAACAATCTTTTCTAGTCTAGTGCTTTTCTTTAGAGTTTTAGTATATAGAGTGTGAATGTCTGGGAGATCATCATTGTCAGAGTCACTAAGTGAAGTGTGTGAAGTGACCCCTAAGGTTTCATTTCTTAAACTCACGCACCCATTGACATCAGCAGTATCGATTTCCCTTTGACTCACACACCCCGAGGAAGAGGTATTAATGTTCTCAGTAAGTAAAGCATCTAAACCAGTTAAAGTATGATTCAAAGCAACAGAACTAGAATTACTAAACTCATCCTCACTATCAAGCATAGGCATATCATCATTGTATATGATTTTGGCAAAGAAGGCTAAACAAGGATCAAAACCATCAGATGTCTCAAGTTCCTCATTTTCAGAATCACTTGAGTCATCCCAGGTTTTGCAGATATTGGCTCTAGAGTGTTTGTTTTGGGCATTTAAATTAACTCTACAGTCTTGAGCAATGTGTCCTAGTTTACCACATCTATAGCATTTAGTCTTCTTGAGGTCTCTGTGAGGTCTTGTGTTGTCCTTGTTCTGTTTGTCATGAGGTTTCTCATGGGGCTTGTGATTTGAAGGAGTAGAATAATTAGACTTGCCCTGTCTATTTGCAACACTGTTTCTAAATTTAACAATTTTCTTAAATTGTTTTGTCATTAGGGCAATCTGATTATCTAGACTTTCTAAGTCACAGTCCTCATCAGAATCATTACTAGAGGTGTTTAACTCAGGCTTAATCATCTTAGAGGTAAAGCTAAGATTGGAATTGGTATGTTTCCTATTAGTGTGGGTCAATTGTTTCTTAAACTCTAATTCCATTTCCACAGTTCTTAATTTGCTACTGAGTAATTAAGGAGTAAGATTTGTATCACACATCTCCTCAATAGCATATCTTTTATTGTCAAATTTCTGTGGTAATGATCTCAGAATTTTAGAGACAATTTCTTGTCTATCATAAGTTATACCATTGGCAGGAAGTTTAGTGACAATATCAGTAAGGTTCATATAGAAATCATCGAAAGACTCAGATTCAGACATGAATAAGGTATTATACTGTTGGATTAACATCTGAGTCTTAGCAGCTTTTACCCTAGAGTCTCCTTCGTGGGCAGTAATCAAGGTATCCCATGCTTCCTTGGAAGTGGTACAGGATGAGATTCTCTTGAACTCATGTTCGTTAATAGACATAAATATAGCGTTCTTGCCTTTGTTATTATTTCGAGAAACCTGTTTCTCTTCTTGAGTAAACTCACTCAATATTTTCTTAATCCTTTCATTGCTTCCATCAGTGGCTGGTTTAGTTGGATAAAAGTATCCATTTTCAATAATATCCCAGACATCATCTCTCAGAGTGCCTTGAATGAAAGCAATCATTCTTACTTTCCAGTAAGAAAAATTGGTTCCATCAAAGACTGGAGGTCTGGTCAAGTTACCATATCTTTCGTTTTTCTCGTCCATAATTGATTTTGAGAAAACAGTTTCAGAAACTCAGGATCTTTTTGAAAAAAGTTCACCAAAAGCTCTGATACCAATTGAAAAAGCGTTGCCAAAGCCGTTTATAAAAATAAACTATTTAAGCAACTCCGAAAGTTTGTTGAAGAAACTCTTTACTTAAAATCAAAACGATTTTGAACACAAGATGTGTTAACAAAATTATGTACGAGATATGGACAAGATTTGATAACAAGTTTTAGTAAACAGTTTAAAATGTTTTAAACTCAGCACACAAACAGAAAGGGATGAGAAGATGTAGAAATATTGATACTCAGGATTTTTAACATGGTAAAACCTCAACCTTGAGGAAACATCCACGACTCCCTCTACGGAGTAAAACAAAAACAATCACTAAAACAAATATATGAGTTACAACCTATTTAACTAACATGCACACAAAAACAAATCTATACAAGTTCAGGATTGTACCCTCTGGCGTCCTTAACTTTTCTGCAGATCTTGTTTGTTGATGTAGTTGTCTCAGTTTGTCAACTCTTCTTTGTTCCAGCACTTTACGTCGACTTATTTTTCACCAAATCTTATAGCCAACACTTTGAGTGTTTGTAGTGTGAAGATGTTTGTGAATGGTGTTCTAAAACACATGCATGCACACACACACACTTATTAGTTACAGACAATCCTAAAAAATCACATATAAAGTCTATATGCAGTGTATTTGTTATTTTTCTTTCTTACAAAACCAAGAACCTTTTTGACCTTTCAATGTAATCCAGATTCCACGGAGATCTTGCTTAAGAAATCGGTCAAGACCTTTCTCAATCACTTTTGAAAATATTATGTGGATTGAGAACCCTCCAAGTGCGAATCCCACTAGGTCAGGTTAGGTTTTGTAAAAACAGAAATAGAAAAACATCTATTGTTGATCTTTGAAGAAGAAAAATGTTTTAACAGAAAACAATCAACAACGAAATTCTCAAGATGAGAAATAAATGCAACTAAGTGTTCTGTGACATGAAAAACTTCAGATCTATGATTTCTATTGAAAGAGAAACAAGATCTGAGTCTATGTCTAAGTTGGAAATAAGATTTATGAACACAAGGATTTCAGCAACCCAAGATCTCTTAACCAGAACTCTCATAAACCTAAGAAAACACTAAGGATGGTGTTTTTGGTTATGGTGGTTTTTCTGGAGAGGTAAGTAGTTTGGGCTTGAGAAGTGTTTGGACGAAGTTAGGGTTTCTAACTAGGGTTTGGTTTCTCTCTCTAACTTCTCTCTTCTCTCTTCTCTCTCTTCTCTCTTTATTCTTTTTCTGAGAAAACTCAAAGTGGCAAAAGCTTTCGAAGGCTGAAATTGGAGGCCTTTAAATAGGAAGAGAGGAAGATTCCAGAGCATCGTTCAAAAACAATGGCTGAGATTGAGTCAAGCTCCATTGACTGCAATCCAAGGGCTCACAACAGGCGATGGATTAAACAGGCTATGATTGGCTTAAGGGATTACACGGGGATCCACTCAAAAGACATGCAGGCCATCGATAAGGGTTGATCCAAGGGCTGATAACAAGCGATGGTATGTCTCTGTAAAGAAACACACCTAGGGCCAATCAGAGAACAGCAAGTGTTGGCCTGAGGACAAATGCAAACGCGCGTCCCAAAATAATTACAAAGCCAACCCTAAAGTCTTTAGCGCTTTCGGTTTCTACCCAGAGTAACTTTAGGCCAATAAACACAACAATGCATATTTATATATTAACCCCAAGACTTTTTTAAATCAAGTTTTAATTAAACAAAACCTTGTTTAAAATGAGTTTAAAATTCCCAAAAAAATATTAAAAATCAAATTGAGGGATTTAAACACACTCACAACATTAATACACATAGAGGTGCAATATGAAATGCAAGAATGAAATTCTAAGTGTGTGAGTGATGGCTATAGTCTTAGGATCATTACAAGATGGATAGAAAAAGAAGCAACCCAATCTCTGAAGCTCTTTGGTTTCTAGGATGGACACTATTTTGTCACAATTTCCAAACTAGATGAGCTCTTATACAGTCTAGACTCAAATGAGTCAAAAGTATAAGGGCTTCAACCATTTGAGGCACTTTATGGGAGGCCTTGTCGTTCGCCTGCTTGCTAGTTAGAGGTGGGGGACAACAAGTTATTGGGGATAGAGATGAAACAGGAGACGACTGCCAAGATTGAGCTGATTTGGGGTCATATTTAGATAGCTCAGGACAGGTAGAAGAGTTATGCTGATGCAAACCAAGGACATGTTTATTTAGAAGTTGGCGACCAGGTGTTGGTTAGGGTGTCTCCCATGAAGGGGGTTATGAGGTTCGGAAAGAAAGGAAAGCTAGCAACGAGGTATGTGGGACCTTTCCCTATAAAGTGGGACTAGTAGCATATAGACTAGGTTTACTGGAACACCTTCAGCGTATACACGGTGTGTTCCATGTAGCGTCGATGAAGAAGTACAGGAGGAGCGAGCGAGCTTTCTGGCACCTTTATTTCGGTTAATTTAAATTACTTGAGTGTCGTAATTTAATTGAATTAATTAGTGTGAATTAATTTAAATATTGATCGGGAGAGTAAATGGTTAATATTTATGGAATATAAATTACTAAGTGAATATTAATAATTAATTTACGCCATAGCGAGTAATAACGACGTGGTATTATTTTATCTCAAACGGGAGTCAGGTATAGACTATTTTGGGGCTGAGATAGGAATTTTAATAAAGTGACTTGGATGATGATTATGAGTTCACGATTGGGTTCAAAAGGGTCGAAACTGTCAAAATAGAGTACCCGGAGGTAGTAATCGGATTTCAGGGCATTTTTAGGCATAACCGGGCCCACACGGGGTGTTTAGGTCATTTGGGCTTGGCCCATTAGCCTAAAAATGGGATTTAGAATAATTAACCTAAGTCTTAGAGTATTGAACGGACATAACATCATTCTAATCCTAAGACCTTGAGAGAAAAATAGGGGGAACAACTGGAGAGAAATTGGGGATCTTTGGGGAGAGAAATGAAGGAGTAATTGGTGTTCTTCATCAAATCACCTCTACTTCAAAGGATCAGACACTAAGAATAATCTAAGGCAAGTGGTTAGCTTGCTGTTATTTCAAATTGTGATAATTAATTCATATTATAGTGGGTAAAATTAAAAATCCAATTTTGGGTGGGTGTTCGTATGAAATTGGGTGTTATGTGATAGAACACTTTGGGCAAATTACGGTTGAAATTTGTGATGATATATGATCCTAGAGGATAGGAATATGAACTCTATGATAAACCCAAATTTTGTTGATGACTAATTTCAGATTATTGTTGTGAAATTGAAATTGGGTGAACGAAACCTAGATAAAACCTGAATCGGGAAAACATTTGGAGTTATGTAAGTTAATGTAGATTTAATGTTTGTAGGTTGATTAGAACCTATAATTACATGAATAAAATGTGGTTGGTAATTGGATGATTAGATGAGAGTTAGTGAAAATCTTGTATGGTCATTAATGGAGGAAAATAGTAAGTCGGAGAAGACAAAGACCTGATCGATCGATGGAAAGGGCGATCGCTCGACGGTCCAGTTTTGCTGGCAGTTCTGCTAGTTTTTTTATATATGGGTAAATTAATTTAGAATCCTTCTGGAAATTTTTATTTAGTGGAAAATAATTATAAGGCATATTTCCTTGAAATTGTAGGTAAATATAATTGGGGTTAGGATTATGATAAATGTGTGACACATTACGGGTGCATTTTGGGAAATAAATTCTAAAGGTTTAATTACGGGTTGAGTGAATATGTCCGGGTCTTGTAGTCGGGTAAATCTACTTGAAGAAATTAATTAATGTGAGATTAATTAAATTAAGAGTCAGGAAATAGACTCGGGCATTTTCATGCTAATGCTACGGGAGTTAGGCACGGATTAACTGGGATTAAATTTTATATATATATATATATATATATATATATATATATATATATTGTGTTCTTTTTAAATATCGGTGATATATATTTTATAATTACATACCCCTCTAGTGCTATCACAGGAGGTTACGCGATGTGGGTGAATCTCCTGGCTAGTGAACGCAGGAAGAGTATAATCCCCAAGTCATATCGTCCATTATTATACATTGAGATTCTTTCAGAAGTGAGGCGCTTTGGGTATGATCTATCCTCATTATCGGTGGGAACTATGACTGCCTCCATTACGCTTAATTATTTTTACCTGATTCAGTGGTATTTTAATCGTCTCAAGGTATCCCGGTCGATGACTATACCTAGAGTGACAGCATTTTAGAGAAAACATCCAGTGAGGTATTACTCGGGAGGATGGATATACATATGGCATATGTGTGGTTGTTGTAGTATAATTACATATATAATAGTGTAGATAATTATATACGGGTAAAATACAAGATGTGCAAATGTATTTATTTTATATAACTTGGGAGACTGTTATATAGCTTTGATTTAAAATGATTAATTAAGTTAAGGTGCAAGAACTTCTAAGTCACGGTAAAATTACTCGGGCTAGAGTAATGTGTCCAGGAGAGGTTATAACAAGTCTAGTTAGACGGGGAAGTGTAACTAGAGGGTTAAAAAATAAGCGGTAGGTGTGCACAATAGTTGAGGGGTGAGTATTATCTCAAGAGAGTGCGGAACTAGCTTAAATATTAAAAGCATTCATACATTTTAATTACTGCAATTAATCACTTGCTAAATATTTTTAAAATGATTTGGGTTCTAACCCTTGCTGTAAAAATATTTTCAAAACCTTTAGTTGTCCAGCCACATGGATGCCAGGCTTGAGATTCTATTCCAGGGATACGCAACTGCGGCATATGTGGATTGCATGCAGGAGATTTTATTAGACGTAGATGTTCTTCATTCCTAGACTAGGGATCTCATTTCAGCACAGTTTCAGTTAGGGCGCGTTGCCCATTTACTTTCCAATTCAGTTTGGATTTATTTATTTATTTTGGTTTTGGTTTTTTAACCGATGGCTTATTTGGCAAGTCAGTTATCTATTTCATTCAGTATTTGATTGAGACTTATTGATTGTGTATGGAATAGTTTATTTTTTTCCTCTTATATTCTTTTGTTTAGTGAAAGATAAAATTTGGCACCGACTTTTTGAATACTATGTGGTTAATAAGTTTTAAAAAGTTTTCGACAGTGATGCTAAGAATGAACCAAATGAGAAACCTCTTTTAATTTAGTAAATAATTGATCAACTGGTATTTAATTAGACGGGGTATCATAATTTTCTACGATTCACAGAAAATCGGGAGCTGCTCTCACCACAATTACTTCACCTTGGCCTTTTTCCATTTTGGGAATTGACTTGGTTGGCCTATTACTGACAATCAAAGGCAGGTTCAAGTATTTAGTGGTAGTCATTGATTACTTCACAAAATGGATGGAAACTGAACTATTGATTAACATGCCCTATGAAAGAGTGTTCCAGTTCATATGTAAGCATATTGTTTACAGGTATCGCATGCCTTATGCTTTTATCACTGATTATGGCACTCAATTTGACAATGATGGCTTTGAGGCATACTGCACACAATCTAAGATTCAGAAACTCCATTCTGATCCTGGTCATCCACAATGCATCGACCAAACAGAGGTAACCAACAAAACATTGCTAAATGGATTGAAAAAAGGCTTGATGCCGCAAAAGGTAATTGGATAAACGAATTGAATACTATTCTCTGGGCTTATAGAACTACACCAAGAACAACCATTAGAAAAACTCCGTACATGTTTGCTTTTGGTTTCCAGCCGAGATAGGTTTACCAACTCATAGGGTATTGAACGTTGACTCCCCAAAGAGTGACCTCATGAGAAGGTTGGATCTTGATCTAATTGAAGAGGTTTGAGAAGATATTGCACTCCGAGTAGCTGCTTATCAATAAAGAGTTGCCCGATTTTACAACAGAAGGGTCAAGCCAACAAACTTAAAAGAATGAGATTATGTCCTCAAGAAAGTAATCCAGACAGGAAATAAGTTGGATGCAAACTGGCACGGTCCTTATCGCATTTCTATAGTCGTCTGACTATGAACTTTTCGTTTGGAGACACTTGAAGGGGGAGAATTTAAGAATCCTTGGAATATCGATCACCTTAGGAAGTAATATCAGTAGTTTTATAACATTTCCTAGTCTGTACTCCTTTTATCCGAGTTAATAAAAGTCATAATCAGTTATGATTCTATTTTTCTATTTTTTCCGGAGTACGGTGATAAACGCCCCCAACAACATATACTTAATAAGGTTGAACTTATCAAATTCGAGATGTACCAATAACTTAATGTGTGACTTCGTCTTTGACAAGTCAAGAATAGGAAGCAAGCACCATGTATTATTTGTTATTTCTTCTTTGACAAATAAGGTACCAAAAATTAGTAAACTTTATGTATGACTTTGTCTTTGACAAGGCACGAACAAGAAGTTTGCCTGACCAAGTAAGACTTCCTTTATAACTTAGAGTTAAACACAAGAAGTCTTAACCGACTAAGTTAAAATATAGGAATATGCATATACATTCCTAATACACTTGGTCTCCAATGATAACTAGTGTCAGCACTTAGCGTAACAAAGCTATTTACAGTTTCGTCTAAGGGTATTAGTAGAATCTAAGGCATCACTCATCAGATTCAACGTTGAATCCAACACTTATCATTTAAGAAGATTACCTCATTGGTGAGCCGATTAACTAATAATAAGCTTAAAACCTAACACTGATTCATACACTTGTCATTTAAGTAGATTACCTAATCGGAAAGACTGATTAACTAATCAAAAGATAAAACAAATGACAAGGAAAGAAACAAATACATATGTAAGACATATATCCAAAGTAAAAGTTTATTTATTTATTCAAATAAAAGTCAATTACAATCATAAAAGAACTACGATTACAAATGAAGCAAATTTATTCTACTGGACGTTTTCCTTGTGCCTTATCCATCCCCGCTGGAGGATCATCAAGGGTATATGGTGAATTTATGGTGTTAAAGTCTCTCATCATCTGCCTATTGCTACTGCTAGCCCTATTTAGTAAGTGAGGAGGACGAACTAGCTCATTGTCATCATTAAGTTCATAATTGCCTAAGTATTTGCTGATGAAGCATTTGGGAATGGAATTTGAAGGAATCCATTTTTTATTAAGCTTGAAGGGAGGTTTGGGACAATCCAATAAACTTGGGTCATTCCAGTGCCACAAATCACTTTCTTGATAATAGTTCAGCAAGGCCAACATGTTCGTCCAACCTTCACGATTGCTCTAAGCCAAGTGATCATCAAGATGAGTTAAGGATTCGTTATATCCATCCATACAAACCTCTTTTGGATGCTTGTGGAAGTGAAATGTTAGTCTATCGATTTTCTCTCGAAGCTTCTTAAGGACCTGATCCTTGGATTTCAACAAAGAAGCTTGGTCGGCCAGTGTCTTTTTAGTCCTTTCTTCTTCAACTGTTGGTCGAGTAACTACCACTTGTTAGGAAGATTGGCCCGATTTAGTTTTCATCTTTTATAAAGCTACCATCGCCTTCAGTAACTTGTCATTCTCAGTCTTCAAAAATGAAACTCCTTTATTCGGACTACTTCTCTCTCTAGCATGGCGGCAATTGATTGGTCATTCTCCAGTTCTTGGGTCAAAGTTAATTCCTTCTTGTTCAAGACTGAAGCGATGTCTTTAAACTTCTTGTCAAAGCCCCAACCTTCACTTAATGCCTTGTATTTGGCCTCATAGCCAGAATGAAGAATTGCCTTAGAAAGTTTGTGATCCTCCTATATCTGCTCAATTATCTTATAATAACTAGCATTATTGGCTACAACTCTGTCCAAGAGGCAATGAAGATGAATGTAAGACTCATTCACTTGATCAAGAGGCAATGAATATGAATGTAAGACTCCTTCACTTGCTTCTGGCACCACTGAAGAATCAATGGGCATCATGGAAGGCTCTTCTGACCCTTATTCATCGTCAAACTCTTCATCCAAGTTAGGAGGAGTGCTTGGGTCATGCCTCTAGAATAACTTAGAGTTTTCCTATATGCCAACCACCTTTAAAGCCTCCGAACAACCTTCCTTGAAGGATAATTTCTTAGCATAATCAATTTGAGTGGAGGCAGCAAAAAGGGCCTTTTCCCAACCCTTGTCAAATACATCTTTTCCCTTAGCCTTCAAGGAAGTGACTTCAATAGTAAGGGCAACCACTTTATCTTCAGCAGTCTTGACCTGGTCCTTTAGGTCTATCAATTTATCGTCGGTAGCCTTGGCCCTAGCATCAACATCCTTGGCCTTATCCTTGACAACCTTGGTCCTAGCATCAGTATCCTTGGCCTTATTCTCGATAATTTCGGATTTTTCATCAGTAGCCTTTATTTTATTTTCTACTGTAATTTCCCTATCATTAGCTTTTTTCAGCTCCTCCCAGAACTTTTTCTTTGATTCCAAAGCTTATCAAGAAGCAACCAAAGATTGTCTTAGTCCCTCAAAAGCCTCCTCCACTTCACTAGGAGAGGATCTTAGTTGACCATCCTTCTCTATCATTTGGTTTAAGTCAACTAAAAATGGTAAAAAGATTAAATACCAAATGTCATAAAAAAGGTCATAAACATCAAGGAAAAGTAGGAAATAAGATAATTACCAGTGCCAAATTATGGCAAGACCTTTCAGTTAGCTTGAATCTGGGCATGGGGGTTGATGCAGACCGATCAGTAGGCAGAGTTCCAGACTTGATCAAACACTAGCCAATCTAGGGCTAATAGCAACAAAAGCAGACCCAATGTCACCAAGGTCAACTGAAATTTTTCTCACCAACTCTTGTTGGTCGGCCAAAGTTTTGTTTGCAGTCAATGGTTGCTGGTCGACTTGAGTTTTTTGGGACTGTTTGTGAGGGTCAGGCAAACCTCTCTTCAATCCCTTAAATTGAGACTCAAAAGTCTCATCAGCACCAAGGACTTGAGGCCTCTTGTCACTAGCCTGAGATTTCTTTTCATCTGGCTTCTTGCCAGCATCAACATTTTTCTTGGGAGGAGGAGATAATGGCCTGCTCAGCAAATTGGGCATCTTTCTTTTCCCCATGTCTATTGAAGGATAAAGTGGGATATCATAAATATCAAAGGACTCAAATGAGGAACAATTTCCCCCTTAGGTGAATTCAGCACAACAAATTTTGAAGCGAAGAGGTAGAGACATGATCTTCTTCTAAGTTGATAGAAACTTGGGGCAACACAAGTTTTGGTCAGACAATAAAAGAGGTGATGGAACTCTTGTATTCCAACATCAAATAAGCAGCTCAGGGATATTCCTCTCTAACCCTCTGGTTCAGTCCCCACAGAAACTTGAGCTCTTCAATATTAATTTCCCCTTCTTTGGGACACCTCTTCTTACTTTCCTCTGCATAAAAAATGAATAGTAAAGTTAGTCAACCAAATTCAAAAACACATAACAAAAAGAAGAATAAATAAAGAAAAAAATTTCAACATATGCCAGGCCATGTTTGAGGACATATGGGCCCAGTATAAGACACTCCCCGTGGAAGAGGAGCATGTTACCAGTTCTTAACAACTACACCGTAATCCTAATAATCCTTATTAGAATGTGGTAAATTCACCACTAAAGGCCTATTTTCTTGCCTAGTCTTCAGATAATATGTACTTTCTCCAACATTACCCCATCTATAGCAAAACATCAACTCGTAGACTCCAGTATAGGTCCCATAAATTTCATTCAATTTATGGACACCATTTACCACCCTCCAAGTGTTTGGTGCCACCCTAGCAGGGACCACATCAAAGTGTTGACAGAATTGAAGAAAAATAGGGTTTGGAGGAAAAGTGATGCCACACTCATCAATGAACAATGTGGGAATCTAGTGACCTTCAGGAAGTGAATACACATCTATAGGATCTTGGGCCATCTCTAAATATACCCAAGTTGGAATTTTTCTTTTTTCTCTAAACTCATTTAAAGAAAAAGATGATAAAACAGATAAAGGGGGAAAGAAGGCTTACAGGGGATCTAGAGTGACTGTAAGAGCTAAAGAAAAAAAAATGGTAGCGAACGATCACACCAAGAAAGCTTGAATATGAAGGAAAACTCTCAAATGCAAAAGGTTTGAGGTGAAAAGAAAGGAGGGAAAAATTGCACCTATTTATAGGTTGCATCGATAAATGGGAACGAAATGATTAACTGAATGAATGGTTGAACTACCGTCGGCTACACACATCCCAAAGCTTCAAAATACCATCGTACCCTTTGGCAGTTCAAATTTTTTGGAAATATTTAGAAAAATGCCATCATCAAACATTATCAATGAAATTTTTTATAAGTATGGGAGGTCGGTTACCGACCAAACACTCAAAACATTAGGCCGAGAAATCTCTTAGGCCAAATACTCCATAATTTCGATCAATCATCAAGCATGGAGCATTGGGGGATTTTGTTGTATGTAAAAATTATTCTCCAACGTGGACCAATGATAAATGTACACTTGTCCTCCTACGCGGCCGACCAACCACCTTGATCGGCATCAGAGAGACTTAGTCGGCTAGAAGGCCAACTAGCTCTAGAACGCCAACTGTCAGGAAGATCAAAAGTTATTCGGAGGGGATGCCAACTAGAACTGAATTCCAAGAGTTTCATTTATTGTACACAGATGTAAGTGCCTGACAATATAAAAGGCGTTCCATCTCTAGGGTTTTAGACCCATATAAATACGAAATACTTCCTCAGTTGACGGGACAACTCGAATCACTCACAGGCACCATATTGGACTATTGTAACCCTACGAAATAATACCAACAGTGGACATAGGCTATTTTAAAGCTGAACCACTCTAAAAATCTCTTCTCTTGTGTGTGTGAATTTTTTAATTTACTATATGTTTTAGAGTGCGCTTGCGTTCAATGTCCCAACTTATTTAATTAAACTCCAATTTTTATAACCAGTTTTACTTAACCCTAAACATGCATCTAAGTCATTGAAAGAGATAAACTTATCTAGCATGCAATACAACAATCACAAAGAACAATTTTAGGAAAAATCCCCGAAAAGGGCAAAACCTTTTATTTCATTATTTAAATGTAAACCTCAACTTACATATACAATAGATTAAATACTGCATTTGTGATACTAAAATACCCCCAGGCGTCAGTTCGTTGTCGTCAGCAAGAGTTCCCTCAAAACCTCCAATAATCAACAATGGAGACAATCTTTCTTCTCCATAAGATTTACTTCAAGAATATTAAATGGGTAAATGGGTTTCTTAACGATTCACAAGTATGATATGGGATGTTTGAGTGAATCAAAACATGTTCGTGTGATTTTAAAATTGAAGACTTATTGTAGTTCTCTCAAAAACCTTCTTCCAAAGTCTTAAAAAAACTCTCCTGAAATAGGTATTTATAGTAAAGAAAAATATCTAAGGCGGTGCAACGAACCAGTTCGGTCTGGCTTTTATAAGAGGCAAATCGGTTCACTTTTCCAGTACCGATGTCAAACATTTCAAACCAAACCGGTTCCCATTGGGACCGAACCGATTCGCTTCCCATGATTTTCTTCTTTCTTCCTTTAACTTTAAATCTTCATAGCATGATACGCGGAGTAGAGGAGGCCGGTTGAAGATTCACAATGCATGTTGAAGATGATGGGTGCATGTTGGTTATGGGTGATGCTTAGGTTTTGAATGATGGACATCATGGTTGATCATGTGAAGACGTGCCATTTGTAGCGGTATAAGACATAACAATGGTAATTTAGGACAACTCAAAAATTCCTAGATTCTAAACAGACATTTATAAAATCATGACCTTACAAATCTCCCCCTATGTCTATGCCAATACATACATACAAAATTCGAATTATGCATCCCAAAATAAAGTCTTAGACATACAATCTAATATCCCCCCAAACCTATAAATGGAAATATTAAAGTACATGTCTTCAAAATCTTCAACATTTTTAAAGCTTCAATTCTCCAATGTTTCTTTTTCTTCATCAGGGTGTGACAAAAGAGTGATCATCAATTTGTACCTGCACACATGAGACAAGAAATAAATACCCATGATGTAAAAATATTTGAAATAAAATGATAAGAATCAATGATAATATAAATTAAGCATAAGCAATTCATTAAATCAAACAAAAGCTACTCCCCCATAATTCGTTCTCCCCTTTTTATGATGTCCCCAAATAGACAATGAGAAGAAACATATCAATAAATACAAAGTGTGTCACACAATACTAAACTCCTCCTTTTGAATTCTTCAGAATTTTTCTTACAAAAATTACACCATGAAAGAACACTAAGAAAATCAAGTTAATGATAAACATTCATAACATATGTGCACGATGGATGTTGGATACTCCTAACGAATGTACTCAATCTCATCCTTAGGTGTAAAAATGTGAATTTATATGAACTTGACTTAATCTAATTGACAAATCACAGTCTAAAATTATTTCCACACCAATAACGCCCAAAAACAATGTAATGCTTTTCAAGATTTTCAAGGACGTGCAAACCCGTTGATATTTTCAACCAAACTCCCCCATAAATAATAATGCAATTTTATTTTTCTAATGAGGTACTAATATCTTTTTAAGATATTTCCTATTGGCTCATTTTTGGCATATTTTTCTTTTTGTTGCCTTCATTTTTTCTCGGGCTCTTTTCAAATGGTGGCTTTCACGACGAGTCAACCTGCCTCTCGCAACCCTTTCCCGTGGTCACTCACCATTGTTTCATTCCTAACAAAATCTCATGGGCAACGGTTCTTCAATGAACTACTTTTATTGTTCTCGTTTTATAACATTTGGTTCGTGTTATATGCAGAATTGAGATGAAAACACCTAAACCAACTTGTGACAGACAAGAGCAATGTCCAAAAATAAATCCATGCATGTGTGCAATAAAGGAGACAAAGATCCAAACATGTAGAAAGATATCACTAATCGCATCACATTGACTCCAATACATTGTAAAGCACAAAGATGAAATGATGTAGCATCTCTAATACCTGTCAAAAAGTCACGTGGAATATGGAAATGATGTTGTGACTTTGGCCATCCTAAATGTCTACCCATATAAGGTTTAAACAAAATTACTAAATTCATTTTGTATTTTTCGAAAATTTTATAAAAAGAAAAATCTTTTTGTCTTTTATATTTGTCTTAAAAATCGGATAATATTTTTGAATTTTTCACTTTTTCTAAAATAACCAAAAAATCTTTTTGTATTTTTTTAAAATATGATACACAAAATGGTACAAATGATACTGTCTAGCAATAGGAACCATATGACATGAGCATGAACAACTAGATATGGTAACCACCCCTCAGTCAACTGTGCAGATTCTTAAAGACTTCCCAAGACTCTCGAATCTAAGGTCATCTAAAGGGTTCGTGAAAATATTGACTAACTGAAGGTCGGTGGACACAAAACTCAAGGATACGACTTTCTCTTCTATCAACTAGCGGATAAAATGCTCGCGTATCCTAATGTGCTTTGTGCGCAAATGCTGGACTGGATTGTTGGATATGTGTATCGCGCTCGTGCGATCATAGTAAATAGTCATGGTATCGTGTGAAATCCCATAATCCTCCAGCATCTGCTTCATCCAAAAGAGTTGCGTACAATAACTCTCGGTGACTATATACTCAGCCTCCGCAGTTGACAAAGATATGGAGTTTTTCTTCTTGCTCAACCAATAGACAAGAGTAGTACCAAAATAGAAACACCCACCAAAAGTGCTCCTACATCCATCTACATCCCCGAACCAATCGAGTAGGATGACGCACGAGGATGCCTAATATCGCGCACAGACTCCAACACTAAAGGTGATGTCGAGACGACTAGCAGTTAAGTAGAGAAGACTACCTATCATACTTCGATACAAGGTTTGCTCTACATCCTTGCCTGCAGTGTCCTTGCTAAGCTTAGTTGAGGTACTTATCGGGGTACGTGCTTTCTTACCGGAGTCTAACCCAAACTTATTCATGAGGTCTCTTACATATTTGGACTGGGAGATGAACATCCCATCCTCTAGAAGACAAACCTGGAGACCAAGGAAGAATGTAAGATCACCAACCATTCTCATCTTGAACTCAGTTTTCATTTACCCCTCAAAGTCGTGAACATGGTGGGAGCACATGGATCTAAAGACTATGTCATGCACATAGACCTGGGCAACTAAGATAGCACCGTCTCTTCTCTTAACAAATAACGTCGTATCTACTACCCCTCTCCTAAAGCGACGGGTTAAGAGATAGGAAGTAAGCCTCTCGTATAAAGCACGGGGTGCTTACTTCAAACCATAAAAGGATTTCCTCAGATAACAGACGTGTCTTGGTTGCTTAGGGTCTTCAAACCCTTTCGGTTGTTCCACGTAAACCTCCTCCTATAGAATGTCATTCATAAAGGCACTTTTGACATCCATATGATATAACTTGAAGCACAAATGATATGCGATGGCGAGTAGTAGGTGAACAGACTCAAGCCTCGCAACATGAGCAAATGTCTCCTCAAAGTCTACACCCTAAATCTGTGTGTATCCCTGAGCGACCAACCTAGCCTTATTTCGGATAATGGTACCATTATCATCCATATTATTCTTAATGATCCACTTAGTACCAATCACGCTCGTCTCACTAGGTCGGGGGACAAGTTACCAGACATCATTATTTCTAAACTGAAGTAACTCTTCATATATGATGGATATCCTTTGTTCATCTTTGAGTGTTTCCTTAAAATTCTTGGGCTCGACTTTAGACGTGTAGCATAGAAAGCTAACAACATTTTTTAGTTGAGCACGCATCTTAACCCCTAATGTGGGATCTCCTAGAATAGCGAAAGGGTTATGACTCTTGTGAACCCAAGCAGGTGTGTCCCCTAAGTCAGGAGTAAGGTCTACGCTGGGTGTGTTAGGGATAAGGTGATCGTCACAAGGAAGTGAGTCATCCTCACACAAAAGGTTAGGATCAACAAATGTCGGTTGTTCATAATCTTGTATGGTGACATTTATTGACTCTATAACCTTAGAGCTGCTCAGATTAAAAACCAAGTAAGCTCTGCTTATCGATGAATATCCTAGCAGAATTCCCTCATTGCTCTGGGAGTCAAACTTTCCTAATTGCTCTCAATCCCTAAGGATGTAGCATTTACTCCCAATCACGAAAATACGCTAGGTTGGGTTTCTTTCCTGTCCATAATTCATATGGCGTCTAAAGTGTATGTGGACGAAGATATACCCTATTCACCGTGTGGCATGCGGTAGACACTGTCTTTGCCCAAAACCTCCTAGAAATTCTATGACCTAGAAGCATAGATCTAGCCATCTCCTGAATCATCTGGTTCTTCCTCTCAATAATCCTATTTTGCTGAAGAGTTTTCACGGCCAAAAAATCATGTTTAATACCGAGGCTATCACAGTAAAAATCCACCTTTACTTCCTTAAATTCACTCTCGTTGTCTGTAAGGAAATATTTTCATTGTCCGTTATCAATTTGTTATGTCATATACCGCTACACCGTCGAAGAGATTTCAAGAGCAATCTACATCAAAGACGGATCCGAATTGATCAAGTTCTTCATCAAAAAGACTCCGCAAAATTAACTTTGGTAAGGTTATGTTTTAAATGCCTTTACTTTTCACTTAGAGCTTTTGGGATATTCTTACAAAATATTTTCTAAGTGTTGGAGCGGACTTTTTCATCAAATTTGAGAATGAGTAATTTTTTCGAAGTGTTGGAGAGGATATTAAAATAATATTTTTTTTTCGCAACAGTCGTTCAAACGACTTTGACTTTCGTTCGAGCGACAGTCAGTGTTGCGCAATGTCATTCAAATGACATTCCTTTATCGTTCGCGCGACATCCCTTCTCGTTCAAACGAGCACATTTTTTGAGGCGGCGCGATTTTCTATAAATACTCATTAAATGAGTCTGTTTTCATTAAGAAGCCCATACGTTTTCTAGAACAGAAAGACTGCGAAAGCAGAATTCTTTAGGCTTCTTCTTTTAGGGTTTTAATCCCTTTTTTGTTTTCAATTCACAAAACTCCCATATGCTTTAGTGAATTGTTTTGATTTTCAAGAACACAACTTTTGCTGTTTTTTACCTTTGTGGGGAGAACTCTGCAACCGTAGAACTGTGTGCTATTGTGGAGGGAGTCTCCACAGAGTGTTTTGGGCTGCGGTCCTTGTGGTATAGCTACACGTGAACCACTGCAGATTTCTAGTCGTTGCTTTGAAGGTTTGACGAAGACACCGTGCGTTACACTTATGGGCGATTATCAGGTTGTATGTAAGTCAATGGTCTTGTGAATTCTTCAAAGTTCTATAAATAAAAGGTTTTGCCCTGCGGGTATTTTTCCTTAATTTTGTGTCGCATGCTTTACTTGTTTATGGTTTGACACACGAACACATTTAGATGCATGTTTAGGAGATGTATTTATTTGATTTAAAAGTAGAATCTAATTAAATAAGGTTTACTTGGAAACTTGCGAATTAATTTGAATCGATATCACACAGTCACGTTTTACAAATTGGTATCAGAGCTTTAGCTCGAGTTTTATACATTTTCATTGTCACTACGCATTCTATTGATAGTGACACTGTGTTGATTTTACAGGACACAACACTTGTTCGTAAGAAACTCTATAGCATCAGATTTCTCTCTCAGGAAACCATCTATGGAATAACGAGAGAAATCATCTACCATCACGAGGATATACCTCTTACCACCCAAACTCTCATTACGAGTAGCACCCATAATATTCATGTGAATCAACTTGAGTACACGTGTAGTGGTAAAGCAATTCAACTTCCTATGTGGACTACAGACTTTTTTCCCAGCCGATAGGGTCCACAAACCATGGAAGATGGCTTCCCAAGTGACGACAAGCCACGTACTAGGTCCTTCTTAGCTAAATGATCCAAATTTCTAAAATTAATGTGACCTAGACGTTGATGCCACAGATCCATATAGGAGATTATGGTGCTTTTGCAGACAAATGAGGACTTGGGCATAATCCCATAATAGTTATCTTTTGTCCTCACCCCTTGTAATAGAAGTTTACCGGCTTGATCATAAACGTTGCACTCATTCTGGTCAAACTTTACCGCAAAGTTAGCGTCGCACAGTTGGCTAATGCTGAGAAGGTTTGCTTTCAAACCTTTAATGTACAAAACTTTATATAGCTTAGGAAACCTGAGTATCTCTTCTGTACCTCATCCTACTACGCAAGATTTACTCCCATCTCTAAAAGTGACTTTACTTTCCTTGCGATCCTCAAGATAGGTAGAAAATGAGACGTCACCTGTCATGTGTCTGGAGTACCCACTATCAAAATACCACCGTGAGGTATTGTGAGCTTTAAGATCAACACGGACAACAAGGGATTTTGCATCATGCTTAAGCACCCATGAAGTGGTAACCTTGTGTTTATCCTTCTTGTTGTTCGTTCTAGCTGGGATGTTGAAAGTATCCACTAACGATAAAGAAATCCGTTGGAACTCTTCCATTAAACTGTGAGAAGTGACGACTAGAAACTCAACCTGCTCTCTAAGACTAGTAAGATCACTAGTGTGGTGTGACGGAGCATATGTATGTCGAGTCTGACCCAAACTATAGTAAAACTCCCTAAGGTGGCCTTTTCTCTTGCAATAAGTGCACACTACACCAAATCCTGTGAATGGCCACGGTATGGGGGTCACAGTCCATAGTCGTGACCATTTGGTCACAGCCCAGGGCCGTGACCATATCAAGAGTTAGTGTGACCAAGTCCATGACCCAGTGTGGTCATAGATCATCTTGTAGATGGTCACGGACCAAGTTTGTAACTAGTATGGGTCACAGACCATAGAGGTGACCCATGTGTGACCATTATGGCGCCAAGGTTCCCTCCAAATGTGGTCGCAAATAGGATCACGGTCCAAGTTCGTGACCATAAATCGAAATACACACTGACCTAGTCACGGCTTAGGACCGTGACCATCCTACGAATTGAGTCACGGCCTTAGACTGTGATCATCATCTTATTTCCACGTTGATGTGTTAAATTTTAAATGGGTCACGACATGTGGTCACGGCCCTCAGCCGTGACCAGTGTCTTTATACTTAATTCCCCAGACTAGTTTTTCATTTTACCTTGAAAATTTCTAAACCCTCTAAAGTTTCGCTCTCTCCGGAGATTTCGGCTCTCTCTCAATCTTAATCTTAAGTTTTTCACTCAAGCTTTATCTCAATCTTAAAGGTAATATTTTGTGCATTTGTATATATGTGTATTTATGTGTGTGTATGTATAAGTGTGTATTTGTGTGTGTGTATGTATGTATACGTGTGTGTATGTATGTGTGTATACATGTGCGTATTGGGTATGTATGTGTGTATTGTGTATGTATGTGTGTATATTGTATATGTATAATGTATACGTCTATGTGTGTGTGTGTGTATTCTGTATATAAATGTATGTGTGTGTGTATTCTAGGAAAAAAATACATATATCTGACTAATGTTGGTTTATGTTTATGGATATTGTTGGTTTAAGTTCCAAACTAGGGTCAATTTTAATTTTATGGAAAAAATACCTCTCCTTTAATATTGATGCTAAATTCGGGATTAATTTTAGGGGTAATGTTTGTAAGGGATTAATTTTATGACTAATGTTTCTAAGGGATAATTTTAGGGTTGATGCTAGGATTGATTTTAGGGATTGTTGGCTTAAATGACAAAAGTAGGTATTCAAAACCCAATAAATTAACGGTGAGATCCAACATGCACAGGATTCACGCCCTCGCACATAATAACTAGTTAATGATTCATTAGAGCCATTATTTATAGGAATCATATTCACGCCCTCGTTCATTTTTCTCAGGAAAAATGAGTTAGAGTGATAATTAATGGCAACAAGAGCATGAAAGGTTGCAATTGGACCACCCTCGTACCTCTTTCATTAATGAGCCTCATAAAGAGGGTACTCCAATTTATTGGTATGGGAATAGGAAGATCGAATAACCTAACTACCTTGTAAACCGTGGAGTTCATCTCTAGCAAGATTACTTGTTCAATCGTATTCTATTTTCCCTACCACAATGCTGGGATGAAGATGTACAATATATATTTCTCGTACATAATCCCGATAGAGCACTTATCTTTCTTATGCTGTTGGAGAAGGCAGAAAAAAAAATTCACCCATTATGGATAGAATTACGTACAAAGAGCATTGACGAAGAGTGTGATG
Source organism: Sambucus nigra (assembly GCA_949130495.1). Lineage (NCBI taxonomy): Eukaryota > Viridiplantae > Streptophyta > Magnoliopsida > Dipsacales > Adoxaceae > Sambucus > Sambucus nigra. The sequence goes on along the minus strand of OX422209.1, from coordinate 65,244,138 downwards.
TCTCGTGACATATACACGTCAAACTCAATCTTGCAAATAGGCTGCAGAGGATGAGATTTTGAGTTTATGTCGCTGACATCTATGCATCCATTATAGATACGCTTCCTCCTAATTGGCCACGTGAAAAAATTCATTGGTTTTAAAAAAAAAATCCCAACTGGATGGAGATCAGACATATTGAACTTTCATTAAAGTCTTACCATGAAAAGGTAGATTATAATATATGGTCAAAAAATTTATTTTGTTAGTTATAATTTCATATTGAACTTTGAAATTATGCATCTATTATTATAGATACACATTGAACTTTTATTATTTTTATAGATAATGTCGGGCGGTAATGGAAACAACACTCCAACCGAGGATGTGACACCACCACAAGGAGAATTCTTATCATCAATTGGTGAGCAATACTCAACTTCACTAACGGTTCACTCCACTACTCCGAGTTGCAGTAGGAAAGGTACTTCCATTAATCCAACAGACACGACCAACATTCCTGAAACTGCCAGGTCAGTTGAGAAGAAGCCCATTGGGTTCTCTCTTTTGGGAAATAACCCCACAGGGGATAAGAGTCACGTTCAACATTTTAAAGCCTAGTGTTTATCCTTGGAAAAAATGAATGTGGGAGTGGGAGGAGATGACAATTGGAACCTCATAGATAAAGCTATTAAAGATGACATTTACGAGCGACTAAACAAAAGGTTTTCATTTTCTGCAAACTCAAAAAATACGGTTATTTATCGGATTGGTGAACAACTCCGAACATATCAGAGAAACCTTAGGCAGCAGCATTTTCCTAAGGGAAAGTCGAGCTCCGACATTTTGGCACTCAAAGACAAAGTCACTTTGAACGTTGAGATGTCAGTCGGTCAATGGAATGATTTTTTAGAAAATGAGGCGAAGGACTCGAAAATGCTGCAAAGGGAGAAAAACAAGAAGAATAGGGCCAAAAAACTGATGTCCATCGGCTTGGTTCGAAATCTTATAAAGATTTGAAGAACGAGTTGTCAAGAAAGACAAAAGGCAACCAGATAAAGGAAAGATATTGAATTGGGACAACTTGTACATGCATGCAAGACGAGACAAAGATAATAAATTCCCTCCTCACTTGGCTAAGACTCAAGAATCAATAGAGTCTATGAGTAGTCAGTCAACTTCAAGCCCGTTCAATAACCTTGACAATGATGCCCTCGCACAGACCTTGGGTAAGGACCATAGAGGGGGGACGAGAGGTTTGGGGTCGCATATGTCAAAAATAAGATTCAAACACGCCGCGCCTCTCGTGGAAGAGCTTTTTTATGTTAATAAGTGCTTCTCGTCCAACGATGAACATCATTTTAGGACTAAAAGAGATGTAATGGGGTTTCGAAATGAATTGGGTGGCATGAATGAGAAACTTTCACAAATTGTGTCCCTTTTAACCTGTCACATGCCCCTGCAGCTCCCAATGCATCCCGATTTCCCTTTACCTCCTCAAAATTTTCCTCCTTCTCCATTCCCTTCACAGATGTCGGTTCCTCCTTCAATATTCCCCTTCTCAGTGCCTCAGCATATCGCAGGTCTTGGATCATCATCAATAACCCACGATGACTATGGTGAGAATGACTATATGAAGGACCTGAGCGATAAAGTTATCATTGGGGTGTGCACGCTCATCTCCACCCAAGTAGTAACTTTAGTACATAATCATCCTTTGCAGGAGGGTGAGTGTCAGATCCTGCTTAATAAAATATATGGTGATTGCGAAGATGCTCCAGTGCACGTCGACTGTGGAGAAGGGAATGGGTTAAAAAGTTATTTAAACACTTTTACCACTAGGCTAGTTTATCATTTGCTGAAGATGTAGTAATATTTTTCTTATGTTGTTATAATATCACTCGACAAATTTATTTAATTTGAGTTTAAGTGGTTGTGTAGTATCGTTGATTGGTGTGTTCTTGTTTTTAAGTTATTGCATAGTTTGATTGATTGGTGCGTTGTTGACATTATATTAGTGCTTTACTATGCAACATGATATTTGTATAACAAAGTATTTATTTTATCATGTTAACACGGGACTGCAATTTGAAGACTATTAAATGGATTTTCCACAATATAAAGAGTGGATGGGGGAGACTGACCGAATAGCTAATAGTTATGTTAAAGGCATTCAAGAATTTATTAGCTACGCTTTTAAGAACCTAAAAAATGAGAAGATTTCGTATTCGTGCACCCATCGTATGAACGAAAAATATAAATCTTTAAAAGATGTTGAGTTACATTTAATAAAGTGGGAAATTTGTCAAGATTATAACAAATGGACATACTATGGTAAAAAACATGTACCTTATGTTTCCGAAGAATTACCAGTAACCGGCCACGTAACAAAACACCAATGAGTGGAAGTGGTAAATGATTCGCCAAAACATAGTCCATTAACCGACCTAATTGACTATGCTTACAGAGTCCACCACGACCAAAATCACCAACCTATGGAGACAAATAATGTGCATAATGAACAATTTGATACTGAACTACTAGAAGATCGAGAATATATACAGTTGAAAGCCGATGCGGCTAGACCGTTGTATAAATATTGAGATAAAGATCACTTGGTATTATATGAAATGATTGGTTTGCATAATTTGAAGAGTCTTTTGGTTTATCTGGGAACAACGTAACCGGAATTCTCCCAAAAGAGAACACCTTACCAAAAAATTATCCTACCATGAAGAACAGATTGAAGGGTTTGAGATTGAAATACAAATCTATTCATGCATACAAGTATGATTGCATATTGTACCGCAATGAGCACGGAGAGAAAGATGAATGTCCAGTATGTGGTGAGCCTAGATATGTCGTTTGTGAGATGGTAAAGGACGAAACTGTAAAATATCAAAAGTGCTTGCAAGTCCCACAAAAGGTTTTAAAGTATTTTCCACTTGGGCCACAGTTAAAATAGTTTTTTACTATACCGTGGATAGCGGAGACCATGACATGGCATGCTCGATGAAAGGTGGGTGAGAATTGATTCACTCATCTGGAAAATTTCAAATGCACGAAATCATGATTTTGCAAAGGAATCGTGCAACGTTCGTCTTCCAATCTCAACTAACCCTTTTGGTAATTTAAGTACTAGTCAGAGTTATTGGTCAGTTATTGGCCAGTTCTCATGGCCAGTTCGCAAGCTCACATTGTTATATTTATTGATACCCAGGCCAAAGGCTCCAAGCGATGATATTGATATATTCTTAGCCCGCATTAATAGAAGAACTTAAAGAGTTGTGGGATAAAGGTGTAACGGCGTTCGACTCTCACAATGGTGAAAGAGTTCACAGTTAAAGCAATCGTGATGTGGGCGATCCGCGACCTTCCTTCTTATGGGACCTTGTCCGGTTGTAATGTTCATGGTTATTATGGATATCCCATATGTGGGGAGGAAACTGAAGCCAATTGGCTAAAACATAGTAGTAAGATGAGTTACACGGGTCATCGTAGATTTCTGCCGACCAGTCACCCTTTAGGAATAAAAAGTCTAACTTTTATCCTATTGGTCACGAGCACCAGATGCCCCTTGCTCGGCTTTCTGGTCAGCAAATCTAGGAGAAAGCGACGACTGTGACTGCGGGGAATAGGTACGCAGTCAAACACCCCAAGTTTGTAAACCTTAAGCGTAAAGTAAAGGGAGATCCTAATGACCCTAGTAAATCAAAACCATGGTCCAGGTGGTCAATATTTTTTGATTTGCCGTATTGGAAAGATCATCGTGTAAGGCATGTAATTGATGGGATGCACACAACGAAGAATATTGCAGAACATCTTATAGGAACATGTCTTGGTGGATCTCATTCCAAAGATGGAGAATGGGCCCGCCGAGATCTACAGTATATGAAGAAAAAGAAGTAACTCTGGTTAAAAAATGATCCTACAACAGGAAGAATTTCTACCCCTCCGACTGCTTTCACTTTGACTACTACTAAGAAGAAGATCCTCTTAGACATGTTGTTCAACTTGAGCACTCCAATGGGTTATTATGACAATTTGCGCAGGGTAGTAAAATACCAAGCAAATGACTTAAAACAGTCAAAGTCTCACGAGTGGCATGTAATCATCCAATTAATCCCTTTATTATTTCGGCATTACTTCTCTGAACATAAAGATCTCCGTCGGGCAATTATGCAAATCAATTTGTTTTTTACCCTACTTTGTGTAAAAGTGGTAAATAGAAGGCACATTAAAGCTGCAAAATCAACTTTAGCCGAGGCAATTTTTGTATTAGAGAAATATTTTCCTCCATCGTTCTTCAATATCATAATGCACTTGTTTGTGCATTTATGCGATGAAGCTTTATTATGTGGTCCCATTAGGTATCCTTGGATGTATCCTTTTGAGCGCTTGATGAAAACCTTCAAAGATTACGTAAAGAATATACGGTATATTTGAGGGTCAATTGCAGAAGAATACGTAATTGTGGAATCATCGTTATACGCTAGGGAATATATGCCAGGACAAGAGGTGAGGACGTTCAATCCTCGTGGAGGAGGAGTGATCGAGGAACCTTACGAGTTTGAGGATGAATTATCATTTGGGAACCCTAAATAGATGAAACTCACAAATATACAGTACGAGCAAGCAACACATTATGTTTTCCAATCGCAAGATGAAGTCGAAGACTGGAGAGAGTGAGTATCTACTGAATTCTTCTTATTTGATTATATGTATTTTATATTTATGATCTAAACTCTACAATTTACCCGTGGAAAGTACGAGAATGAAATTGCCCAAAATCAAAGGAGAAATTACACGATAACTGATTTTAGGGCATGGGTATCAAAAGAGGTAAATTTCACATCTTATGTGTGCGGTTATTTATTTGTGTGTGATAAAGACATGCCCTAATATAAATTAATTAATAAATGCAGCTTCCAAAAAAAAGTGATGCCTCTTCCAGGCTTGCATGCCTAGCAAAAGGCCCTAGTTTTCATGCGAAAAAGTTTAAGAAATTCCGCACCAAATTTTTTAATTTCATTTCATATCCATACGAGGAAACGCTTTTGATGCAAAATAGTGGAATATTAATTTCTTCCTTGAGCACTTGTATCGCTAGCAAAAGCGATAAAAAAAAATACGGTGCTAACCTATAATGGGATAATCCAACAAATCCTAAAACTTGGTTACTTAGATTTCACAGAAATCGTATTCTATTGTGATTGGGTAAAGGTGGAGGATACTATGAATGCTTGCAAACTTGATCCTGACTCCAAATATATTATGGTAGATTTATCAAAGTTGAAGAGTAAAGCTCGCATTGTCGATGAGACTTTTATTTGTTCCTTTCAGAACGTAAAGAAGGTATTCTACACGAAGTGCATAATTGATGGCAATTGGTCTATTGTTGTGCATGCACCAAAGAGAATGACTACTCAAGTGAATGCATTAAAGGCTCCAAAAGAGTTCTAGTCAGCTCTTGATGACAACCCTAATTTGAAGGATCTTTTAGTTAACTTAAAGGAAGATTGAGTATCAAAATATTATTTTCTCCTTGTCATTCTTATTTGTACCGTATTATGATATTGACACTGTATTAGCATTTTACTTTGATGTATGAATGTTTAGTTACTTTTACGAATATTTAATATGATTTATGTAAGTTAACTTTCGTTAATATGTTATATTTAGTTATTTTCACAAGACGCTCGGTTTGAGAATGGCGTCATTTGAGTTTGTGAATGGATCAAATTGACCCAACTCAATTTCCACGTGTTCCGGTACATATACATTTGTTGGATAATTATTGGTTGTTGGCTTGTTGTTGGATATTATCTTAGAAGGAGTACGGGATAATTATTGGTTGTTGGCTTGTTGTTAGTTTTTAGTTGTTGGATAATCACAGGACCCCCGATTTGAGAGCACGATAAAAATTTAAAAAATATCAAAACTTAGGATTAAAAACATGCCATCAAAGGGTGAAAACGTAAAACAGCCACAAAACAGCCCCGTAAGAGGCACGAACAGCTCGAACGGGACCAATATAACCCGCGGGAATAGACCGTGTAGTCACAGGGCCCCCAGTTTAAAGGCACGACCAAAATTTCAAAAATATCTAAGCTTAGGCTTAAAAACATGTCGTCAAAGGGTGAAAACGTAGAACAATCATAAAAGTGCCCCGTAAAAGGCATGAACACCTCGTACGGGATCAATGTAACCCACAGGAACCGACCGCGTAGTCACGGGACACCCACTTTGAGGGCACGACCAAAATTTTGTAAAATATCTAAACATAGGCTTAAAACATGTCGTCATTGGGTGAAAACGTAAAACAACCATAAAATGGTCCCGTAAGAGGCACGAACACCTCGTACGGGACCAATATAACCCGCAAGAATCGGCCGCATAGTCACGGGACCCCCGGTTTGAGGGCACGATCAAAATTTGCAAATTGTTAGACTTAGGTTTAAAACATGTCATCAAATGGTGAAAACGTAAAATAGCAAAAAAAGGCCCCATAAGAGGCACGAACACCTCGCACGGGACAAATGTAACTCGCAGGAACTGACAGTGTAGTCACGGGACCCCCGGTTTGAGGGCACGACCAAAATTTACAAAACATCTAAACTTAGGCTTAAAAACATGTTGCCAAAAGGTGAAATGTAAAACAATCACAAAATGTCCCCGTAAGAGGAATGAATACCTTGCACGGGATCAATGTAACCCTCAGCAACCGATCGCGTAGTCAAGAGATCCCCAGTTTGAGGGCATGCCCAAAATTTGCTAAATATATAGATTTAGGTTTAAAATATGCCGTCAAAGGGTGAAAATGTAGAACATCCACAAAAAAAGCCCGTTAGAGGCACAAACACCACGAACGGGACCAATGTAACCCGTAGGAACCGACCGCGTAGTCACAGGACCCTCAGTTTGAGGGCACGACCAAAATTTGCAAGCTGTAAGACTTAGGCTTAAAAACATGTCGTAAAGGGTGAAAATGTAAAACAACCACAAAACGGCCCCATAAAATGTACGAACACCTCATATGGGACTAATGTAACCCCAGGAATCAACCACGTAGTCACGGGACCCACGGTTTGAGGACACGGTCAAAATTTGGTCAAAGGGTGAAAACATAAAACATCTATAATACGGCCCCGTAAGAGGCCCGAACACCTCGCATGGGACTAATATAACTGGCAGGAATCGACCGTGTAGTCACAGGACCCTCGATTTGAGGGCACGACCAAAATTTACAAATTGTTAGACGTAGGCTTTAAAACATGGAGTCAAAGGGTGAAAATGTAAAACAACAAGAAAATGGCCTCGTTAAAGGTACGAACACCTCGCACGGGACCAATGTAACCCGCATGAACCGACCGTGTAGTCATGGGACCCCCGGTTTGAGGTCACGACCAAAATTTGCAAAATATCTAAACTTTGGCTTAAACACATGTCGTCAAATGGTGAAAACATAAAACAACCACAAAACGGCCCCGTAAGACGCACGAACACCTCACTCGGGACCAATGTAACTCGCAGGAACCGACCGCGTAGTCATGGGACCCCAATTTGAGGGCAGGACCAAAATTTGTAAATTGTTAGACGTAGGCTTAAAAAATGTCGTCATATGGTGAAAACGTAAAACAACCAGAAAATGGCCCCATAAAAGGCACGAACACCTCGCACGAGACCAATGTAATCCACAGGAACCGACCGCATAGTCACGGGACTACTAGGTTTGATGGCACGTCCAAAAATTATAAAATGTTAGATTTAGGCTTAAAAACATGCCATCAAAGGGTGAAAATGTAAAATAGCCATAGAACGGCCCCGTAAGAGGCATGAACACTTCGCACGGGACCAATGTAACTCGCAAAAATAGACCGCGTATTCATGGGATCCTCGGTTTGAAAGCCCAATCAAAATTTGTAAACTATTAGACTTAGGCTTAAAAACATTCCATCAAAGGGTGAAAATATAAAACAGCCACAAAACAGCCCCGTGAGAGGCACGAACACCTCGCACGAGACCAATGTAACTCGCAGGAGCGATCGCATAGTCACGGGACCCCCAGTTTGAGAGCACGACCAAAATTTGATAACTGTTAGACTTAGACTTAAAAGACTTTCGTCAAAGGGTGAAAACATAAAATAGCCACAAAATATCCCCGTAAGAGGCACGAACACCTCGCACGGAACCAATGTAACCCCCAGAAATCGACCGCGTAGACCCCCAGTTTGAGGGCATGATCAAAAATTTCAAATTGTTAGACTTAGGCTTAAAAACATGCCGTCAAATGGTGAAAACATAAAACATCCACAATACGGCCACGTAAGAGGCACGAGAACCTCACAAGGGGCCAACGTTACCCGAAGGAACCTATCGCGTAGCCACAAGACCCATGGTACAAGGGCACGATCAAAATTTGCAAACTATTATACTTAGGCTTAAAAATATGTCATCAAAGGGTGAAAACGTAAAACAACCATAAAATAGCCCCGTAAAAGGCACAAACACCTTGTACGGGACCAATGTTACCCGCATGAACCGACCACGTAGTCACGGAACCCCCAGTTTGAGAGCATGACTAAAATTTGCAAATCGTTAGACGTGGGCTTAAAAGCATGTCGTCAGAGGGTGAAAACATAAAACAGCCACAAAACGGCCCCGTACAAGCATGAACACCTCGCACAGGACTAATGTAACTCGCAGGAACTGACCGCATACTCACGGGACCCCCGGTTTGAGGGTAAGACCAAAATTTGGAAATTGTTAGATTTAGGCTTAAAAATATGCAGAAAAAGAGTGAAAACATAAAAAAACCACGAAATGGCCACGTAAAAGGCACGAACACCTCTCACAGGACCAATGTAACTCATAGGAACCAACAGCATAGTCATGGGACCACCATGTTTGATGGCACGACCAAAATTTGTAAAATGTTAGACTTAGGATTAAAACATGTCGTCAAAGGGTGAAAAAGTAAAACAGCCACAAAATGGCCCCGTGAGAGGCACAAACACCTCGTACGGGACCAATGAAACCCAATGAACTGACCACGTAGTTACGGGACCCCCAGTTTGAGGGCACGATCAAAATTTACAAACTGTTAGACTTAGGCCTAAAAACATGTCGTCAAAGGGTGAAAACGTAAAATAGCCACAAAACGGCCCCGTAAGAGGTACGAACACCTCGCACAAGACCAATGTAACCCGCAAAATCTGATCGCGTAGTCACGGGACCCCCAGTTTGAAGGCACGATCAAAATTCGCAAACTGTTAGACTTAGGCTTAAAAAGTATCGTCAAAGGGTGAAAGCGTAAAACAACCATAAAGTGGCCCTGTAAGAGGCAGTAACACCTTGTACGGGACCAATGTAACCCACAGGAACCGACCGCGTAGTCACGGGACCCCCGATTTGAGAGCACGACCAAAATTTTCTAACTGTTAGACTTAGGCTTAAAAGCATTTCGTCAAAGGGTGAAAATATAAAATAGCCACAAAACGGCCCCGTAAGAGGCTTGAACACCTCACACGGGACCAATGTAACTTGCAGGAACCGATCGCGTAGTCACAGGACCTTCGATTTGAGGACATGATCAAACATTTCAAACTCTTAGACTTATGCTTAAAAACATGCCGTCAAAGGGTGAAAACCTAAAACATCCACAATACGGCCCCATAAGAGGCACGAACACCTTGCACGGGACCAACGTAACCCGAAGGAACCTAGCGCATAGCCACGGGAACCTCAGTATCAGGGCACGATCAAAATTTGTAAATTGTTAGACTTAGGCTTAAAAATTTGCCGTCAAAGGGTGAAAATGTAAAACAGCCATTAAATGGCCCCTTAAGAGGCAGGACCACCTTCCACAGGACCAATGTAACCCGAAGGAATTGACCGCGTAGTCACGGGACTCCCGGTTTGAGAGCACGAGAAAAATTTGCAAACCGTTATACTTAGGCTTAAAAGCATGTCGTCAAAGGCTGAAAAAGTAAAATAACCACAAAATGGCCCCGTAAGAGGCACGAACACCTTGAACGGGACCAATGTAACCCGTATGAACTGACCGCATAGTCACGGGACCCCCGGTTTGAGGGCACGACCAAAATTTGCAAAATAACTAAACTTTGACTTAAAAACATGTCGTCAAATGGTAAAAACGTAAAACAACCATAAAACTGCCCTGTAAGAGGCACGGACACCTCACACGGGACCAATGTAACTCGCAGAAACCGACCGCGTAGTCACCGGACCCCCGATTTGAGGGCACAACCAAAATTTACAAATTGTTAAACTTAGGCTTAAAAACATGGAGTCAAAGGGTGAAAATGAAAAAGCCACGAAACGCATGAACACCTCGCATGGGACTAATGTAACCCACAGGAACCGACCGTGTAGTCATGGGACCACCAGGTTTGATGGCACGACCAAAATTTGTAAAATGTTATGCTTTGGCTTAAAACATGCCGTCAAAGGATGAAAACATAAAAAAGTAACAAAATGACCCCGTAAGAGGTACAAACACCCCGTACGGGACCAATGTAACCTGCAGGAACCGATTGCATATTCACGGGACCCCGGTTTGAAGAAATAATCAAAATTTGCAAAATTTTAGACTTAGGCTTAAAAACATGTCGTCAAAGGGTGAAAAAATAAAACAGTCACAAAATGGCCCTGTGAGAGGCACGAATAACTCGCACGGGATCAATGTAGCCCACAGGAACCGACCGCATAGTCACGGGACCCCCAATTTGAGAGCACTACCAAAATTTTCTGACTCTTAGACTGAGGCTTAAAACAAATTCGTCAAAGGGTGAAAATGTAAAACAGAAACAAAACTCCCCCGTAAGAGGCACGAACAGCTCTCACGGTACCAATGTAACCCCCAGGAAATGACTGCGTAGTCACGGGACTTCCGATTTGAGGGCACAACCAAAATTTGTAAACTGTTAGACTTAGGCTTAAAAACATGCCGTCAAAGGGTGAAAATATAAAATAGCCATAAAACGGCCTCGTAAGAGGCACGAACACCTCGCACCGGACCAATGTAATCCCCAGGAACTGATCGCATAGTCACGGGACACCCGGTTAGAGGGCACGAACAAACTTTTCAAACTGTCAGCCTTAGGCTTAAAAACATACCGTCAAAGGGTGAAAACATAAAACATCCACAAAACGGCCCCATAAGAGCCACGAACACCTCGCATGGGACTAATGTAAGCCTCAGGAACCAACCGCGTAGTCACGAGACCCCGGTTTGAGGGCACGATCGAAATTTGCAAACTGTTAGACTTAGCCTAAAAAATATGTCGTCAAAGGGTGAAAATGTATAATAACCACAAAATGGCCCCTTAAGAGGCACGAACACCTCCCATGGGACCAATGTAATACGCAGGAACCGACCGCGTAGCCACGGGACCCCCGATTTGAAAGCACGATCAAAATTTTCAAACTGTTATACTTAGGCCTAAAAAATGCCATCAAAGTGTGAAAATGTTAAATAGCCACAAAACAGCCTCGTAAGAGGCACGAACACCTCGTGCGCAACCAATGTAACTCGCATGAACCGACCACGTAGTCACGGGATCCCCGGTTTGAGAGCATGACCAAAATTTGCAAAATATCTAAACTTAGGCATGAAAAGATGCCGTCAAAGGGTGAAAATGTAAAATAGGAACAAAACATCCCCCTAAGAGGCACGAACACCTCGCATGGGACCAATGTTATCCGCAGGAACCGGTTGCCTACTCACGAGACCCCCAGTTTGAGAGCACAATTAAAATTTGCAAACTGTTAGACATTGACTTAAAAACTTGTCGTCAGAGGGTGAAAACATAAAATAGATAATAAATGGCCCTGTAAGAGGCACGAATACCTCGCACGGGACCAATGAAACCCACAGGAACCGACCACATAGTCGCAAGACCCCCGGTTTGAGAGCACGACCAAAATTTGCAAACTGTTAGACTTAGGATTAAAAACATGTCGTCGAAGGGTGAAAACGTAAAAAAACCATAAAACGGCCCTTTAAGAGGTACAAAAACCTCACACGGGACTAATGCAACCCCTAAGAACCGATCGCGTAGTCACGGGACCCCCAGTTTGAGAGCACGACCAAAATTTGGAAAATATCTAAACTTAGGCTTAAAAACATGACGTCAAAAGGTGAAAATATAAAACAATCAAAAAACGAGCCGTAAAAGGCACAAACACCTCGCACGGGACCAATGTAACCTATAGGAACCGACCGCGTAGTCACGGGACCCTCGATTTTAGAGAACGACCAAAATTTGCAAACTGTAAGACTTAGGCTTAAAAACATGCCATCAAAGGGTGAAAACGTAAAACATCCACAAAACGGCCCCGTAAGAGGCACGTACACCTCGCACGGGACAAATGCATACTGCAGGAACCGATCGCTTAGTCACACTACCCCCGATTTGAGAGCACGACCAAAATTTGTAAAATATCTAAACTTACAGTTAAAATATGTCGTCAAAGGGTGAAAACGTTAAACAGACACAAAATGGCCTTGTGAGAGGCACGACCACGTCACACGGCACCAATGTTACCAACAAGAATTGATCGCATAGTCACGAGATCCCCAGTTTGATAACACGACCAAAATTTCCAAACTGTTAGACTTAGGCTAAAAAATATGTCATTAAAGGGTGAAAATATAAAACAACCAGCAAACAGCCTCGTAAGAGATACGAACACCTCGCACGGGACCAATCTAACCCGTAGAAACCGAACGCATAGTCACGGGACGCTCGATTTGAGAGAACCACCAAAATTTGCAAAATATCTAAACTTAGGCTTAAAAGCGTACCGTCAAAGGGTGAAATGTAAAACAGCTACAAAATGGCCCCCTAAGAGGATCAAACACCTCACACGGGACTAATGTCATCAGCAGGAAGCGACCGCGTAGTCACGGGACTACCAGTTTAACGACAAGGCCAAAAATTTTAAACTGTTAGACTTAATCTTAAAAACATGTCGTCAAAGGGTGAAAACATAAAACAATCAAAAAACGAGCCATAAAAGGCACAAACACCTCGCACGGGACCAATGTAACCTATAGGAACCGACCGCGTAGTCACGGGACCCTCGATTTTAGAGAACGACCAAAATTTGCAAACTGTAAGACTTAGGCTTAAAAACATGTCATCAAAGGGTGAAAACGTAAAACATCCACAAAACGGCCCCGTAAGAGGCACGTACACCTCGCACGGGACAAATGCATACTGCAGGAACCGATCGCTTAGTCACACTACCCCCGATTTGAGAGCACGACCAAAATTTGTAAAATATCTAAACTTACAGTTAAAATATGTCGTCAAAGGGTGAAAACGTTAAACAGACACAAAATGGCCTTGTGAGAGGCACGACCACGTCACACGGCACCAATGTTACCAACAAGAATTGATCGCATAGTCACGAGACCCCCAGTTTGATAACACGACCAAAATTTCCAAACTGTTAGACTTAGGCTAAAAAATATGTCATTAAAGGGTGAAAATATAAAACAACCAGCAAACAGCCTCGTAAGAGATACGAACACCTCGCACGGGACCAATCTAACCCGTAGAAACCGAACGCATAGTCACGGGACGCTCGATTTGAGAGAACCACCAAAATTTGCAAAATATCTAAACTTAGGCTTAAAAGCGTACCGTCAAAGGGTGAAATGTAAAACAGCTACAAAATGGCCCCCTAAGAGGATCAAACACCTCACACGGGACTAATGTCATCAGCAGGAAGCGACCGCGTAGTCACGGGACTACCAGTTTAACGACAAGGCCAAAAATTTTAAACTGTTAGACTTAATCTTAAAAACATGTCGTCAAAGGGTGAAAACATAAAACATCCACAAAACGGCTTCGTAAGAGGCACAAACACCTCGCACGGGGCCAATGTAACCCACAGGAATCGACCGCGTAGTCACGAGACCCCCGATTTGAGGGCATTATCAAAATTTGCAAACTGTTAGACTTGGTCTAAAAAACATGCCGTCAAACTGTGAAAATGTATAACAACCATAAAACGGCCCTTTAAGAGGCACGAACACCTCGAATGGGACCAACGTAATCCGCAGGAATCGACCGCGTAGTCACGGGACCCCGATTTGAAGGCACGGTCAAAATTTTCAAACTATTATACTAAGGCCTAAAAACATTTTGTCAAAGGGTGAAAACATTAAACATCCATAAAACTGCCCCGTAAGAGGCACGAACACCTCGTACGCGATCAATGTAACCCGCATGAACCGACCACGTAGTCACGGGATCCCCGATTTGAGAGCATGACTAAAATTTGCAAAATATCTAAACTTAGGCATAAAAAGATGTTGTCAAAGGGTGAAAATGTAAAATAGGAACAAACGTCCCCCTAAGAGGCATGAACACCTCGCATGGGACCAATGTAACCCGCAGGAACGACTTGCATACTCACGGGACCCTCGATTTGAGAGCACAATTAAAATTTGCAAACTGTTAGACTTTGACTTAAAAACTTATCGTCAAAGGGTGAAAACATAAAATAGACATAAAATGGCCCCGTAAGAGGCATGAATACCTCGCATGGGACCAATGAAACTCGCAGGAACCGACCGCATAGTCACAGGACACCCGGTTTGAGAGCATGATCAAAATTTGCAAACTGTAAGACTTAGGATTAAAAACTTGTCGTCGAAGGGTGAAAATATAAAATAGCCACAAAATGGCCCCACAAGAGGAACGAACACCTCGCACGGGACCAATGTAACCTCCAAGAACCGATCATATATTCACGGGACCCCCGATTTTAGGGCACGACCAAAATTTACAAATTGTTAGAATTAGGCATAAAAACATGATATCAAAGGGTGAAAACGTAAAATAGCCATAAAACGCTCCTTTAAGAGGCACAAAAATCTCGCATGGGCTAATGCAACCCCTAAGAATTGACCACGTAGTCACGAGACCCCCGATTTGAGAGCACGACCAAAATTTGCAAAATATCTAAACTTAGGCTTAAAAACATGACGTCAAAGGTTGAAAATATAAATTAGTAAAAAAACGAGCCGTAAAAGGCACAAACACCTCGCACGGGACCAATGTAACCTATAGGAACCGACCGCGTAGTCACGGGACCCTCGATTTTAGAGAACGACCAAAATTTGCAAACTGTAAGACTTAGGCTTAAAAATATGCCGTCAAAGGATGAAAACGTAAAACATCCACAAAACGGCCCCGTAAGAGGCACGTACACCTCGCACGGGACAAATGCATACCGCAGGAACCGATCGCTTAGTCACACTACCTCCGATTTGAGAGCACGACCAAAATTTGTAAAATATCTAAACTTACAGTTAAAATATGTCGTCAAAGGGTGAAAACGTTAAACAGACACAAAATGGCCTTGTGAGAGGCACGACCACGTCACACGGCACCAATGTTACCAACAAGAACTGATCGCATAGTCACGAGACCCCCAGTTTGATAACACGACCAAAATTTCCAAACTGTTAGACTTAGGCTTAAAAACATGTCGTAAAAGGGTGAAAATATAAAACAACCAGAAAATGGCCCCGTAAGAGATACGAACACCTCGCATGGGACCAATGTGACCCTTAGGAACCGAACGCGTAGTCACGAGACCCCCGATTTAAGAGCACCACAAAAATTTGCAAAATATCTAAACTTAGGCTTAAAAACATACCGTCAATGGGTGAAAATGTAAAACAGCTACGAAATGGCCCCGTAAGAGGATCGAACACCTCACACAAAACCAATGTCATCACCATGAAGTGATCGCGTAGTCACAGGACCCCCAGTTTGACGACACGACCAAAATTTTTAAACTGTTAGACTTAGGCTTAGGCTTAGACCAATGTAACCCCTAGGAACCGATCGCGTAGTCATGGGACCCCCGATTTGAGGGCACGACCAAATTTGTAAACTACTAAACTTAGGCTTAAAAACATGTTGTGAAAGAGTGGAAACATAAAATAGCCACAAAATGGCCTCGTAAAAGGCACAACACCTCGCACGGTACTAATATAACCCGTTAGAATTGATCGCGTGGTCACGGAACCCCCGATTTGAGAGCACAACCAAAATTTGCAAAACATCTAAACTTAGGCTTAAAAACATGCCATTATAGGGTGAAAACGTAAAATAGCCACAAAACGGCCCCGTAAGAGGTACGAACACCTTGCATGGGAGCAATATAACCCACAGGAACCGACCACGTAGTCACGGGACCCTCAATTTGAGGGCATAACCAAAATTTGCAAGATATCTAGACTTTTATAGGACAAATGTAACCCTAAGGAACCGACCGTGTAGTCACCTAAGGGGCCAATGTAACCTAAGAGGCATTCGTAGTAACTGACCGATTAGACTCCCCGTTCGAGGACTTTTTTTAATTATTAAACATGGTCACGGTCGAAAGTCATGACCACCTTTTATTTTAAAAATAAAATAGTAACGGGCCAGAGCTGTGACTATTGTTTTTAAAAAATAAAAGGCGGTTACGACTTTGGGCCATGATCATGTTTTGTGAACAGGAAAAAGTGGGTCGCGAATATGGGCCGTGACCATGTCCGTGACCATCCTAATCCATGACCAATGCAAGTGGTTAGGGATTTGGGCCGTCATCACAGAAAATGGTCATGGACCAAATTCGTGACCCACAACCAATGATCATGGATTTGGGCCATGATCTTGTGCAGTATTTGGTGTAGTTGAAGAAATAAACAGTCTTAGACCGACCTTAGTTTGCTTTTATTGGCCGAACTATTCTTTGAGGTTTTGGTTGAGGGTCATAAGGATTCACAATGAACTCAAGAACCGATTTCGGTCCGACATGTGACGTGGAAGCATCATCGAAACCTATTCCTAGCCTCTCAACATTACCTAAAGAAGGGCCTAGGAGCATCTTTCCTATCTTTCTCAATCTATCCTCAATCTTTACCTTGACCTCCCGGGCTTTCTCAAGATCACGAGTGAGTTGGCCTACAAAGGCTTTAAGTTTCTTACAAGTCTCCATGGATGCAAGGAGATCACTCATAAGACTAGCCACTTGTTTGGTCAAGTCCCCTTTTTCTTTCTCAAAACTACTCTCTCTCTCTCTCTCTATAAACTTTCTCTCTCTCCAAAATATCTCTCTCTCTCTCTCTCTCTCGCTCAAACACATGCTAACGGAGGACTCTCTCTCTCTCGTCTCTCCTAAGACTTTTTTAAGAGCAATGATCCTAGTTGCTAACCCTTTGTTGTGCTTTTTCGTTTTAAAGGACTCAGTGTATAACTCAGCGTAGGCGTGTTATAGGTCACACTCGCTCTCACTTGCAACATCCTCACCCTCACCCACATCGTTTTCACTGTTGAGGTGTCCTTATGAAGTAGCTTCCTCATCGTCGTGAGATGCACTGGAATTATTCACATGACTAACCATGAATGCGGTGATTCATCTCCTGAATCCACCGACTCGACCTCACTTTTGTCACTAAGTGTGGCATTTAAGGTTGCTTTGCCTTTGCCTTGACGCTTTAATCTAGTTACAGACTCAAAAGCTTCATGACCTCTCTTCCTCTCTCTTAGGGGCATCCTTTTTATCTTTATCAAACTTCTTTCCAAATTTGTTTTTCTCAAAATTCTTTTTATCTAAAAATTGCCATTATTTTTTTAATTTGAGAAATTTCTTGAAATTTTTAGCAAATAAGGCCAAATAGTCTAAATCAAAATCATATTCAGAATCTGATGTTTCTTCCTCTCTCCTTTTAGACGAATCTACTATCTTTCTCGACGACTCCTCACCTTTTCTAGCTTGGGTTTTAATTGCTATCCATTTATATGTAGGTTTAACCGTTGTAGGAAACATATCAATTTAATAAGTTTGGAGATCTCCTACAAGTTATTCTAACTTAAGAGTGTTTAAATTTCGTAATGAATTCATCACAGTGACTTTAGGGATAAATTTTTTAGGCAATTATCTTAAAATCTTTTTTAACTACTTTTGTGTCAGGAATATCTTCACCAAGATTAAAGCTAGTGTTAACAATATCTGACAGACGTGCATAAAACTCATCAAAACTTTAAGATTCAAGCATGGTTATAGTTTCAAACTGAGTAGTTAAATTTTGCAGTTTAGATGACTAACTACATTTGTGCCTTCATGAGTAAATCGAAGAAAATCCCATGCTTTTTTTGACGTGGTACATGTCACGATACGTCGGAACTCGTCGGGTGAGACTGCTCCAAAAATAGCACTTAATCCATGTGAATTATATGTGCTCCATTTAAATTCATCCTTAGTCCAGTTAGAAACAGGTTTAAGGCTGGTCACATTCTCTATGGTGATAGTGGTAGGAGTCCACCCTCTTTCACAAACTAACCAGACACGTTCATCTATAGCCTTTAAAGTATATTTCACAGGGGCTTTTTAATAGGCATAGTTTGTCCCGTCAAAAACTGGCATCCGATTATATAAGTTTTCCATTGAACATAAGCTTTTTCAAAAAACATTTTTTTTTTTGAAAAATTGATATCCAGAAAAATTTTGCGAAAAAAATTACAGGGCATCATTGTGTAATTGGCTCTGATACCAATTTGAGAGTGTGATTGCATTCAATGTCAATTAAACTACAATTTTTATAACCAGTTTTACTTAACCCTAAACATGCATCTAAGTGATTGAAAGCGATAAACTTATCTAGCATGCAATACAACAATCACAAAGAATAATTTCAGGAAAAATGCCTGAAAGGGGCAAAACCTTTTATTTCACTATTTAAATGTAAACCTCAACTTACATATATAATAGATGAAATACAACATTCATGACAGACAAGTACCCACAGGTGCCGATTCGTTGTCTTCAGTAAGAGTTCCCTCAAGAGCTCCAAGAATCAACAATGGAGACAGTTTTTCTTCGCCACAAGATTCACTTCAAGAATAGTAAATGGGTTTCTCAATGATTCACAAGTATGATATGGGATGTTTGAGTGAATCAAAACATGTTCTTGAAGACTTTTTGTTGTAGGTCTCTCAAAAACGTTCTTCCAAAGTCTTAAAAAAACTCTCCCGAAATAGGTATTTATAGAAAAGAAAAATATCTGAGGCGGTGCGTTGAACCGATTCGGTCTGGACTTTATAAGAGGTGAACCGGTTCGCTTTTCCAGTACTGATGCCAAACATTGCAAACCGAATCGGTTCCCATTGGGACCGAACCGGTTTACTTCCCATGATTTTCTTCGTTCTTCCTTTAACTTTTCTTCAACTTTAAATCTTTATAGCATGATACACGGAGTAGAGGAAATCAGTTGAAGATTCACGACGCACGTTGAAGATGATGGGTGCATGCCGATGATGTGTGATGCTTAGATTTCGGATGATGGACGTCATGGTTGATCATGTGGAGACGTGCCTTTTGTAGCGGTATAAGACATAACAACGGTAATATAGGACAACTCAGTAATTCCTAGATTCTATACGGACATTTATAAAATCATGTCCCTATAATTTTTATCTGTGATTATAAATCTGGATTAAGTCCATTTTTAGAGATCAACAAGGACTATTTCTACAAAAATAAAGTTGAATGTCCTACATATATAACCAACATTATTGTAAGTCTTAAAAATGGATTACCTATATATGAAAAGAAAAATAACGAATTAATTATATGCAAACATATCAATTATATGCCAAAAAACTTGCAGGATAAAGTAGAATAGGAATCCAAATATAAATAGATAGTTGTGCGTCTATAATGGAAAATAGAAGATAAATAAATCTATTTATTATATTTATTATAATATAGTAAAATGACGTGTTAACATTTGAAGCTTTCCAATATTATTATTCTTATCTATATATCTATCTCTATCCATTCATTTATTTCTCTCTCTTTTCCTCCCTTTATTTACATTTCTCTCAACTTTTATTACTCTATCATTTATCCCTATCCTATTATTTTTATATATATTTTTTCTTTTTTATTACAAACGACTATTTCCCATTCGTTGCTTTTAATTTATGTTTAATTTTCTTAAAATTATTTTTTTATTCACATTTGCTCATCGTGCGGGGCTAAATACTACAACTATTATACACCAAACAACTTGTAGTAATTTTTTCTTCATATATATCGTGTCCACGTGGATACATTCCATTCAATTTCTTTTTTTTAAGGGCAATTCTATATTTGGACATAGTTTTATAAACACCATAAAATAAAGTCGTGATTTGAATGATAATGATTCCCTCCCCCTCACATCAACCAAAGCCTATCTCGGATCAGTAAATCTATCTAAAATCGTACCCAGAATTCACCCATTGCTATAACCCTCTCTTTCATCATCATCAGCGACGACCACATCGGTGGTCTGGACCTCCAACAAATTTCTCATCCAATTGAAAAATGAAATATGTTTTATACTCTCTCTTACTATTTTATCATTGTACTTTGAGGTTAATATCCTCATACATTGCAAAATCAAATCCTCTCTGTGATGAATGTACCAATGTCTTAAGATGAATTTGGCATGTGCATTCTTAGAGAGAGAGAGAGAGGTGAAATATCATATTAAAAAATATGCACCATGTTTGAAAGCAAACGTACTTGACTGAAATGAACAGAAGAAACAATGATGAATAAATTTACTTTTGCATGATCAATGTTTTCCCCATTAGTTCATGTGGTGGAAATGTATTTAGATTGTTTGTAAAAGTTTCTATATTTCTTCTACTATTTGGTTTCCTCGTTGTTTGTGACTAGTTTAGTATGGATATTATTTTCATGTTTTATTAAGTAGTTTCAGATTACTTGATATATAAGAATGAACAGTTGTAAAGTAAATTCAGAACTTGCACAACACCTATTTGCAAATTTCTTTTATACTATCAAGTTTTCTCACTATGAATTATTAGTTTATCAAGGTATTTTTGTAATTAGAAGTTTCAAATTTCTTGGTATATAATAATTGTTTGTTGTAAATGAATTAATAACTTGCACACCTTTTAGGTTGAATTCAATTTAAAATGGAGTTGGTTTTTAGTTATTTCGTTATTTTTAATTCTTATAATCTTGTATTCATAAGTTTATATTGGAATTTTGTATGTTCTTTGTTTAATCATTTTTTCTTTCCATCAAACTTTTAGGTACATGCCTTGGCCTTCACCTATTGCATACATAAATATAGTAAATTGATTATAAATAATGCTAAGTTTAATTACAACACATGTATATGACTAAGATTCCCATCTAGAGAAAAAAAAAATCATGATCACTTTTTCAATATACATCCATGAACAAGAAAAATGGCATAAGATTGAGTAGCTATAAGAATGTTTAGATTTCTAAGTTAAATAAAATACCTCCAAAAATAAAATAACGAAGGGAAAATGAAGATAACAGCTTATCGTGGGGTTTGGCTCAAATATCATTTAGAGGCAAATTCGCTACAGCGAATAAGGGGCAGCTAGGCAAAGGTTCTTCCATGATGTATTGGCGTGTATGCAATGACCGAAGAATGAGCTTTGCTACAGCGAAGGGACGAGATTGCAAAAAATTGGGGGTATTTTGGAGATTTCACCATAAATGGGTCTCACCTATAAATAGAAGGGTTTTTAACCCTAGTTTTGAGCAACCATTAGTGTGATTTCTCTTACTCTTTTGATAGAGCAAGATTTGGTCATTTTTCTCTCTTGAACTCCAAAATAAAGAATCATTCTGAGCGAAAATTAAGGGTTCACATTTGTCCAAGGTAGGTTGCTTTGGGAACTAATTTTGGGTATTTTTATTGAAGATTTTGGGTAGAATATAGGTGTCGTAGGGGAGATTGTAAGGACACAAATTTCCAATTGAGTCCAGTTGTAGTTTTGGCTCAATTTTGGACAAAACAGTTTGAGTCATAGGATAGAGTATTGTACCTCAAGCCTATGACGTTTGAAGAGTTGAAGACGTAGCGGCCAGAATTTAAAGTTGATATCATTGCCGGTTGCATGTGCCTAGTTTTGCATCATCAACATCACGTCGTTCCAAGGTCTCCGAAAGGTATGAATGCACTAATATATATTTAGGACCTTGGATATTTTATTTTGTGTGTATTTTTATTAAAATTATAGGAAAATGGTTTTTATTATTTTTTAAAGAAAAATAATTTTTCTGAAAAGTCGTTAGAAGGCCGTTTGAACGACCTCGTTCGAACGACGTTGGAACGAGATTTTAAACAAGATTATTTTAGAGTTTTTGAATTCTCGTTAGAAGTCTCGTTCAAACGACCACGTTCGAGCGACTTACCCAACGACATTTCGAACGATATTTTGCACTTTATCTCTGAATTATCGTTCGAAGGACCTGGGCAGGAACAATTGTTTTTTGGCAGTTTTTTGTTTCCTTCCCACTTTCCCACTAATTGCCCACTAACTTTTTATCTTATTTTTTTAGTGCGGGAATAACATTTTTCCAATTAACTTTTGAGGGATTTCCAAAGGCTTTGAGAGAAAAAATTGTTTATCCAAAAGTTCCCTTTTTGTGTTCTTGAGTTTTCATGAATTAAATTCTTTAAAACACAATTTACACCCAATGGTTTAGTTTTATCCAAGTTCTACATATATATATCTTTCTTGGAGCTTATTTGGCACCGGGTTTCTTATCTACCCATTAAGGAGAAAGTTTGGGTTCCTTCTCTACCCCAAAAAAGAGATTGGTTTGTTTTGCTACGGCGTTCACATACAGTGAAAGGCACCGTGTGTGGGTTGACAGTAGCTGTGCCCGATTGGTGGATTTCAAGATTCCAGTGGACTCTGGAGTTGTCGACTATGCAGAGGTGGATGCAAGAATAAGCGTTGGGGCTTGAAGGGAGTCAAGTCGAGTGTTGTAAGTCTTTTGTCTTGTATTTGTAAATCCATACCTACTGGACTTATAGGCAGGGTCGTCCGATGTTTTTTCCATTGTGGATTTTCCTTATACATCGCGGCGTAGTGCGATTGTTTATTTTATCTTTCTAATTATCACTTAGATGCATGCTTAGGTAATCAAGATAAAATTTGGTTTAAATTACAACTATGTGTAATTTGATGCAAAATTAATTTTGGGTAAGTTTAATTTAATTTAATTTAATTCAAGACGACATTAATTTTAATTTGATAATATTCATGCTTGGTTTGTTTAACTTGAATTGAATTAATTTTTTTTTGTTTAAGTGGAAATCTAAATATTGGTGTAGTTTAAGTTCATTTTGGTTTAATTTAATTTTTCGTTAGTTTGTGTATGTTTTTAAAGAAAAGAAAACTAAATAATTTTCGAAAAATTAAAATTTGGGATCCATCACCCCCTTCAGATTGGTATCAGAGAAGGAACGTTAAATTACTGTGTTAAGATCCTTTTGCTCTTGGTTTAAAAATAGAAAATTCACTTTTTACAAAATTTCCTGTTTTTGATGTTTCTAATTACGTGTATTGGAAAGCGCGAATGAAATCGACACTTAAGTCCCTATATGAGAGGGTTTGGTAATCTGTAGTTAATGGGTGGTCCCCACCTACATGTTTAGTAGAAAATGAGTGTATTCCTAAACCCGTAGAGAGATGTAGTGAAACTGAACTTAAGTTAGTTAATTTTAATTCTCGAGGTTTAAACGCTCTCTTTAGTGCGGTCACACCGGATGAATTTCAGCGGATTATGACGTGTGATACATCTAAAGAGGCATGTGATATTTTACAACTCACCCATGAGGGAACTAGTGCCGTTAAAGCTTCGAAACTCCAAAACCTCACCACTCAATTTGAAACCATTAAAATTACTGAAAGTGAGACTTTTGATGAATTCTATGCTAGACTTTCTGACATCGTTAATTCATCTTTTAATTTGGGAGAAAAGATACCCAACAACCGTGTAGTAAAGAAAATTTTAAGGTCCTTACGCGATAGGTTTATTCCAAAAGTGACCGTTTTAAATTATTTATCGACTCTAGCCTCTACGAAACTTGAAGAGCTCATAGGTGACTTATAAACCTATGAACATGACATGTTTACCTCCAAGGATGAGAAGAAGAAAGATAAGGGCATAGCTTTGAAATACCAAAAAGAGGAAAAATAAGTTTCGGATGATGAGAGTGACATCAATTTGGAGGAGATGGCTATGTTTGCTAGGAAATTTAATAAATTTCTTAAGTTTAACAAAGATAACCTTCAAAATGATTTTAAGAAATTTGATAAATCTAAGTATGAAAAAGCCAAAAAATTCCCTAAAATGCATAATGAAGATCTTAATAGGGATGAGTCGAATAGATGTTATGGTTGTGAGGGTTATGGCCATAGGACATACGAGTGTCCCACTAAACGAAGGAAGGAGGGAAAGAAGCCAATTTCATATAATGCCACCTTTAGTGATAGTGAAAAGGAAGAGGCACCCGATTCCTTCATTGATCGCAACCTTATCGCGTTCATGGGAAGTCATGTGAGTACCTATAATGAATCTTCCCATAAAGATATCTTTTTGCATGACACTTCTGAGGCCATTATTTGTGAATACCAAGAGTTTGATGGTAATGAGAGTGGAGAAGAAAGAGAGAGTGAAAATGAAGAGGAGGTTGAGGAGAGTGAACTTCAAGTAGCATTTCAAGAATTGTATGCCAAATAGATAAAATTAAAAGGGTTAACTTGAAGTTAGAAGCTTGCTTGAGAGAACATGCCAAGGTTAATATTGAGAGTGCTTTAATGGCAGACCTTAGGACATGTGAGAGAGCTTTTCGAGATAAGATTGAGTATGTAAAAGGAGAGAGAGACAACCTTAGAGGTTTAATGGAGGCTATGAAAAAAGAGCTTCTCGAGTTTGAAGAGAGTAGGTGTCTGATTGAGTCACGTATTTTAGAGTTGGAAGAGAAAGTGAGAGACTTAAGTCAAGTAAAATTTGATTTGGAGTGTAGGTTCAAAAAATTAGATAAAATTCTTGGAACCGTCCAAAATTAAAAATAACTTGTGTGGTATTGGCTTCGATACTAAAAATGTTTCCGCTAATAAAATCAAAACCACGATTTTGAGAGAATCTACTAGGAACACTTTAAAAGGTCAATCCTTAGGTAATACTTCACATTGTGTATTCACTTGCTCACATTGCGGTCGAAATGGTCACCTTAGGAGGTTCTATTTTGATCTTAAAAAGGATCCTAGGAAATCTAACGGTAGAGTCACCAAGGTTCCCAAATCTCGAGAGAGTAACATCTCAGTAGTTTGGGTTAGGAGATTCGATTTGGCAGATTTACAAGATAGGATTTTTTATTCTCATTTGCTCACATGTGACACCTCCCTTCCTCAATTTAAAAGTTGAATGTGTTAGCTTTGTTTACATACACTAGCTTTTGTGCTTCATGATAGATTTTTGCTAGTTGTATGTTTGTTTGTCATTATCTAGTCCTTGCTTCATTATAGATGATTTGCTAGAATTATGACTTGTCTATCTTTTGTATTTGCTTTTTTTGGTATTAAATGAAAAATACAAAGAGATTTTTTTTGTTTTCTTTTGAGTTGATTTTTTTTGGTTAAAAAATTTGAAAAACTCAAAAATATTTTTGTTGTGTGTATTTTGATTTTACACATTTTATGTGGCATATCCTTATGTTTGAATCCTATATCATTCCATTCCCATGTGGCTAGAACTCTTGATTAAGATTTTCAATCCTTGAAGTGTTCTTTATCATGCTTGCATGCGGTAGTTTGATTTTGTGTTGCTTAATGGATTCTATTTTTATATGCCTCAATTCACACATGCACGGGATCTTTGAATCTTTAACTTCACTTGTATATTTGAGCTAAGTGAGATTTTCTCCTATCAATTTAGTCATCTACATGTTGTTATGACTATGGATGATTTGTTCATGTAAGAACCGTTTCTCGAATTTAAAAACAATAGAAAAATATTTATCCGGTGATGTTGTTGTTGTTGTTTATCAATGGAATCGGGCTGTGAAGGACAAAATTACTTTGCGTGAAAAGCCACCATTGAAATTTGGCCTAAAATTGTGGCATTGAAAATTTAGCCAATGCCTTCTTTGTTTAGTTAGTATGTTCATAAAGAAAAGAAAAAGAAAAAGAATATTAATGATGAAGTTTGGTTGGATGTATCAATGGGTTTTCACAATGACAATGTATCCTAGTTCTGCTATATTTTCCATGACTCTATTGCTTTATAGAAGCATCGAAATTCTAGGCTTGTGTGCATTGTGTATGTTTATTAGTTAAGTTCTCTTTATATTATCACATGAGGCTATATTTAAGTTTGATAAAGTTTTGCAATCAAATGAGAACTCCATGAACATGTTTAGGTGATTGGGTCTAAATTCTTTTGTTACTAGTTTCACACCCATTCATTTCCGTTTACCACTTGATATTTAGACACATTGATGCCATATGAGTGTGGAGAGCTTTGTGCATTTTGTGTCTTTTTTGGTGTTTATACCTATGTATATGTGCGTGTGTTATTTGTATATTTAGTGTATGTATATATTTGGTAACCTTTTGAGTCTTTGCCTTTCTAGTTGGTCCATGTATGCGTTGAATTCAATATTGGTATCTATCTTGTTGCGAATTTTATTTTGATATCCCATGCTTATTATAATTCATAATAAGTGGTATCCTTTTGTCATCGCATCATTGTTGATATTCATTTATCATTGTATGGATTAGTTGTACGTTGTTATTGCCCATATGCTTTAATGCTCTTATCACTTTATTCACCATTGCATGTTATTCTTATTTTTTCCTTATGCGTATCCCTTGTCTAGTTTAGGGGGAGTATTTGCTTTAATTGGGTGAGAAATAAGTTTTTTTATAATTCTTTAACCTTTGTCTATTCCTGAACAAAAAGGAGGAGAAATGGTATCTAAACCTTTTACTTTGGGAGATCTAACTTAGGGGGAGACGTCTTTCTACGATGATCATTGTTAGATAAAATGGGAGAATTAATTAAGGGGGAGAATTTATCTTTCCATTTAATCTTTTGATATTCCTAATGCATTTAATTGTGTCGTTAAGTGTGCAGGATTTCATTATTAATGGCAATCTTCTGAAGCGGGAAAGTTTTTTTCATTCTAAGTGTCGAGTCAAGCAAATGTATATTTTATTTTAGGTGGGATTGAGCCAGTTTAGATGAGCTTGACGGCCCTTAGGATTTTTGGTTTGGTTTTGTCCCGGAATAGCCAAAGGGGGAGATTTGCAAGGACACAAATTTCCAATTGGGTCCATTTGTAGTTTTGGCTCAATTTCGGACAAAATAATTTGAGTTATAAGATAGAGTATTGTACCTCGAGCATGTGACGTTTGAAGAGTTGAAGACATAGCGACCAGAATTTAAACTTGATATCATTGCCGATTTCATGTGCCTAGTTTTGTGTCATCAGCATCACGTCATTCCAAGGTCTCCAAAGGTATGAATGCACTAATATATATTTAGGACCTTGGACATTTTATTTTGGGTGTATTTTTATTAAAATTAATTTGAAAATGTTTTTTATTATTTTTTGAAGAAAAATAAATTTTCTGAAAAGTCGTTAGATAGTCGTTAGAAGCCGTTCGAACGTCCTCGTTCGAAAGATGTTCGAAGGAAATTTCAGACGAGATTGTTTTAAAGTTTCTGAATTCTTATTAGAAGTCTCGTTCAAACGACCCCATTCGAGCGACTTATCCAACGACATTTAGAACGATATTTTGCACTTTATCTCTGAATTATCGTTCGAACAATGTCGTTCGAACAACATAAAAATGTCATTCGAACGACCTGGGTGGGAACGTTTTTTTTTGGCAATTTTTTGTTTCCTTCCCACTTTCCCACTACTTTGCCCACTAACTTTTTACCATATTTATTTAGTGCGGGAATAACATTTTTCCATGTAACTTTTGAGGGATTTCCAAAGGCTTTGAGAGTAAAAATTATTTATCCAAAAGTTCCCTTTTCGTGTTCTTGAGTTTTCATGAATTAAATTCTTCAAAACACAATTACACCTAATGGTTTAGTTTGATCCAAGTTCTACCTATATATATCTTTCTTGGAGCTTATTTGGCACCGAGTTTCTTCTCTACCCATTAAGGAGAAAGTTTGGGTTCCATCTCTACCCAAAAAAGGAAAGTTTGGGTTCCTTCTCTACCCCAAAAAGGAGATTGGCTTGTTTTGCTGCGGCATTCTCATACATTGAAAGGCACCTTGTGTGGGTTGACGGTAGCTATGCCCGATTGGTGGATTCCAAGATTTCGGTGGACTCCGGAGTTGTTGACTAGGCGGAAGTGGATACAAGAAGAAGCGTCGGGGCTTAAAGGGAGTCAAGTCGAGTGTTGTAAGTATTTTGTCTTGTATTTGTAAATCCATATCTAGTGGACTTGTAGGCAGGGTCGTCCGAGGTTTTTCCCGTTGTGGGTTTTCCTCGTACATCGTGGCGTAGTGTGATTGTTTATTTTGTCTTGCTAATTATTACTTAGATGAATGCTTAGGTAGTCAAGATAAACTTTTGTTTAAATCACAACTACGTTTAATTTGGTACAAAATTAATTTTGGGTAAGTTTAATTTAATTTAATTTAATTTAAGACGACATTGATTTTAATTTGATAATATTCATGCTTGGTTTGTTTAACTTGAAATGAATTAAAAAAAAAATAGTTTAAGTGGAATTTTAAATATTGGTGTAGTTTAATTTCACTTTAGTTTAATTTAATTTTTCATTAGTTTGTGTATGTTTTTAAAGAAAAGAAAATTAAATAATTTTCAAAAAATTAAAATTTGGGATCCATCACCCCCCTTCAGAGATTAGTATTGTGTGGGTCTTCCAATATTTATGAGATGGTTATTTTGTTAGTAAGAAGAGATATTATATGTGTGTGAGGAAGGAACAAATAATCAATGCATTTGTAATCTTCTTCTATTAGTGACATGGATCGTCTGTGGACGTAGCCAAATTAGTGAACCATATATATTGTGTGTTGTTCATCCCTTTTCTAATTTTCTTATTTGGATTGATATATTTAGGTGATTGTTTTATTGGTCATGGTGCCCTAGTTGATCACTATCCATGCGCTCCCGTACAACAAATTGGTGTACGCTTAGGTTGCAAACTAGGGTCTATTTTGGTTATGGGATCCAAGATAAAGTATGATGCGGAGAAATTTGATAGAAGGAATAATTTTGTCATTTGACAAGTGGAGGTGACGTACATCCTTTTCAAAGAAGTCTTGATTTATGGCTTAGAGGGAAAAATCAACATAATGAAGAATGTAGAATGGAAGAAGATTGATAGGGAGGATTGTTCCACAATTTGGTTGTGTTTGTCTAATGAAATTAAACACAACACTATGACACAGACTTTCGCTAAGGACAAGGTTGATGTTTTGTTAGCTTCTCTTCCCAAGAGGTACAATCATTTGGTGACTACGGTCGTCTATGGGAAGAAAGGTGTTGTTTTTAATGAAGTCACATCACTTACCTCCAATGAGAATGTTGATACCAAAATTAATCTGCTGACTTGGATCAATAAAACAAAGACACGTGGCTATCTACATGGCAACAACAAGCACTTCCGAGATAATCACATGCTCCGAGGAACCATGTTACTCCGAGGAACTCTTACGCTCCGAGGAACAAACCTTACCGAGGAACTCATACGCTCCGAGGAACATACCTCTCCAAGGAACTCTTGAATACCAGAAAGCTTAGGCGGTCCAAGCTACTCAGGTGGTCCGAGCTGTATCTCGAACAGAGCATTAATTGATGAATAACTAACAGTTCAACTGGTTCATTAAATACTTATCATTTAGACGCACACGCTTAAAGAGCATTAAATGTATTACCCTTTCATATGTATATCATTTAATGTATCACCCTTTCAGATGACAGCCTCAAGGCTATAAATACGTTGTACAATCCTCATTGTAGGGGACCTGATTCTGAATCCAAACTTTAGGATGCAGAATGCAATTTCTTGTAATCGAGAATTCCCAAACACTCAACAATAAAATAACAGTGGACGTAGGCCATTCTTATAAGGCTGAACCACTTTAAAAATCTTTTGTCTCATTTATTTATCTGTGATTGAATAATTAGAGTGATCTAATTTTTTACATCAACAGATTGGCGTCGTCTGTGGGAAACGACTGGTAATATCGTTTTGTCACCAATAACAATCCAATACCAATGGCTGATATACCTGAATCCAGTAATCGAAACGCTGGAACCCCTCCAAATCCATCTGCTCCACCAGTTATTCCAGATCTGACTGGAATGATGGCGAATCTGGCTCAGGGCCAGACAGTCATTCAAGAAATGATGCGACAACTCATCCAAACCCTCCATGGCGGTGCGCCAGCCCGTTCCGGATCACGAAGCATTCAAAGAAATATTTGTGCACCTTCTGTACGTACTAGGCGTACTAGTTCATATCGCAATGAGGAATCTGAAGATTTTTCTTATCAACCTGGACGAACTTCGTCAGTGCGAGCCACAGATACTGAACAACGTGTCACCCTCTCCCCAGAAAGGGCCAGTGCATTGGAAAGATTAAGTAGGGCCTCTCCTTTTGATCGATTAGGCCCTAGGAGGAACAAAAGTCCTCTTAATGCAGCGTCGAGGAGCTTTCGACGACCATCATATTTAAGGGAAGGATCTTCCCAGTCGCGACCAGTTTCTCATCAAGATGGATCTACTGACCGACCAGCTGCTCGTCAAGATAATTCCCAGGAAGCCACTTCAACGCGATCATTTGCTCGAACCAATAGGCCCGAGGAAGGGAATGATGCATGGAAAGGATCTATTCAAAGGCTGTAGGATAGATTAGGGGAAATGGCTAAGGCTAAGAACCCTCTACAATGAACCTTTGTTCGAGGAACACCTTTTGTCCAAGATATTGTTGATTTTCAACACCATCAAAGTTTAAAGCACCTGTTGTGACTCCCAAGTATGATGGGAAGACTGACCATGTCCTTCATATAGAACAATATCAAGCTGCTGCCGACATCTATGATGTCCCAGACGAGATGAGATGCAGGGCATTCTCGGGAACTCTTACCGGATCTGCTCAGATATGGTATAATAATCTTCCTCGGGGTAAGATTTCAACTTTTCTTCAACTGGCCGAGTTATTCATTGGGACTTTCTGCTTCGGAGCAAAGCCAGTTAAACGAGTAGCACATTTGTTAAGTGTTAGACAAAAAGCTGGTGAGAGTATTAGAGATTATATAACCCGTTTTAATAACGAGAAGCTCGAAGTCATTGATTATGAGGAGAAGACATCGATTACTGCTTTGATGAGTGGACTGCTGCCAAACAAATTGTACTACACTTTGGTCAAAGACCCACCTGAACCATGTCGGACCTGATGGGAAAAGCGTCCAAGATTATAAACGCCGAGGAGGCTATGTCTGCGAAGAAGAATATGGACTCCAAAGAAACCAAGGGGGAAGGTGATAAAGCTAAGAAGAAAGAGCATAAGAACAATGGTGGTGACAAACATTCCAAAAGTAGGTCCCCATGGGAGGTCTTGAAGAAATTTGATAATTACATGCCTTTGAAGGCAAATATCAACCACGTCCTGGAAGAAATTAAGAACAGCGAGGAGTTAAACTGGCCAAAGAAAATGAAGTCAGACCCTGACACGAGGAATAGGGAGAAATATTGCGAGTTCCATAAGGATCATGGCCATATGACCAAAAATTGCATAGCTCTTCAGAACGAAATTGAAACACTCATCCGACGAGGAAAGTTAGCAAAGTATGTTGATCGGAGGGGCGAAAGAAGAAACAACGACCGAACTAGAGAGAGGTCTAGATCTCCTCGTCGGGCAGAGGAGAAAAAGAAGAGAAACCATGAAGATGATCCAGATGATGACCCCGATCTTCCCAAGAAACCAAGGCAGCCAGAACGAGAGGTATTTTCAATACGCTTTGGGTCATTTGATTGTAATGTTATTATAGGAGGAGATACAGGAGGAGGAGACCTTACTGCAGAAAGAAAAGCTTACCTCGGAGAGGCTCAAGCTTGCTCGTACATTCAGCGAATAAATTTAGCTGAGGAAGATTGCCCGAGAAAGGTGAACAAAGAAAAATTGGTCATTGGGTTTTCGAAGAATGATCTTGCAGGAGTTTTATATCCTCATGACGACCCACTAGTGATCAAAATGAGAATGAAGGAGGTAATAATTTCAAAAGTACTAGTCGATAATGGTAGCTCGGCAGACATCATGTTCTACTCGTGTTTCGATAGTTTAAATTTAAAGCTATCTCAACTGGAGCCTTACCATAGACCCCTCATCGGTTTTGCTGGCGAGAAAGTGTTTCCACTTGGGACGATCAAGTTGGATATATTCATTGGTACGTGGCTTGCTTGTCGGACATAAAGAATACGCTTTTTCGTGATGGATAAGAATGTCCAGTCATCGTACAATATCATCATGGGAAGAGTAGGATTGAAGAAGTTTGAGGCTGTACCGTCTACAGTGCATCAATGCCTAAAATTTCCAACAAACTTTGGAGTAGGAGTTATGAAAGGTGATCAGAAAGTAGCTCAGGAGTGCTATTATTCATCCGCCGAGCAAGATGAATTGGAAGAATCAAAGAAAAAGACTACTACTTATCAAGTGGATGAGGGTGCAGAAATTGAAACCTTAGATCCTCGGGATGAGTCGCAACTCATGAAAGGTCAAGTGGTGGAAGCTACTGAAAATATCGGTCTGGACAACGAACACCCTGAACGAACTACTCAAATAGGTTCATCATTGGAAGCCTCACTAAAACAAGAATTGATAACTTTCCTTAGAAGCAGAAAACAAACTTTTGCCTGGAGTCATGAAGATATGCCTGGGATTGACCCAAACTTATTATGTCATGAGCTCAATGTGAATAAGGAGATCAATCCTATGAAGCAGAGAAGAAGAGTATTCAGTCCCGAGAAGAATCAAGCTATACAGGAGGAAGTCGAGAAGCTCCAGAAAGCTTGTTTCATTGAAGATGTAAAATATCCAGATTGGTTAGCCAATGTGGTGATGGTAAAAAAGAAAAACAACAAGTGGAGGATGTGTGTAGATTTCACCGACCTCAACAAAGCATGCCCAAAGGATCACTTTTCGCTACCCCGAATTGATCAGCTAGTCGATGCTACCTCGGGACACGAGCTGCTGAGCTTCATGGATGCTTATTCTGGTTACAACCAAATTAAAATGAAACCTGAAGACAGGGAGAATACTTCTTTCATTACCCCTAGGGGAACTTATTGTTATAATGTTATGCCTTTTGGTTTAAAAAATGCAGGTGCGACATATCAGAGACTGATGAACAAGGTCTTTGCTGAACAAATCAGTGACAATATGGAAGTCTATGTTGACGACATGCTGACAAAAAGCAAGAAAGCTACAGATCATCTAGTTGACTTAAGTCAAACTTTTGATCAACTAGATAAATATCAAATGAAGCTGAACCCGACGAAGTGCGTTTTTGGAGTACGAGAAGGCATGTTTCTCGGGTACATTGTCAATCAACGAGGCATTGAAGCAAATCCTGAAAAGATCAAAGCTCTATTAGGGCTGCGATCTCCAACAACGAAGAAGGAAGTACAGAGTCTCACAGGACGAGTAGCAGCACTCAACAGATTTGTGTCACGAGCAACTGATAGATGTCTCCCATTCTTCAAGACACTCAGAAAAACTTTTGAGTGGAATGATGAATGTGAGAAGGCTTTTCAAGACTTAAAGAAATACTTGGGAGCATCTCCACTGTTGTCCAGGCCGGTGATGGGAGAAAAATTGTATTTATACCTTGCAGTATCCGAGAATGCAGTTAGCTCAGCGTTGATCAGAATAGAGAATGGAGTACAAAAGCCAATTTACTACACAAGTAAGGCCTTCCGAGGAGCAAAGATCAGATATCCAAGACTGGAGAAATTGGCACTGGCGCTGATTGAGGCGAGTAGGAGAATGAGGCCGTACTTCCAGGCTCATACTATAGTAGTATACATCGATGTGCCATTGAGACAAGCCCTTCATAAGCCAGAGAAATCAGGGAGATTGATGTACTGGGCAATAGAGCTCGGAGAATATGATATAATTTATGAACCTAGATCATCACTAAAAGGGCAGGCTGTAGCAGATTTCATAGAGGAGTTCACCTATCCTGATACCCCCGAGGAGTAAAAGTTGCTCGCTGATCAACTTGTGGATGTTACAGGATCAACAAACACAAGCCCAGACCAATTCCGATTGGTAAAAGGACGTGTGGATGTTACAGGATGTGATGCAGAGATAGTGGGGAGGACTCCGGACGAGGAACAAGAGTTGCTCACTGATCAACCTGTGGATGTTACAGGATCGACAGACACTAGCTCAGACCAACTCCGATTGGTAAGAGGGCAAGTGGAAGTTACATGATCATTAAATTTGAGCTCAGACCAACCTCGGTTGGTAAAAGGGCAAGAAAAGATGATCGATGAGGAGCAAGAAAAATCCGGGGAGGATGAAAGGAAGCAGCAAATATTTCACCGAGGAACTCTGACTGATCAAAAATTTGAAGACGAGTTGCCTGTATGGAGGCTATATGTAGATGGCTCATCTTGCACTGCAGGATGTGGCGCGGGGATAGTTCTAAGCACTCCAGACGAGGTCGACATGGAATACGCCTTGCGTTTCCAATTCAAAGCTTCCAACAATAAGGCTGAATATGAGGCCATGATTGCAGGGCTTAATTTGGCAAAAATTATGGAGGCACAGCAGGTTGTGATTTTCAGTGACTCTCAATTGATTGTAAACCAAATGATGGGAGTATATGCAGTTAGAGGAGAATTAATGATCAGATATCATGCAAAGGCAAAGGAGCTGTTATCAGAATTTGCCGCTATTCAGCTGGTCAGAGTACCAAGAATGGAGAATGCGAGAGCAGACGCCCTAGCTCGAATAGCCTCAGCTACTCGCACCGAGCTACGACGAACAATCCCAATTGAAGTGTTAGCTGGTCGGAGTATAGATGAAGATTTGAAGATGAATTTTATCACCCTTGATTTAGGACCATCTTGGATGGATCCCATCAGGGTATATATCGAGGAAGGAGAATTGCTTATTGAAATTTTTTTCGGGAATACTAGTGCTATGCACTACTCGACAAAGATCGGCAGACTACTCAACAAAAAATTCCAAACTGAACCAACTTAGTTGGTCGACGAGGATAAAAAATTCCAAACTGTACCAACTTAGTTGGTCGACGAGGATAAAAAATTCCAAACTGTACCAACTTAGTTGGTCGACGAGGATAAAAAATTCCAAACTGTACCAACTTAGTTGGTCGACGAGGAGAAATATTCCAAACTGTACCAAGTGTAGTTGGTCGGGGATAAAAACCCACTAACTGTAGTTGGTCGACGAGGAGAAAATATTCCAAACTGTACCAACATAGTTGGTCGACGAGGAGAAATATTCCTAAAAATGCCAACCTGTTTGGCTAGGAAACGAAATATTCCAAACTGTACCAACTTATTTGGTCGACGAGGAGAAAATATTCCAAACTGTACCAACATAGTTGGTCGACGAGGAGAAATATTCCTAAAAATGCCAACATGTTTGGCTAGGAAACGAAATATTCCAAACTGTACCAATTATGGTTGGACGGGGATAAAAACCCACTAACTGTAGTTGGTCGACGAGGAGAATTTATCGACCTTGGTTGGTCGGACACATTTTATGAAAAAGACAAAAATTTACTAAGTATGGTTAGTCGGGGATAAACTCTCACTAACTATAATTGGTCGACGAGCACAATTTAACAACCTTGGTTGGTTGGAAAAATTTTAAACATTTTTATACTCATTTATTAGGTGATCGAGCAACATCACTGATACTTGTAACTTTTTATTACTAAGTTGGTCGATGAACAACACAACATTATTATCTTTTTAACAGATATGCATAAATGTAAAGTGTTAATATCTACAAGATAATAGCAATTGAGATTTGCAAGAATGAAAGTCTTTCATAAAATTCAAAATAAATTACAAGTTACATTTATAATTACATGGATATGTATACTAACGGTTACATAAAAAATTCCTATTCTGTTGGTCTTTTCCCCTCAGCTTTCGATACAGGTTCCTCTCCAGCAGGCGGATCATTTAAAGACTGAGGAGAGTTGATGAAGTTCAAATCCTTCAGCATCCTGACTTTCATCACAGAAGGTCGATCTAGAAGATGCTCGGGACGAGATACCTCAAATTGAGAATGTAAATTGTAGTCACCGAGGTATTTCGCAATTAAGCTCCGAGGAATGGCACGAGCTGGGATCCATTCCATGTCCAGATTGAACGGTGGCACAGGCAAGTCGAGCAACCCGGGATCATAATAGTCCCACAGATAGTGTCCTTGTTCGAGCTTCAGCACGCCTAAGTAATTCAGCCAGCCTTATTTGTAGTCCTCATTATTGGCATTCTGGATACGATCATCCAAATGGAATAGTGCTTCGTTGTATCCAGCCATCCAGAACTCCCTGGGCTGTTTGTGGAATTAAAATGTTAGCCTTTCAAGCTTCTCGTGGAGATTATTGACAAAAAGCTCATTAGTCTCCAACACTGATTTCTTTGCAGAGAGTTGTTTTTCCAGGTCTATAATTTTCTTTGACATGTCAGACAAAGCTTGGTTCTCAGCCATTAATTGGAAGGCTTGGTTCTCTAAGGTAGATGATGTCCTTTGTTCCTCCACAAGAACCCGAGCTGCTCTTCCTCGTCCCCGAGGAGCTCTTGCTCGTCCCCGAGGAGATGTGGAAGAGCCCGACCTTTTCAAAGTATCCAACTCTTGCCTCAATTTGGCATTCTCAACTTCTAAAAATGAAAATCCCTCGTCAGTCACTGGGATTATAGCTGTTGAAGAACAGGCTGCAGAATTCAACTGTTCTAGCTCTTTTTGCAAATTGTTATTCTCTTGTTCCAGCAGCTCGACAATCTGTCTACATGCTTCAACATCACCCTTTAGAGTTCTCTCCCTGACATCGTACCCAGCAAGGAGCTTCTCGTAACCCTTCTCGGCAGAAAGCTGCTGATACCGCTTCTCATACCCTTCATGCAACAGGGCAGTCGATTCCTTGTACTGATTCTGAAGGTCTTCTAGGGTACATTGAAGATCCTCGATCATTTCATAGTAAGCCACATTATTGGCCACAGCTCGGTCAAGTAAGCACTTCAGGTACTGATAAGCTTCGACTGCTTGCTCTGAAGCATCATGACCAAGAATGTCGGCAACTTCTGATGCACTCAATTCTGTGTGACCAGCCTTATAATATTTATTACATTGCTGCATCAGCTTTGTATCATTGGCAGATATCATATCCATCCTGTCCAGAAACTAGCAGAGAAAGAAAAAATAATCATAAAAAAGAAGATCAAGACAGAGTACAAATAGAAAAGAGACAATCGTATGGAAGAAAACTTAAATTTTATTAGATCATAGTGCAGAGTTACAAAGATCTTGGTTACATTTGACAAAGAAGAAAAAGAAGAGAAAACCGAACAACACTACACCTTTTCCTTATCTCCCAAAACCTTCTCGGGAGGTTGGGAAGAGGAGGCAGGTTACTCGGAGGGAACCGTGACTTGTTCGGAGAGCATCAACTGTTGCTCGAAAGAAGAAACTCCTTGCTCGGCAGCATGCTGACTGGTTAGGGAATTTTCTCCCACTACCATTGAAGACTCCTCAAGGGTATATTCGTCCTCTTC
The DNA here is from genome assembly GCA_949130495.1 of Sambucus nigra. Lineage (NCBI taxonomy): Eukaryota > Viridiplantae > Streptophyta > Magnoliopsida > Dipsacales > Adoxaceae > Sambucus > Sambucus nigra. The sequence continues at coordinate 65,206,460 of OX422209.1, read as the reverse complement.
TAATTCTTCTGGAGTGGGAAGGGGACCAGGGATGTGTCTTTGGAAGAGCTCAGATGACTCGTCGACCTTTAATTCCTGAAGGGCAGCAACCCATCCGTCCCTGAAATACTTTACACTGCCATAATCCACTTGAGAGACCATGGCAGCACATCCCTTATCCCAACCTTTGTCCCAGCCAGAGCTGAAGGACTTCTTCACGACAGCTTTCCGTTTGGCCTTCTCCAAGGCAAGCTTCTCAGACAGCAAAACATCAGCAACCTTCAATTTTTGTTCAGCTTCCTCCTTCTGCCGAGTTATTTCCTGGAGTTGGACCAACTTCCCCTCAGCAGCCTTGAGTTTATTTTCAAACTTCTCAGCAGTCTTGAGCTTCGCATCGAGCTCTTTGTTAGTCTTCTCCAAAGCATTCACTTTGCTCTCCAAATCCTTGGAGGCCTCAGCAACCCGAGTTTTCTCCTGCTCGGAGGAAGCAAGTTTATTCTCCCAGACTGCCTTATCAGTAATGTACTTCTGGCGAGATTCCTCCAAGGACTTGGTAGCTTCTTCCAGAGCTCCCTCCACACTGGACGAGGAGCAAGAAGCTTTGATTGCTTCATCCTTCTTGAGGATTATGTTGAAGCAGCTCGTCAACTGTAAACAAAAAAAGAACGCGAAATCAGAAACAAATATGAGAAACAACAAAGGAAAATATGAAAAAGTTCAAAGTAAAGGCACTTACTGAAGCAAGATGACGAGCAGCCAAAGAAGTAACCATAACCCGAGTAAGGTTATCTTCATTACCTTGCACCTCGGGAATGGTCAAGGACTTTACCGAGCTCATGTCAGAGCTCGGGGGAACAGATGTGGGAACCCCAGTCCCAATAGCAGGGGGCTGAATGGTGGTGTCAGCCAAATTGACCGAGGAGCTCTTCTTCAGCCTCCTCAGGGGAACAGGTACAACCAAGGAAGAATCCTTGGTCGGTGATATCACAATCACCTTTCCAGGAGCAGAAAAGCTGCTCGAAGCCACTGCGGGCTTGTCAGCAACCTTCTCGGAGACTTTAGCAGGAGCAGTTGAAGGAACTACACAAGTCTTCTTTGTCCCCTCCTTTGGGACATCAATCTTAATCCTTTTTACCTCCCCAGAACCGGAGGCAGTTTTCTCAAACAGAGCAGGAGTCCTTCTCTTCTTCATCTTTTCGCTCAACGGAATGTGAGATTCTGGCGAAGAACTAGCAGAGGGCGGTACTGGCTCTGCTTCACTGATCACTGGACGAGCAGTGAAGGAAGTTGTGTAGCTCTTGTATTGGAGCAGATAAGAGGCTGATCGAATGTGCTCGTCAACAACCCTTTGATGTAGACCCCAGATAAGTCCCAAATGCCTTAGATTGACATATGTTTCTTTTGGGAACCTTCTCTTGCTATCAACTGCAAATAAATAGACATTGTTATCAGTAACACATTTTATCAAACACGAAACAAACATGATTTCAAGATAAATAAAATAAATAAAAACAACCTATCCCATTGCCATAAGGAGGGCATCTAGGACCCTGATAAACCTCATCTCCGGTTAAGGGAGGGTGTTGCCAATTTTTTACAACAACCCCATGTTCAAAATAATCCATGTTGGCATCAGGGAGATTGACTACTAAAGCTCTATTTATAAAACTAGTTTTTAAATAATAAATATTATCATTAACTGCCCATCTACAACAATACATGATTTCTGGAATTCCTATACGAGTTCCATGCACTTGATTTAATTTATACACTCCATTAACTATTCTCCATGTGTTGGGGGCTATTCGTGCAGGAACAACATCAAAGTACTGAAAAAATTCCAAACACAAAGGATTTGGTGGAAAAGAAAATCCACACACAGTAAAAAAGAGACTGGGGAACCAATGTCCCTCAGCCAAATTGAAATAATTAGAAGGCTCAGAAAGCTCTTCCAAGACAACCCAAGAGGGAATGGAAAAATCAGATCAAAATTTATCAAGAGACTCAACTGGGTAAACCATGATGATGAATTAAAAGAAATGAAGAAGAAGAAAGAGGATCTTACAGAAAAAAATACTGAAGCTGTTGACAATGAACGACGGAAGAGATGAACGCACAAGAGAGTAGAAGACAATGAAAACTCGAAGATGAAAATTTGAAAAGATAGAAGACGATGGGAGTCTATGTGAAGTTTAAATACTTTGCCTTGGGAACTGGCGAAATAATGATTACAAAAAAGATGATTACGTTACCGGCGGCTAAAAAGCATTAAATATTGACGCGGGAATCAAAGCGTACAACAGCGGCTAAAAAGGCGAAAAGTGACGCGGGAACCGAAGCAAGTAGAAAAGTCCAAAAAATCATGATTCTACGAATTGGGATGGAGAAATAAATACAAGGGAGATGATCCTAAAGATCAGGAAGAACTATTTAAAGCTACCGTATTCCGAGAAAGAATGTTCCATACTCCTCAAATTTTGAAATATGAAACATTGGGGGCTTCTGTTGATACCAAAATTAATCTGCTGACTTGGATCAATCAAACAAAGACACGTGGCTATCTACATGGCAACAACAAGCACTTCCGAGATAATCACATGCTCCGAGGAACCATGTTACTCCGAGGAACTCTTACGCTCCGAGGAATAAACCTTACCGAGGAACTCATACGCTCCGAGGAACATACCTCTCCAAGGAACTCTTGAATACCAGAAAGCTTAGGCGGTCCGAGCTGCATCTCGAACAGAGCATTAATTGATGAAAAACTAACAGTTCAACTGGTTCATTAAATGATTATCATTTAGATACACACGCTTAAAGGGCATTAAATGTATTACCCTTTCATATGTATATCATTTAATGTATCACCCTTTCAGATGACAGCCTCAAGGCTATAAATACGTTGTACAATCCTCATTGTAGGGGACCTGATTCTGAATCCAAACTTTGGGATCCATAACGCAATTTCTTGTAATTGAGAATTCCCAAACACTCAGCAATAAAATAACAGTGGACGTAGGCCATTCTTATAAGGCTGAACCACTTTAAAAATCTTTTGTCTCATTTATTTATCGGTGTTGAATAATTAGAGTGATCTAATTTTTTACATCAACAGGGAATAAGAGAAAAATGGTTGGGGACATGGGAGAGCTACATAGGAGAGAGGTGGAAAGGGACTTACCCCAAATTTGGAGAAATATATGGGTATGGTATATTTTTTTTATTCTTGAAACTGCTTCACATCTGGATATACTAGAAGTTGGCCCCTAGTGACCACCAACTAAACAAATCACGTCAACCATTCAGTTGAGTTTCGTATTGCAATTTCAAACAAAACAAACCTTTTAAGTTCTTTTGTCCTCTCCTCTCCATAGAATAGTGGGAAGGAGGAAAAGAAAATCAAGTGAGCGGCCAATAAATAAGGAAAAAGACCCACTTCCATGAAGGTAACTCTCTCTCTCTCTCTCTCTCTCTCACACACACACACACACACACACACACATTTAAATTGATTTATAAATCGCTTTATCTCATTTTTAGAATTTCTCTTCCATTTATTATTCGTTCTTTCATGGTTATTTGTTTTGTTTGTTAAATTGATTTAGGGTTAAGGTTTCATCAAATTGATTTAGAGTTTTTGTAAATGGGTTTCGAATTTTGGGATAGTATTTTTTAATTTAATTAGGAATGATATGTGTATTTGTCGATGAAGATGGAGGCTTCAAATTGTTGTTTGATAAATGATTATTTTGTTGTTTATGATCCTATATTTTTTTTATTTCACATCCTTCAAAGAAGATCAAAATCCTCACATAAGTTATGTTATTTTATATTATTTTAATAAAATAACTTTTAAAGATGTTTATGATTTGGTGCTTCCTATTAAAAATAACAACGTTCAAGCGGAACCTATGGATGAAAAGATAAATTAGATATCTTTTATGTAATGAAATGGCATATGTATTAAATATGAATATATTTTTATAGTTAAGTTTGTTCAAGCGGAGAATTTTTTTATGCTCCACCCTCACAAAATTCCTAGCTCTGTCACTGGTTGAGGGTAATGGTGATGCAGCAAGCCTGGTCATTCGTGGAAGACCGACGAATAGAGGTTCTAAGAGCGTTAGCCAAGTCCGCCATTGTTTTTAGTGATTTTCCTTCATTGGATTCTTGTCCTTAATAGCTCGATTATGGAATGTTAAACAGTCCACAAAAAATTGTATGCTTTTAGAGAGCCCCTGATAATTAACATATATTATAGAAATATCACTTTTTTACTTAAATTAGAGGGCCCTAATTAAAAACACAAAGAAGCCTTCAACCTCAAGAAAAAGAAATAAGGGTAATTGGGATTTGAGGTCGAGCATCATCTTGAGAGGTCGAGCATTAACTTTAGGTGGGAGAATTCTTCCCAAAGATGAATGTGTCTTTTGTCACCAGAAAGGACAAGAAAGATTGTCCCCAGTGAAAGAAGGACACAAAGAACCCCACTGCAAACGTTGTGGCCAGTAATGATGAAGATTTTGAATTTGCTTTGTTTATTTCACTATTTGGACTCAGTTCTAGGGAATGGATTTTGGATTCGGGTTGTTCCTATCATTTGTGTCCCAACAGGGAGTGGTTTTCTAGCTTTAAAAAGATATAAGGTGGAGCTATTTTGATGGGCAATGATCATGCCTATCAAATAAAAGGGATAAGAAAAATCTAATTGAAGTTGCGTATTGGAATAGTCAGAGTGCTGGAAGATGTTCGATATGTACCGGACCTAAAGAAAAATCTTATCTCACTTGACGCTTTGGAAGCTAAAGGTTATGAGATCACGTTAAAAGGCGATGGCCTGAAGGTCTCACATGGAGCCCTAGTTGTGATTAAGTGTACAAAGAAAAGTAACTTGTATTTTCTCCTTGTAAATATAGTTACAAGTGCAGTAGCTGTCTCAAAAAGTTCAGAGGAGGTTGTATCTGATGCTACCAGATTATGGCATGTGCGCTTGGGACATGCATGAGAGAAAGATTTACATGTATTATTAAATAAAGTTTTATTGAAATGTGTTAAGACCTGTAAGCTTGTATTTTATGAATATTGTGTTATAGGCAAGCAAATAAGAGTCAAGTTTGGCACAACAGTAGATCGTACGAAGGAGACTCTTGATTATGTTTACATAGATGTTTGGGTACCTACCAAAGTTGCATCTTTGGGAGGTAAGCATTATTTTGTGTCTTTTGTGGATGACTTCTACAGACGAGTTTGGGCGTATACCATACGACATAAGGATAAAATCGTGAAAATTTTCTTGAAGTGGAAGAAGATTATAGAGACCCAGACCGGTAGAAAATTAGAAGATAAGGTTAGACAAGGGTGGTGAATACAAGTCGAACCCATTCTTGAAAGTATGCCAAGGTGAAAAGATCGTGTGGCACTTCACAGTCAAAGACACACTGCAACAAAATGGGGTCACCGAACGTATGAATCGCACTTTTCTAGAAAGGGTACGATGCATATCATACAATGTTAGTTTGGGCAAGGAATTTTGGGCTGAAGATGTTAAATATGCATGTCACCTAATTAATAGGTTACCTGTAACTATGAATGAGGGTAAAATTCCTATAGAGGTATGGTCGGGCAAACCAACTACAAATTATTATTCCTTGCGTATTTTTAGCTCCCTTTATATTTTCATGTTAGTGAAAGTAAGTTTGATCCTAGATCTAAGAAAGCCATATTCTTGGGCTTTAGTGATGAAGTAAAAGAGTATAGACTTTGGTTCCCAGATATGAAAAAGATCATAAATAAAAGGGACGTTACATTCGACGAGTCTTCAATGTTGAAAAGTTTTCCTAGGGAGAAGATCAAAGAAGTTTCACAGTAGGTGGAGCTTAAGGCTCTAATTGTTCCAACCAGATTTGTCAAAAATTCAAAAGATGATGAGAAAAGTATTGGTGAGGTTGAGGTTCCTTCCCATAATTCTCCTCGATAACTAGATTCTATTGCATCTAGTAGATAAAAAAGATAAAAATGGAAACCTGTATGGCTTACTACTGACATAGTGTCATATGCACTACCCATGGCTAAAGATGACATTCCATTTACCTATAGAGAAACCAAAAGAAGCTCATAATGTGTAGATTAGAAGAAGGTGATGGACGAGGAGATGTAGTCTATCCATACGAACCAAACTTGGGAGTTAGTCCAACTTCCAAAAGAGAAGAAAGCCATTGGGTGCAAGTCGGTATACGCTAAGAAGGAAGGCTTCTCGGAGAAAGAAAATGTAAGATTCAAGGCCAGGCTAGTGGCAAAAGGCTATGCGCAAAAGAAATTGATCAATTATAATGAGGTATGCTTCGCGGTTATGAAACACTCGTCCATTCCTATTTTGCTAGCATTGGTCGAACAGTTTGATCTCAAGTTGGCACAACTTGACTTGAAAACTTCATTCTCACATGGAGGTTTAGAGGAGAAAATTTATATGACTCGAACAAAAGGGAACAAGGTTGCTGGTAAAGATAATTGGACTTGCAAACTGAGAAAATCGTTATATGTGTTGAAATAAATGCAAGGCATTGGTACAAGCGATTTGATCTGTTTATGTTTGGGCAACAGTACATAAGTAGACACTATGATCATTGTGTGTATTATTATAAACTTCGTGATGGATCCTTGATTTATTTTCTCTTATATGTTGATGATATGTTGATTACTTCTGTGAGCAAGGTGGAGACTAAAGAGCTGAAAATTCAGTTAAGTCGTAAATTTGAGATGAAGGATCTATGTGAGGCAAGAAAAATACTTGACATGGAGATTAGCAGAGATAGTTCTGGGGGAATTAATTGTTTGTCAGAAAAATAGTATTTAAAGAAGATGTTACAGTGTTTCAGTATGGATTCTAAAACCACAACTGTAAGTACTCCGCTGGCCCCGCACTTCATGCTAAGTGCCATTAACTTTCCATAAACAAATGATGAACAGTCACAGATAGCTCATGTTCCCTATGCTAATGCAGTGGGAAGTTTGATGTATGCAATGGTGTGTATGAGGCCTAATATTTTGCAAATCATTAGTATGGTGAGCAGGTACATGCATGATCCAGGAAAAAGGCATTGGCAAGATGTGAAATGGATCTTATGTAACATCCATGGTATCGTAGATATTGGTCTGAAATTCGAGAAGAATTCATGTGCTAGTCAACATATGTTTGATTATGTGGATTCAGATTACGTCGGTGATTTGGATAAACGTCGGTCCACCATAAGTTATATTCTTACACTTGCTGGAGGACCGGTCTGCGCTACAGTCTACAGCTGTATTGTCTAGAGGTAGAGTATATGGTAGCGACAAAGGTCGTTAAGGAGCCCATTTGACTTCATGGTTTGATTGCAAACTAGAGAATTTTTTTGGGATCACATGGATTTATTTTGTGATAGTCAGAGTGCCATCCACTTAGAAAAAAAAACTAGTTCATCATTCACGGACAAACCACATCAACGTTCGTTTCCACTTTGTTTGGAAAATTTTAAATGGGGTGACTATTCTCCTCAAGAAGATTGGAACTACGGATAATCCCGTAGATATGTTGACAAAGGTTGTTATTGGGTCAAGTTTGATCACTATTTAAACTTGATCAATATACTTTGAATTTAAACACCTTTGGGTATATAGCGCTTTCGAGCACATTTGGAGGCAGCTCAAATCATTTTCTTATTTGGATAGTATAGGGTTACTTTTTTTGGATATCTCACCAAGGTGGAGATTGTTGCTACTTCGATGCTTGTTGAAGCAGTCAGATTCTTGTTGGCAAAAACTTATCATTATTTCCAAAGGTGGAGATTGTTGAATTTGAAAGTGGATGGAAGACCCACATCCTTAATTTCCCTCGTTAAAAAGGAATCCTCAAAACATGGAGCTCCTTTTGATCCAATTTTTACTCCACCTTTTTCTCCACGTCTTCTCCTTTTGTCTACCTCAAACATGTATATAAGGTGGGGCATTAAAGTGGTATGAGTACACTAATCTGCAGAGAGAAACATAGTAGAAAAGAAAAGAGTAGAGAGAAAACAAGTGAGACTCATTTGAAGTATATACATTTGTATAAAAAAATAAATATTGTACATTTCATTTGGAGTGTATATGTGAGAGCCTCTTTTGTAACTTATTTGCAATAGTGGATTGATGCGAGTCTCAGTGGACGTAGTCAAATTAGTGAACCACTTAAATATTATGTATTCTTGAGTATGTGATTCTACCCATATACATTATGCGTACCATATTATTATTTGGGGTCACAGTCAATATCATTTGTTGACACACTTCCGCACAACACTAACTCAACTTCCTTCAGATCTCACACGAACTACCACTGATGCGTCTCCAGCGAAGCTCTAGTAGCCCCATTATGACTCTATTAACACTCTGACGAGTCTTCGGTGGTATCCCCTGTGACTCTGACGACCCTACGACGAGTCTTCCGTGACATCACATAACTCGAGCGAGTCTCCCGTGGCCCTCGCCAGAAATTATTGAATATTTCAAACTTTAAATAAACATCTTTCATGGTCTCTTTTAAAAGACCTCGTCGAGATCGTTCCAATTATGTAAATTTCATCCTGAATGAACCTGTATATTACGAGATATTTAATTTTAAAATTTATTTACAAGATGACAAAAGAGAGATCAAGGACAAATATTTCCCAGAAAAAAATGGTTTGGGATTGTCATCGAAAAAGTTGAATCTGGGGTTATTGATCTACATGTTTTACACCGGGTGTTTGTCAATCCATCTCACTAACATCTTAACAAAAGATGAATTTGATAGAGCAACTCAAACATGAAAGTTTTGCATGGATTGGAATAACGTTCTCTTCAATGTAGCGAAGAGTTTTTTGTTGGGGCTTACATAACATATAATTTTTTCTCTGGTTAATTAGTTTATGCAATTTTGCTAATAAGATCCTTATAAAATTTTGACTATTTGGAACATTTTATTTTAATGAAGTTTGTATAAGTTTGGTGTCGCCTATTATATCATATTACTGGCATTCCATTATTACTAACAAAGAAGTTCATTTTTTTTTCCAAATCTTCACGTGAGGTGCATCAAGGTGATCTTATTTCCCTCGCTTTTGGTTTAATGATCCAACCCATTTAGCTTGGGATGATATATTTTGTGTCATGGTGAAAATAAAATGGTGATATGTATTTTCATCTATTACGGATTTTGTTCACTATTTTTGTTTAAAAATGTATAATTATTCATTCCCAATTTTAAATGAACAAAAATATAATTTCAAGGATGTATAAAAAAGTTTTCACCTTTCTACTTTTCACTACCGTTGAAAGTATTTTACCTGGATCAAACATAAAGTGTTATCACATGGGATTCATGAGATATTAAACTAAAAGTGTCCAAAAGAGTTATATTGTGGTCACACAAAAGTTATGGAGGGGTGGAAATTATCTCAATAGTTAGCAACTTTTATGTATTCCAACTTCCAAACATGTCAAACATGGTAATATTATTTGCTTTATCATCAACTTTGCACATTTGGAACTGATTATAGACACGAGTTCAAACTGTCAAATGTTGTTCAATGACAATGGGAAGTTGATGAGCTCATCTCGGGAGGCTCTAAGGCAAAGATATGTTATTTCCTTTTCATTCAAATCGATTTGGTTAAAGAGATTAACAATCAAGATATCCTTTTTTTATTTGAAAGTTTTGTATAAAAGATTCATACTGATGATATTGTGAGCATCCTTCATATTCATTTGGTATCCAAATATAGATTTTGTAAAGCGGTTCTTCATTTAGATTCCATAAATCGCTTGTTAACAAAAAAGGGACATAATAATTCCTTGTTCGACAATGTTGTGATGGATGTCGGTTATATTATTCATATTGTGGAGTGGATTTTAGCAGATAAATTATAATCTTTTACATTCAAGGGTGGAAGTATGCTGCATTACCAAATCATATATCCTGAATACAATTGTGGGGTGTATCTAACACGATTTATCATATCTTACACTCGAATAAAAAAAATAGACACAATAACCCCAATAAAAATAAGTTTAACACGACAAGACACTCACTTACAATTTTAACACGAGCGCGAAACGACACAACTTCGTGTCAAAAAGATCTGAACATGACACGAACACTCCATTTTTTACTTTAAGGACAATTACATCTACAACGCAGGTGCGTTTGATGTGGATAATGGGGAGTGTCTTCCCATGACAAATTAGGAAATTAAACACAACAAGACAAAGTTGGAGAAAGCTTCCACTCAATCAATCATGTCTCCGTTTGTAAAGGGAAAGAACATAACTGATAATGCCATTTTATTTTAAGAAATGATTCACAACCTAAATAAAAACCATATGGGATACAATGTAGCCTTTAAACTTGATACGACCAAGTATTATGATCATATGTCATGGTTTTTCCCTCAAAAGGTGATGAGAATTTTTGCTTTAATTATATTTGCATATGTTTGGTGTGGCCAAATTATCAAATTGTTGGTATTCTACGATTACTACCAAAGGAAGTTCAGGTTTTTCCAAATCTTCACGCGAGGTCCGTCAAGGTGAACCTATTTCCCCCGATTTGTTACTTATTTCCTCCCAAGTGATATCACGTGGGATTCATGAGTTGATGTTAAAAGGAAAAGTTGCTGCAAATATCATTCGTTTGGTTTTCCTCTAATAATATTTCTTTAAGTTGTTTGTCGACGACATTCTCATATTTTTCAAGGGGTGTCACCAGATGTGTTCGTAAATGTTTCCCGATAATTGTCTTGGTAGACATGTGGCTGCAAAAAGGGATCCTTATTATGTGGTTTGGTGAGTAATATTAAAAAGAGAATGTAGGGTTGGCATAGTAAGCTTTTATGTCCTGAAGGTGAGTTAATACTCATCAATCTGTCACAACCCCAATTACGGACTCTACAACTTCAGTATCAAATCCCACTGATTAGGGGATTAACCTCTATTTCTACAGAGAAAATTATACAAATGAAGAATCGCTTACTTGATAATTCCCATTGATGCTTTACAATTGCGAATTGGTCTCCTATAAAGGATTTACAGAGTTTTGAACTAATTCTATAACTAAAAAAGGGGACAAACTGAGTGTATGAGGTTCCCGCCACTGCGTGGTACTTGGGAGGTTAGATGTACGCAGCCTTACCCCTACATATGCAAAGAGGTTGTTTTTGGGTATTTCTATAACTTTCTAACTGAACTTATCTCTGTTAAAAACTAATTACTAACTGCTAATAGATTCGATACACAATCATATCCTCCAATGTTTGCATTCCCTGCCTTTGTTGCAATAGATATGATTGAGTCTTCTCGAATTTCTTTGGCATGGATTTGGATTTATGAGACCAAGTTAGCATGCCTAAGGAAGTGTGGATTGGGTATTCGTCATTTTTGAGATATTATCGAGGCGTACTCATTAACGTTATGGTCGATATTATCTCAAAATAACTATCTTTAGGCAAATTTTATGTATTCCAAGTATATGAAACATGGTGATATTTATTACTTTATTAGTAGCTTTGGACATTTGGAAGCCATTACATCAGGTTAAACCTTGAGCCATGCAAAGTAGAGACAAGACTTTGAATTGTCCTCGATGGTGCAATGGCAATAGAGAGTTTTTTATGAGCTCATCTTGGGAGGGTAGAAGACTCTAAAGCACAAAGACATTGTTTCCTTTTCATTAAAATCAGTTTGGGTTAAGAGATTTACTAATCACAATTTTCTTTTTCATTTGAAAGTTTTATATTACAAATTCCGACTGACGATATTGTGAGAATTTTTCGTATTCACTTGGTATCTTCCGCAATACAATTTTACACTCAAATAAACAAAGATAGATAGAATAATCTTAATAAAAACACGTCTAATATGACAAGACACGATAATACGACTCAATTTTGACACAAACACGACACGACATGACTTCGTGTCAAAAAGACCCGAACACAAACTTGAACACATTTTGAACACGACATATCAGGTCAATTGCTGATCGATTCTAAAATTTTCACCCCTACTTCTTGGTACACCATTTTTTACTATAAGGAGAATTACCTCTACCATACAGGTGATTTTTATGTGGAGCATGAGGAATGTCCTCCCATGACTTAAGAGAAAATTCAACACAATAAAACAGAGTTTAAAAAAGCTTCCACTCAAGCCAGCCTATAACTTCTAAAAGTGGACGGGGCTGCCTTGATATTTATCAGCCAGAATCACGACTAAATAAAGTCACCGAATATTTTCCATATTTCTAAGATGAATTTTATATTTTCTCCACCTTTGGACCTCCACATTTCCATTCTTTCAATGCAAAGTAAATAGTTCAAATCGCGACATCCGTTTTAAAACCTTATATTTCTCAAACAATTTTGTCCAAACTTATCTATGTGATTTGCCCATATGGGTTTTATCCAAGATGTCGTCCAAAATGGACGGTTAATAATAAAAAAGGTGCCTAAAAAAATATTATCCCTCTGTCATTACAAACCCCACGTCCCCTCGTCCATCCTGATGCATCTGGATTACATCCTACTCCAACTACACATCAACTTATTCTCAGAAATATGAATTCCTAATCCGTTCTTTAAAGCTATGTCCCGAGACAACATTAAAACCTAATAAAAGTCCTATTTGATCTTAGGTATTGATAACTATCTTAATGTGCATTTAAATTCACATGTATATTTACTTGCATGTCCTTGACTTCTACCTAACTAAAGTTTGGCCATCCGTGATAATATTGGAAAAGAAATTATGAGAGGTTCTGTCACAAATTATGTCATTGTCTAACATAGCTTTGCTATTGACCAAATAGTAATGTCTACATTTCCTAACTTTTATAAACTAACATCAACTATTACAACTTACACTTTTCTGAGGCAGATCACAAATGTTGTTGCAAACTTCTAGATAAAGTACCTCAATTTCTACATATTTTGAATATTGTTTTTAGTTCAATCTAAGTTAAAAAAACAAACAAAGTTTTTATAGTTTCTTTTAATTAGTAAGGGCCATTATAAAGGCATATAAAAAACTGTTGTATATTGTTGAAGAATCCATACATGTGCTAATGAGAACAAGAATTTCAATGAAGGAAAATCACTCAAAAATTATTTAAAATTCAAGCAATAATGTTCTGTTAAGTTCTGAATACAAAGTTGATTTAAGCTAAAATTATACATGGACACGAATGGAGCATTATAACTGCCTCATCATGAACAAATTCCTAAGTAATATAGATAAATGATAGAAGCAGAGAGGAGCTAAGAGGATACGTGTAATCAAATTCTTATAATAATAAATGCATACCTGCTGAATTGTTCTTCCTTCTCAATAAAAACTGCCAGAAATTGACAAGATAATCATGTTTTTTTTAACTACACGATAACACAGTCAGAAGGAACCCTGCAGTAGTCTTCGGCGAATGATATTTAATCTTTGATAATCTCTCTATTTTTACCCCATTTACCTTCAGATTGGTAACTCACCCATCCATTGAGGCAGTTTCTTCATACCGTTACAAAAGGATATATAAAGATATTTTAGCTTACGAAAGCTTCCAATTGACTCCGGAACGCTAGAAACCCCAAGCAAGCACGAAGCTTTAGTATTTCTAAATTTGTCACCTTTCAAATTTCTTACAGTAAGTGATGTTGAGCTTCTTAAGACTATTTCAGCTTTCAATTTCTCAAAATCGTAGCTTTTTTCAATTTCAATTTCCACAAGATTTGATAAATTAGGAGACACCTCAGAGCTATAGTTCTAAAAACGGGTTGCCAATGTAGCACGCAATCAACGACATTTTCTGCAAATTCCTCATTTGCAGTAAGGACATAGAAAAGGGAAGAAACTAAAAACATTTTCGAGTCTGATTCTTTGCGGACTGGATAAATAAACAACCGGCGGAAAGTTTACTTTTAAAATGTAAGTATCATAATACTTGACAATAAAAACCATCAGTTAGTATCAATGAAATTGGATAAAGTGTACCTCTCTTGCCATACGTCCAGCTCTTGTTCACTAAACAGACCGCTTAGGATATTAGGATAGTCAATCATTGGTGACTGAGCATAGCTTTGGATATATCATTGGCTGGATGTCCAGTATTGGAACCTCAACCTCAGATAGTTGCTTGTCATACGAGCTTGAGTAGATTGTTTCATCATGGGGTAAAGTGTCCAGTATTGGAACCTCAAGCAGTGGGTATAGCGTGTCGGGTGATAGTTGTGTGCCACACGAGATTGAGGAGACTTGTTTCGACCTCGGGCAAAGTGTTTCTATCTTTTTTAATGTTCAGTATTAGAACCTCGACCTCGGGTAGTTGCATGTCATACCAGCTTGAGAACTTTATGTCTACAATCAACATATTTGTAAATTTCCACTCGAGAAATGCAAGGTAGTGATAAAAAGTGATACTTCTACAACATGTTTTTACAAAAAATCGCCTCTAAAATATTTTCCAAACTGATCCACAATTTAGCGTCGGGTGGAAACTCTTGCCATTTGCTACAAGTGCCTTTAACAAACACCTCATGTGGGAAAATCAGATTTTCCAAATCGATCCTAAATCGTGGATCGTTCTGGAAAATATTTTAGCGGTTGGTATGACATTTTCCATTAATTGAATTACCAAACATTTTATTTAAATTGGACGAAAGGAAGGGAGATGCCTGTAGTGATAGAAAAAAGGCGGTCGCATGAAAGGTTTGGTCTCTTTGTTTGACCCACCACTTGGAAAGTCATTCACCATTGTCTCCACCATTAATCTTTTCCTCTGTTTTGTGGGCTCTTCTTTACTCAAGTGGATAACCAGATCTCTTAACAAATCATGTTGTGCTACAAAACGCTCATTGCAGTAGCCTTCGACCTCAAGCGCTTCTATCCTGTGAATTAAGAGTAAAGGAAACTTGATTAGGGAGAAAAAAAAATGTGACCAAACTCCAAAATATAAACTTGGAAACATTTATGTTGGAAAAAAAGAGAGCTAACACATAAAATATGGGAGAGAATTGGAGAGGAGAATATCTGATGGGGAGTACAAGTTGGATGAGAGTCTATATAATACTATATTAGTACATATTTGATTTTGTCAGTACTTAACATGGTTCAAAGACTCGGCCGAGTCAACTCGGTATCGGCCGAGTTGACTCGGAATCGCAGCTGGCCGATCCGATTACGAGTCACGATTCAAAAAAAACATGAAATCGTTTGAAATCGGCCTAACTCGCCGCTATTTCGGCCGAACCGATATGACTCGCCGATATTTCGTCCGAGTTACAGTTATTTCGTCCGTGACTCAATTATTTGAGAAAAAAAACAAAGAGGGGACATAAAGTGGAAGGAATCTTGAAATTTCTAACTTTTTGTTGATGATTTGAGTGTAGGAGAGAAGCTGTCAAGTCTGGGTGAAAAATTTCTACCGGAAAGCCAAAAATCCAGCTATAAATACATCCTTGTAGAGAATCTCAATCACACAAATAAAAATCCAGCCGAAATATCCTCCTACTGCCGCTGAAAATCACCAAAACCCAGTCGGATTTTTCAAGAAGTGAGGTATGGCTGCCGCGATTCATTCTCTCTCTTCATTTCTCTTCATTTCTGCGGTTGTAAGGGTTTTTTTTTAGGGCCGGCTGGTGTTGTTAGAAGGTTGTAAAGTTAAGTTAAGTTAAGGGTTTTTTTTTAAGTTAAGTTAAGGGTTAAGTTAAGTTAAGTTAAGTTAAGTCAAGTTAAGGGCTGCATGTGTTAAGGGCTGCTGCGTGTGTGTTGTTAGCAAGTTAAGTTAGGGCCGGCTGCTGCATGTGTTGAGTTAAGTTTTTTAATTCTAACATGTTACATAAAATGTTAATTTTTAAAACAAAATGTTACAAAAAAAATGTTATTCTTTTAAAAGAAATGTTAGAAAAAAATTTATTTTTTCATAGAAATGTTACAAATATTTTTTTTTTTTTTTAAGAAATGTTACATAAAATGTTAAATTTTAAAATTAAATGTTAGAAAAAATGTTATTTTTTTCAAATAAATGTTACATAAAATTGCTCCAAAACTAGATAAATGTCATGGGTTTGCTACTGAGTGAGTTAGTAGCAATCAAAACATAAAATGGCTTCAAATAAATGTTATTTTTGTAGGTGCATAAAAGAAATGTTATGTGGCATTAGTACCATTTGGTTGTTCTAACATTTTATGGTTGTGTGCGTTACAAAAAATGTGCTAACATTTGGTTGTTCTAACATGTTATGCCATTTTATGCCATTTGGTAGTTCTAACATGTTCAAACATTGTACGTTTTATGCCATTTTATGTCATTTGGTTGTTCTTTAGTTCTCGTCTTAAAAAGACATTTATGTAAAAAAAAATGTTATAATTTGTGCAAAATGTTTAATATTGTACGTTTTTGATAAAAAAAAAATTGTAACGTTATTTTTTCAAAAATGTTATCTTTTCAAAAATTGTAACGTTATTTTTTCAAAAGTGTACATTTTTATAAAAAATGTACATTTTTGTAAAAATGTTCTTTTGTTCTCGTCTTAAAAAGACATTTATGTAAAAAATGTAAAAAAATGTTATAATTTGTGCAAAATTTTTAATATTGTACGTTTTTGATAAAAAAAAAATTGTAACGGTATTTTTTCAAAAATGTTATCTTTTCAAAAATTGTAACGTTAGTTTTTCAAAAATGTACATTTTTATAAAAAATGTACTTTTTTGTAAAAATGTTCTTTTGTTCTCGTCTTAAAAAGGCATTTATGTAAAAAATGTAAAAAAATGTTATAATTTGTGCAAAATGTTTAATATTGTACGTTTTTGTTAATAAAAGTAGACTTATTTTTTTAGTAAAACTGTGAAATGTTATAAAAATATTTTTTAAAGAAAATGTTATAAAAATCTTATTAATTAAAATGTTATAAAAAAGTTACAAAAAATATTGGATGTTTTAACTCTATTTTTTTAATGTTATTTTGTAGAATGGCTCCAAAATTAGATATTGGATGGGAACATGGCACTGCTATTGGTGGAGATAAGAGGAAGGTTGCTTGCAATTATTGTGGCAAGGTTTGTAGTGGTGGTGTAACAAGACTAAAAGAACACTTGGCAGGTGTACAAGGTAATGTCGAACCTTGTCGTCATGTACCTCGGGAGATAGCAACTAATATTAAAAAAATTCTAGAAGATGGTATGAAGCAACGGGCCCTTGAGAAGAGGAAGAAGGAGAAACAAGTAGAGAATTTGCGAGAGCAAACCCAATACTATCATGAAGATGATGCCAGTGAAGATAGTGATGACGGTAATGAAGATGATATCACCCGTTTAGAATTAGCACAGTTGAAAGCTGCTATGAAAGAAAGTCGGAGAATGGCAGGAGAACAACATAGACATTCAGTTTCCGGGGCAAGACCATCCACATCTGGGCTTAAGCGACCACACGTGTCACGATCGTGGTCATTGAGACAGGGGGTTGAATTGCCTGCTCAAGGAATTGACCCTTCTATGTTTAGGTCGAGGAAGTCTAGTCAGAAAACTGTCAAATCCATGTTCTCTACAGATGGAGTCAAGAAGGTTGGGAAGGCCATTAGCAAGTTCTTTCACTTTAATGCCATCCCGTTCCATGCTGCTGATAGTGGACCTGCCTATCAACATATGATTGATACAATTGCTACGGCGGGTCCAGGGATTAAAGGCCCTAGTGGTTATCAGATTGGAGGTGTTTACTTGGATGAGGAGGTAGAAGAGGTGGAAAAATACATAGCAACTCTAAAGGAGAAATGGCCCGAGTATGGTTGTACAATCATGTGTGACGGGTGGAGTTCAAGGACGAAGAAGCCTATCATAAACTTCATGGTATACTGTGATCGTAATATGATATTTCACACTTCTGTTGACACAACTAACAAAATCAAGTCGGCGGATTATATTTTTTCCCTTATGGATAAAGTTGTGGAGGAAATTGGTGAGGCTCACGTCGTACATATTGTCACTGATAACGAGCCAAATTTTAAGGCAGCTGGCGCGTTATTGATGGCGAATAGGAGACACTTATTTTGGTCACCTTGTGCAGCACACTGTCTTGACTTGATGCTCGAGGAAATTGGAAATATGAAGTCAATCAAGTCGGTATTGAATGATGCCAAATCAATTACCTCGTTCATATATAACAGTCAAAAAGTTGTGAATTTAATGAAGGAGTATACCAGAGGTAGGGAGTTGCTAAGACCAGGCATTACAAGATTTGCTACCAAGTTTATTGCCCTTGAGAGTCTCATTCGCTATCAGTCTGAGTTGAAGCGAATGTGTACCACGAATGAATGGCGTGAATTCAATCGTGAGAGAACCCGAAGGAGTGCGGCCACTAAAGTGTCGGATTTAATTCTGGCAGATCGATTCTGGCAACGGGCTGCCGAAGTTGCCAAGATTATGGAGCCCTTAGTATTGCTTTTGAAGATAGTAGATCAAGATAAAAAGCCTACACTCTCTATCATTTACGAAGGGGTGGATAAAGCAAAACTAGCAATCCAGGCGAGTGTTAAAAACTGGAAGAAGTATTGGCAGGTGATCGATGGAAGATGGGAGAGACAATTGCACCGACACTTGCATGCCGCGGGATATTTCTTAAATCCGGTGTTTCAATATTCATCCAATTTTTCAAACCATCCTGAAATAAGAGCCGGACTAAAAGAGGTCATCAAAAGACTAGAGCCAGACGTACAAAAACAAGCCTTGGCAATAAATGAGGTATCACATTTGTTTCCATCGAGTTATATTTATTTCATATATGTATTGTTTCTAAATTGATTTGTTTGCCTTTTAGGTTAAACTCTTTACGGATAGGAGAGGGGAGTTTGGCTCAGATCTTACCAAGCAAGCAGTCAAATCTTCTCTTCCAGCTGAGTGGTGGAAAAATTACGGTGATGATGCACCCAATCTTAGGCGCATTGCTATCAAAGTACTGAGTCAAACATGCTCATCTTCGGGTTGTGAGAGGAATTGGAGCACATGGTCTCTCATCCATACAAAACTTCGCAACCGATTGGCAATAAAAAAATTACATAAATTGGTGTATGTGCATTACAATCAGAGACTTAAAGTTAGGAATCTGATGTACATGCGAGAGACCGAAGATTTCTACAATCCAATAGACTTGAATTTAATATTTGAGGAGGATGACGTATTGGATGAGTGGACCCGAGAGAATGATGAAGGGGTCTTACCGACCGATGACTTAGACTGGTTGGATGAAGGTATTCAACAAAGCGAAGGGGAAGGACGACGGGAGGGTCACAACCAACCGGCACCGGTCAGTGTTCTTTCCAGTTCTGATGATGATCATGGTGGTGATGATAGTTGGCAAGATATTCCTGGTACTTATGGTAATCATGTAGATGATGACGACGACGACGACGACGACGATGATGATGATGATGATGATGATGATCAAGGTGGTGGCAAGGGAGATGTTAGTAGGGGAACAGCGAGTGGTAGCCGACAAAGGAGTGGAGTTGGTGGTAGCCACCAAAGGGGTGGTTCTTACAATACTGGTACACAGCATGATGGTGGTATGACATGGGCACAAGGAGATGAAAACTACTATGCCACGCAAGACACAGATCATGGTTATCGCCCGGGAATCAGTGAACAACGAAGGCATTTAGATAATTTAACGAGATTCCCTAGTAGTGACGAGTATTCAAGCGAATATGATCAGCAACGTCTTGATGATCAACTACGGGCAATGGGTTTAATGACAGATCATGCATACCACGGTGGAAGACATAGTATCTCTGGGAGTGGGAGTGGCATAAATAATTATGGTCCGGCACAACTTCCAAGATCTACTAGTACTAGTACAGGTGGTTACTATGATCGTTATAGAGACCATTATGGATCTACTAGTAGCGGCACAACAGGTGGTGATTATTATGGATATAATCAAGGGACGCAATATGGTGGGTCTTCAACTGATAGTTCTGGGTATAGAGGTTTTGGATATTATCATCATGGTAATCAACCGGGAGATCGTCAACCACAATTTCCAAATTATGGATCATCTAGCCAGTCATCCCAGCCATCTGAGCAGCAATATGGCTCATATTTCTTTCCTTACCCAACTGAAAGAAATTACCCCTATCCAAATCCGTATGATCGATACCGCAACTAGATAGGGAGATGAAAATGATGAAACATTGTAATCATTCCTATTTATCTTCCATACAAATTTTTTATCTAAGCTTATGTGACATTAGATTGTTTTAAATATTATTATTGGTTTACTATGCAATACTGAATCTGACAACTCTGCCGCGGTTTAGTATAACCAGTTCTACAATGCAATTCATATTGAATGATGGGTTTAAATGTACATCATTGGTCCACTTTGTTAATCTTATTTTTTTAAAATTTTCTATATTTTTTTCGGAATTTTTTGCGCTCTCTAAATAGCGTATCTTTGCGTATCGCCCGATACCGCGACCGAGTTGAAAATCGGGTGTCCGATACCGTGACCGATACCGAGACTTTGAACCATGGTACTTAACTATTAGTAATTATCATTTGGCATTTTAGTCCTAGTAAGATTGTTAGCCGATAAATAATTATAATCTTCATTACTGAACACAGTTTTGAATGAATGAACTGAATATTGAGATTTTAGTTTAATTATTAGTTCATGTAGTTTCAACTTTTTTTATTGTTACTCTTTTCTTTATATCATCTTCTCATTCTCTTCATCAATTTAGTGTAGGGCATCTCTTAATGGTTGTCCAACACCAATTTCTTATAAAAACATGCACTTTTATTTCCACTTGAATTAGCTCGCAATCCTCTAATCACTCCTAATCCCTACTTATTGCATGACTAGATTACACGAGGTATATCTATATAATATGAAAGGGAATATTTTTAGGACTGAACTAAAAATTTGATGGTTCAAAATTCCCTCCACCATAAGAAGGTATAATTTTGGAAAGTAATCAGTAAGGTAATGTACTCCCATGTTTTTTTAGTCCCAATAGGACCCGTATGATATTGTCACCCCAAGAATAATCAGTGTAGATATCAAATAATCCTTTAAGTTCAAAATACTTAATGCATAACTTTTTTTCATTATTAATTACTTAAGGATAATGTGGTGCCATGAATAACTGGTATTTGTAGACACGGCCTGTGTTGTGAGAAAAAAATGTTTAACAAAAGAGAAATATATAAGGGGAAAAATATCACTGTGCCAATGGCACAGCATAAACCTAATATGTATCTACGACCACCTCCCAAGACAACCTTAGACTCTCATACATGAATCTAGCTTCATACTTCAACCAGCAAATTCATTTAGTTAACTAATAAAACTAGATGATTTATAAGTAAAATTCATTTTCCAACAAAATGAAGCCATGCTGACTGCTTTCACGGAAAACATAATAACACAGGAAGCCAGGAAGCTATGAGACAAATGAAAATAAAACATATATAAAAAGATGTTTGAATAAAGTCTAAGTTTCCTTTTATATTTCTTCTCATCTAGTTCTCCATAATATCCAACTACCATCATGTGAGTTTGTAGACAACAAACACATACACATTTTCACACACACGAAAAAAAAATAATAAGAAATAATAATAATACACTGGTGAGCAAGTCAAGTATGTTGTAAAACATTCTTCACTGTAAATAAAAAAAATATCAAAATTAATTCAGTTGTAAATTACAAAAACAAAAATATACAAAGCATTATATTCTAACTACTTCAAGTTAGTGGTGGCAATGGGTTGCATCGTGTCGGTTTCGTGTAAGGTCTCATCAGGTTCATGTCGAAACCACCTCCACAAAAACCCGGCCTGATATGTCTTGTGTCTATCACGTCGTGTCTTATCGAGTTTATGTCATATTTGAGTCGTGTTCAAACTCTATATTAACGAGTTGTGTCATGTATTTCTACTAAATGACTAAACCCAAACCCAATTAATTAAACTGTTCCCCCCACCCACCCCCTTTAAGTACCCGAAACGAGCTATAAAATTGTGTAGGCTGGGTTGTATTATCTGATTGTGTGGAATTTTTCTACCCATACTTCAAGTGTTTCCCACCGAGTGCTTTCTTGCCATTCATTTTTATCGAAGGGAAAAATCTTCAATTAAGCAGAACATTATGAAGTCATTTCTATCAACTTCAACTCACAATCATTTTTCCTAATTATCACATGAGTAAAACATCTTAAATGACTCTTGTCTTGAACGTACATTCTCATAATCACATTCTTGCCTTATTCATGTTAGTAGTGACCACATAAAGTAAACACTTGAATAATATTGTTTAACCAAAAAATATTCGTGAAGACAACGAGGAAGCTAGAGTACCTTGTAGGCAAAATATTAATAAGATTTATGAATGAGAGTTCAAGGAGGTTTTCAAGGCTGCCCTCGTCGTCTAGGTTGTACAATTCCACCCACATATCGATACGAGTAGTGCCTCAGATCTTTTGATCTTTAGAAAATATTGCTAGGTCCAGGAAACATTCCCTGACTACAAACGATTTATCCAAATCATCTAAACTGGTTTGGAAACGATACACTACAACTCATCATATTTGTTGAATCAAAAATAAAATACCCATCAAACCATTTCTTCAGTAAATTTCTCCATTTAAACGTATGCTACCCATTGAGTGATCGGCCAACTACTGTAAGGGCTAGAGGAGAACCTTTATAACCTTCCACTATCTACGAGTAGAGATGCCATACAAATTTAGTCACTGTTGGTGGAAAGGAGAAATAAAAATGGAAAAGAAGAAAGTAGTGATAACAGGCAGATAAGTTACAATACCTTTACCTTTTAAACTTTGTACCTATGATGGGTAATATTAATAAAAAATTATAGTCACCGGGTTATCGAATAAAATAACGCCAGTTTTTGTGCAACATCAAGTAAAACATATACACGTAAAGATATACCTATTATCCTCTGATATTATTCGATAGATAAGTTACAATGAATACGTCCAATCATGTGCATCAAGAAATTGCTTGTAATCTACCTCTTTCACAAGATCGTTTGAAATGTTGGAATTCCCATCTTAGTGAATCGCTGAGTTGCAAAAAAGAGTTAGGGCATCTTCATCATTTAAGATATCCAATTTGTATATGCAATCAAATCTTCAAAAAACAAATTCAGAGGTAACCAAAAGTTTGTATCCGTGTATACTGAACTTGAAGTGTTGAAGAAGGAACTGCCATCCGGACCACACATCACCCGAGACCAACAATACAAGACCGTTTTTGTGTATGAAGTAATCATTGATTGTTCTAGTTATCTGATTGCATCTTCATCCATTTTAAAGTCATCGCGTGGCTAAATACCTTTATGTTCAAATAGTGTAGATACGATGCACATGAGGTTCGATGTCTTAGAAATAGTTGCAAAGAATATGTCCCCAAATATACCTGTAGAATGACAATATTGTCAAGCAGGGAAAATAATGAAACTGGAACAGGAGGGACAAATGAGGAAATAATTATCTATGTAAAATGGATCACAAGAACTAACAACAATATCTTGTTTGTTGGATATAAAAATTTAAATACCCAGGATATTAAGCTGCAATTATTAAACGAAAACAACAAAAAAACAGTAATCAAAGAAAGAAAGACAAACACACTCAATGAGACTGAATGTTCTCTACCATAGGTTTTTTAAGCAATCACTTGGCATCAATTTAATCCGTTTAATTTGTTGATGTTCATCCGTGACCTAGAGAATCTCCAATGCAAATGTTGTGAATGTCTAATAAAACAATGTGGATCTTATGTGACAAAAACTTAGTTTACATAATGTACATATAAAATTCTTCTCCAATGCAAATGTTTAATTCTTAACTTCTATCCCATGTGGAATGAAAGAAACACATTCATAGTTGCATTAGTGAAGTGATTTTGGGTTTCGTATACGTTAAATATTGGAGCATCCAACCCAAACCAATTTGCAATGGGTGGAGGGTCCCAAAATCTTATATATTATTCTCAACGCGCACTCTCACGTGTCGCGTGACTTGAGCCTAGGATCTTATATACTATTTATATCGGGTGATGCGGAGAAATTGGGCCATGTATAGCCTACTCGCTCTGATACCCAAAGTAAATTGGGAATGGTTGGAGAGGTCTTAGGATCTTATAGGGTCGCATATAGTATTTATGGATCCTATGTATCATTCCTTCACATTCATATGTGGTTAATAATCATTGTTGCCGAAGTTTGCATTGGAGACCTTTTTTTATATTGAATTATATGTGGCACATTCATAATTAAATTGGAGAAGCTAATAAAAACCATGAACAAGTATGAATAAATAAAAGAACATGTATTTGGGAAAAATTCAAAAAGAGAAATACTTTCACTATTCATACTCACTAAAAGGAAACAAAAATGCAAATTAACTATTTCATTACTAAACAGTATACATGGTATGCACACATTTCACGAATAAACTTCTAATGTGATAGGAACAAGACTTGCCCTAGTTACTTAGGATTTGATTTTCGGAGAACAAAAAAAGACTAATTTATAAAAAGATTTTTAGGGAAAAAAAGACAGAGATATTGACAGTGTAAAGAGAGGTAAATTAACCAATTTTCTTATAAACCCAATACAACCCATACACTATAAGAAACATACATATTAGTGTGTTATTGCAACCAATAAAAAAATACAAAAGTTTTTTGATTTAAATCCATAAATGCTTGCACAGAGTCAGGCAAAGGCAAAACAATAGCTGCAAAGAGTTAAATATCATTTAACGCCTGAAAATTAAGGCACTGAATCTAAAACGTTTACATTTATAGGTAAAAGTGGTGGTATAAGCACAATCCTCAAATGACTACCTACCAGAAAGAAAACTTATTGGAAGCACAATTTTACAAACAAACACAAACCAACTCTCTCTCTTTCTACCTTCTCACCTCACATTAAGAACCGCTACTACAATAAATCCCTTCTCTTATAGTCTCCCACTTGGTCTTAATAGAAATTCACATAACGATTTGATTAAAGGAAGGCACATAATAGGCTTTAGAATAGCCACAAACAATTATTCACCTTAATTAAATATTCCATAAATGTGAGTCATGGAAATTATACACTAATTCAAGAGAATGGTTACTTCCATCTAAAACTAATCTAAAAACTCCAATAGCTTCGACTATGGCTTTCGCCAAGATCCCCATGTAAAGAGAGGCTTCGTTTTGTTTTGTTTTTTGGGCTGAAAGGTATCCCTACATCGAATTTGAAACATGACAAGTTGAACTAGAGTCAATCCACCAAGTGTTAGAAGGAACCTTAATTAAATTTGATTCGAAACATACTAAATCACGAGGCTTACCTTTCTTTTCGAACCAAGCTTTACGTTTATGACAATATTTCTGATAGTGCTCCTTATTTTTACAGAAGTGACATCTATTGTTCTTTTCCTTCTTAGCAACAGATGGGGCAATTTCGGCATGGATGGAAGGGTCGGGTCCACGCTTAATGACCTTGCCAAATTTCTTCTTTCCAGCTCCTTTGACCATTACATTAGCCACATGCCCTTTAGACACATGACCATTCTGCTGCTTCGTTCTTTCCTCCATTTGCACCAATATCTCCTTCAATTCTAGAAGTCGTTTATCAAGTCCAAAAATATGATCCCATAGTTCGAGAACAACACACAACCTTGCAAACCCACCCCTATTCTTCAATATGAGAAGCACTTGATCTAATTTGTAACTATTATCTCTCAACTCCACAATATTGTTCTTACAATCACAAATCAATTACCCTTGTATTTCCATTTGAAAGAACCTCAGTAGAGATTTTTCCAATTTGATCAACTTCTTCGTATATTTTATCCTTTTGAAAGGATTCCATGTATCAATTGTGGAGCACTTAAGAACCAGCTCTTTGGCCTCTCTCAATCGATCCACGAACATCGTTGTCTCTTCGTCTAGACGCTCCAATAACCTGTTTAATTTCACTATATCTCCAACCATTGGCTTTATAGAAACTAGACTGCTTTCAATGGACTGGAGTTCGAACTCGAACATAGCCATTTTCTTTCCCGCGTCTATAACTACTTTTAATAATTCTCCAAATACCGCTCCAACAGCAGTCCCTCCTAGGAATCCATCTGCCATCTTTATATACTAGAATACTACTATATACTGGGAACCGACCGTTTTGCCGCAAAATTTGCAAAAATTAATATAAATTTTAATACATAAATACAAAACATCTTCTATAAATATATGAACTTCTTACATATACTTCTGATCAAATTTTCAGAACTATGGTCAAATCATGGCTAATAATTTCATTCACCATTTGTTCTAATAAGATCACAAAAGCAGTAAACGCAAGTACATCAATTCGATATGAAATCCAACCGTCACAAAGAAGGATTATGTATTTCACCAATAAAACCTCGAATCAGTAACTAAAAATACATTACAGTTTAACAACTAGCATTTATGTTCAAGCCAACAAATATAAAAATTAAAATCGAAGACATAATCATCCTATAATTTATAAGAATCAGCCATAAGATTAACATAAAAATTATTTGTACAAAGTAATTAAATACTTGCACCAAATCATACCCATTTGTCATTAATGAAATGATTCATTAATAAATTGTAAATTGGCTCATTAATAAATTGGTCCATTTACAAATTGACCCATTAATTGTGTTTGGTTTCATTAATGAAATGGTTCATTAATTGCCTCATTTTAGCTCACATGTAAAATCTGAAATTAGATCATTTCAGAAAAAACATGAAATGTATCCATTTGAAATAGAAGTCACATAAAGTTCATGCTCCCCTCTCTCTTTCCCTCCCTTCCCCTTCCTCGTCTCTCTCTTAATTTGTATTTATCTTTTTTTCTCATAATACCTTAACATCAATTTTAAATTACCAAACATTACGTAAAATTGGATTTAACTCATTTACAATACACTAATTCACAATTAACCAAATACAACTTACCCGTGAGTTTAGTTCAATTATATTCTTCCTTACTACCGTCAAAATATTACTTCTCCAATGTATTTCCCTAATTTCCAAATCCACAATTTCAAAAAATCAAGTATTAAATAGCATTTGCATAACTATATTAAGATGACTTTGTATAAAAATAAAACCAAACTATTGATTAAAGGATTAGTAACATGATTAAAGAAAGCTTTGAGAGATGATAATGCATGTGTATCCCCTAATATTGTAGGTCATTTTTTCCAACTATGTAAATATGATTGTTTTGAACTAATGTTAAGCTACAATTGCACGAAAATACTAAACAGTAGAACATTAAATTTTTTAGGAGCAAAAACAATTAAATTAAAACAAAAGGTTAAAAAATTCACCACAAACCTTCCTTTGGTTGGTTGACTATACACTCATCGGACACCAAAACTTTTATGCATAAATAAATATAATACCAAATCTATATATAGGGGTTGATGTCTGCTCTAAGCGGGGAAACTTACGGGGAATTTACCTATACCCAAGCTTTAGTTTTAGCTTTAGTTTATAACATTATATACCCAACCATACCCCTTTAGTTTTCCCTCCATATTCTACCTTTAGATTCTCTCTCTCTATCTCATGATGTATTAAACTAGATTTTAACCACGTACGATATATTTTGCATCACAGTGAAAAGTAAAATGGTGATATGGGTTTTCATCTATTTGGGATTTTGTTCACTATTTTTGTTTAAAAATGTATAATTATACATTCTCAATTTTAAATGAACAAAAAAATAATTTCAAATATGTATAAAAAAGTTTTCACCTTTTTACTTTTCACCAGCGTTTGAAAGTATTTTACCTCGACCAAACATAAAGTGTTATCAATTGAGATTCATGAGATGTTAAACTAAAAGTGTCCAAAAGAGTTGTATTGTGGACACGCAAAAGTCATGGAGGGGTGGAAATTATCTCAAAATAACTATTTTGGGGAATTTTTTTATATATTTCAACTTCCAAGTATGTCAAACATGGTGATATTATTTACTTCATCATCAACTTTGCACATTTGGAACTAATTATAGACTCACGTTCAAACCGACCTATGTTGTTCAATGGCAATGCGAAGTTGTTAATGAGCTCGTTTTGGGATGCTCTAAGTCAAAGATACGTTATTTCCTTTTGATTCAAATCAGTTTGGTTAAAGAGATTAACAATCAAGATATATTTTTTTTATTTGAAAGTTTTATATGGAAGATTCATACTGATGATATTGTGAGCATTTTTCGTATTCATTTGGTATCCAAATGTAGATTTTGTAAAGAGATTCTTCATTTAGAGTCCATAAATCGTTTGTTACCAAAAAAGGGTCATAATAATTCCTTGTTCGATAATGTTGTGATGGATGTCGGTTATATTATTCATATTGTGGAGTGGATTTTAGTAGATACATTATAATCTTTTCCATTCAAGGGAATAATTATGTTGCATTACCAAATCATATATCATGAATACAATTGTGGGGTGTATCTACTCAAATAAGCAAAAATAGACACAATAACCCCGATAAAAACAAGTCTAACACGAACGCGACATGACACAACTTCATGTCAAAAAGATCTAAACATGACACGAACACTCCATTTCTAACTTTAAGGACAATTACATCTACCACACAGGAGAGTTTGATGTGGATAATGGGGAGTGTCTTCCCATGTCAAATTAGGAAATTAAACACAACTGGACAGAGTTGGAGAAAACTTCCACTAAAGCAATCATTTCTCCATTTGTAAAGGGTAGGAACATAACTGATAATGCCACTTTATCTTAAGAAATGATTCACAACCTAAATAAAATCATAGGGGATATAATGTAGCCTTTAAACTTGATACCACCAAGGCTTATGATCGTATGTCGTTGTTCTTCCCACTAAAGGTGATGAATATTTTGCTTTAATTATGTTTGCATATGTTTAGTGTGGCCAAATTATCATTGTTGGCATTCTACGATTACTGCCAAAGGAAGTTAAGGTTTTTCCAAATCTTCACGTGAGGTGTGTCAAGGTGAACCTATTTCCCCCGGTTTGTTTCTGATTTCCTCCTAAGTGTTATCATGTGGGATTCACGAGTTGATGTTAAAAGGAAAAGTTACTGCAAATATCATTCGATTGGTTGTCCTATAATAAGATCTCTTTCAGTTTCTATCGACGACATTCTCATATTTTTCAACGGGTGTCACCAAATGTGTTCGTAAACTTTTCCCAATAATTGTCTTGGTAGACTTGTGGTTGCAAAAAGGGATCCTTATTCTATGGTTTGGTGAGTAAGATTAAAAAGATAATGTAGGGCTGGCATAGTAAGCTTTTCTCTCCTGAAGGTGAGTTAATACTCATCAATCTGTCACAACCCCAATTATGGAATCAACAACTTCAGTATCAAATCCCACTTATAAGGGGATTGCCTTATATTTTCTATAGAGAATTATACAAATAAAGAATTGATTACTTGGTAATTCCCATTGATGCTTTACAATTGTGAATTGGTCTCCTATAAAGGATTTATAGAGTTTTAAACTAATTTAAGTAGAACTATTTCTATAACTAAAAAAAAGGATAAACCCAGTGCACGAGGCTCCCAGCACTGCGCAGTATAAGGGGGTTACATGTATGCAGCCTTACCCCTGCATATGCAAAGAGGTTGTTTTCGCGTAATTCTATAATTATCTAACTAAATTTATCTCTATTAAAAACTAATTACTAACTACTAATAGATTCGTTACACAATCATAGCCTCCAATGTCAGCATTCTCTGCCTTTGTTGCTATATATCTGACTGAGTCTTCTCGAATTTCTTTGGCATGGAAATGGATTTATGGGACACAGGTTAGCATGCCTAAGTAAGTGTGGGTTGAGTATTCGTCATTTTTGAGATATTATTGAGGCGTAATCATTAAAGCTATGGTGGATCTTATTTTAAAATAACTATCTTTAGGCAAATTTTATGTATTCCAAGTATATGAAACATGTTGATCTTTATTACTTTATCAGCATCTTTGGACATTTGGAAGCCATTACAACAGGTTAAACCTTGAGCCATTCAAAGTAGAGACACGAGTTTGAATTGTCCTCGGTGGTGCAACGATAATGGGGAATTGTTAATGAGCTCGTCTTGGGAGGGCAGGAGACTCTAAAGCACAAAGACATTGTTTCCTTTTCATCCAAATCAATTTGGGTTAAGAGATTACTAATCACGATGTCCTTTTTCATTTGAAAGTTTCATATTGCACATTCCTACTAATGATATTGTGAGCATTTTTCGTATTCACTTGGTATCCTCCACAATATAATTTTATACTCAAATAAACAAAGATAGATAGAATAATCTCAGTAAAAACACGTTTAATATGACAAGACACAATAACACGGCTCCAATTTTAACACGAACACGACACGACATGACTTCGTGCCAAAAGACCTTAACACAACTTGAACACATTTTGAACACGGCATATCAGGTCAAATTCAGGCCGATTCTAAAATTATCACCCATACTTCTTTGTATGTCATTTTTTACTTTAACGAGAATTACCTCTACCATGCGAGTGAGTTTGATGTGGATCATGAGGAGTGTCCTCCCACTACTTAACAGGAAATTCAGCACAACAAGACAGAGTTTAAGAAAACTTCCACTCAAGCCAGCTAATAACTTCTAAAAGAGGACACTGCTACCCTGATATTTATCAGCCAGAATCATGACTGGATAAAGTCGCTGAATATTTTCCATATTTCTAAGATGAATTTCATATTTTCTCCACCTTTGGACCTCCACATTTCCATTCTTTCAATGCAAAGTAAACAGCTC
This sequence comes from Sambucus nigra, assembly GCA_949130495.1. Classification (NCBI taxonomy): domain Eukaryota; kingdom Viridiplantae; phylum Streptophyta; class Magnoliopsida; order Dipsacales; family Adoxaceae; genus Sambucus; species Sambucus nigra. The sequence continues at coordinate 65,175,595 of OX422209.1, read as the reverse complement.
AAATCGGGATATCCGTTTTAATTTTATATTTCTCAAGCAATGTTGTCCAAACTTATCTATGCGATCCCATTTGGGTTTTATCCAAGATGTCTTCCAAAGTGGACGGTTAATAAAAAAAGGCTCCAAAAAATATTCTCCCTCTCATTATAAACCCCACATCCCTTCATCCATCCTGACACATCTTGATTACATCTTACTCCCAACTACACATCTATTTATTCTCATAAGATATATGAATTCCTAATCCGTTCTTCAGAGCTATGTCTCGAGCCAGCATAACAACCTAATAAAAGTCCTACTTGATCTTAGGAATAGATAATGATCTTAAATTTAAATTCACATGTATATTTACTTGCATGTCCTTAACTTCTACCTAACTAAATTTTGACCATTTGTGGTGATACTCGAAAAGAAATTTGTGAACGAGATTTGTCACAAATTATGTCATTGTTTAACATAGCTTTGCTAATGATCAAATATTATCTAGGGTTTACGAATGATATTTGATCATTGATAATCTCTCTATTTACCCCATTTACCTTCAGATAAATATCAATTTTCCATAGATGGGCAATCTCTTCATCACGCATCACATATTTGAGTTTTCGTAGATGTTTAATTGATGGTGGCAAAACTTGTAACCCACAGCGACCTCTCCTGTCGAGAGTCTCTAAACCATGTAACTCACCCATCTTTCGATATATCAAGATATTTCAGCTTACAAAGGCTTCCAATTGACTACGGTAACTTTAGCAACCCCAAGAAATCACGGAGCCTTAGTACTTATAAATTTGTCAGCCTTTTAATTTTCTCCAGGAGATTACAAAGCTACTTACAGTAAGTGATGCTGAGCTTCTTAAGACTATTTCAGCAAGCAATTTCTTAAAATCGTAGCTTTTTCAATTTCAATTTCCACAAGATTTGATAACTTATGAGTCATCTCATTGGTACAGTTCCCAAAAGCATTGCCAATGTAGCACGCAATCAGCGACATTTTTTGCAAATTCCTCATTTGCAGTAAGGATGCAGAAAGGTAAGAAACTAAACATTTTCCAGTCTCATTCTTTGCAGACTGGATAAATTACTTTTGAAATGTAAGTAAAAAGCTTCAGTTAGTATCAATGAAATTGGGTAAATTATAGCTCTCTTGCCATATGTCTAGTACTTGTTTGCTAAATAGACCACTTAGGATATAGGGACAGTCAATCGTTGGTGGCTGAGCATAGATTTGGATAGAGGGGTATATGATAGGTTGGATCTAGTATTGGAACCTCAACCTCATATACTTGTTTGTCATAAGAGCTTAAGTATAATGTTTCATCATGGGGTAAAGTGTCCAGTATTGGAACCTCAAGCACTGGGTATTGCGTGTCGGGTGATAGTTATGTGTCAGATGAGCTTGAGAAGACCGTTTCATCCTCGGGCAAAGTGTTACTATTAGAACCTCAACCTCAGGTAGTTGCATGTCATAGCTGCTTGAGAACTTTTTGTCTGCAATCAACATATATGTAAAGGGCAGTTGATTCGGGCGAAAAAAAGTGACCAAACTCCTAAATGCAATCTAGAAACATATATTTTGGAAAAAATAAGAGAGAACTAACACACAAAATTGGGGAGAGAGTAAAGGTGGATAATAGTTTATTTAATACTATGTTATTACATATTTTATTTTGTCAGTCCTTAACTATTAGTAATTATCCTTTGGCATTTTAGTCCTAGTAAGATTGTTAGCAAATGAATAATTATAATGTTCCATTACTAAAGACAATTTTGAATGAATGAACTGAATATTGAGATTTTAGTTTAATTATTAGGTCGTGTAGTTTCAACTTTTTTTTTATAAGTACTCTTTTAATTAGATCATCTTCTCGTTCTCTTCATCAATTTAGTGTAGGGCATCTCTTAATGGTTGTCCAACACCAATTTCTTATAAAAACATGCACTTTTATTTCCACTTGAATTAGCTTGCAATCCTCTAATCACTCCTAATACCTACTTATCACATGATTAGGTTACACGAGGTATATCTATATAATATGAAACGGAAGATGTTTAGGTTTGCACTAAAAATTTGATGGTCCAAACTTCTCTCTCCACCGTAGGAAGGTGCAATTATTTTGGAAAGTAATCAGTAAGATAATGTACTGTTATGGTTTTTAGTCACAATAGGGCACGTATGATATTGTCACCCCAATAATAATCACTGTACATACCAAATAATCCTTTAAGTTCAAAGTACTTAATGCATAACCTTTTTTCTTTATTAATAACTTAAGCATAATGTTGTGCCGTGAATAACTGGTATTTGTAGACACAACATGTGTGTTGTGAGAAAAAATGCAAAATAAAAGAGAAATATATTAGGGAAAATATATCATCGTGCCAATGGCACGACATAAACCTAGTATATATATATCCTATGATGTATCTACCCAAATACATGTATCTACGACCATCTCTGAAGACAACCTTAGACTCTCATACATGAATTCAACTTTATACATCAACCAAAAAATACATTTATTTAACTAATACAACTAGATAACTTATAAGTAAAATTCATTTTCCAAAAAATTGAAGCCATGACAACTCCATTCACGAAAAACATAATAACACAGGAAGCTGTGAGATAAATGAAAACAAAACATATATAAAAATATGTTCGAATAAAGTCTAAGTTTCCTTTATCTTTATTCTCATCTAGTTCTCCATAATATCCCACTATCATCATGTGAGTTTGTAGCCAACACACACACACATTTTCACACACACACACACACACATAAAAAAATTACATTGGTGAGCAAGTCAAGTATGTTATAAAACATTCTTCACTATAAATTAAAAATATCAAAATTAATTAAGCGGTTTAATTACAAAAAATAAGAATAAAAATATACAATAAAAACAAAAATATACAAAGCATTATATTCTAACCACTTCAAGTTAGTGGTGGCAATGGGTCGTGTCAGTTTCATGTAGGGTCTTGTCAGGTTCATGTCGAAATTATGACTTGGCCACTTTCTAGAAATTATGACTATTAGTATTCACGACTCTTAGAATTCTTATTCATGTCTCCTAGAAATTATATGACTATTACAATTCATGTCCCTTAGAATTCATTCATTTATTCTACCATGTCTTTTAGAATTCTTATAGTTATGCGTTTTGAAATTCTCAAAAAATTATATGACTTTTAGAAATTATGATTTATCAAATTCTTGAAAATTATGACTCTAAACTTTTGTAATTCTAGACTTATCATATCTTAGATTATACAATTTTTTCCTTTCATTAATTCTATAACTATGTAATTCTATGGCTTTTTGAATTTTATGATAAAATATGAATAAGTATTCATATTAATTTAGTAAATGAATGCAATTGCATTATTAAAGTTAGGTATCCCCAAAGTGATATTTATTATTACTCATTTCAAATTAGTCCTTTATTACCATTGTAATGTTTAAATCTGTTTATTTAACATTTAGCATTTAGTTGCCCACAAGTATACTATAATCATATACTGAATAAATAATTAAGGAGTGTTTGTACATGTTTGAAGCAAGGATATCCATGGATACCTAATTCAATTAAATAGTAACATCACTCAATTATGCATGTTAAATATTACGACCATTAATGGTATTAAGTTAAATTTACGACGACTAGCCACATGAGCATCTTTTTGTTTCATGTCGTAATATTTCTTACGTATGTGTTAATTACGTTTAAACCCTTATTAAATTTATTGTATGCATCAACCTGAAGGCTTCATAATCGAAGGTCTGGAAGACATGCTGTGCAAACTTAAGAAATCAATATATGGACTGAAACAAGCTTCGAGGCAATGGTATCTAAAGTTTGATGAAATCATTACGAACTTCGGTTTCAAAGAAAACTTAGTTGATCCATGTATATAACTCAAGATCAGTGGGAGTAAGTTCATATTTTTGGTACTATATGTTGATGACATATTATTAGCCAGTAGTGATCTTGGTCTATTACAAGAGATTAAGAATCATCTCTTTAAGAACTTTGAAATGAAAGATATGGGAGAGGCTTCCTATGTGATAGGAATTGAAATATTTTGTGATAGGTCACTTGGAATTTTGTGAATGTCTCAGAAAGCATATATTGATAAAGTTCTAGACAGGTTTGGCATGATGACATGTTCTTCTAGTGTTGAGCATAGTTGCAGAATTTTATCTCTGAGTTCGGAGGTTTGACTTTCATTTCAAAACCCTTGACTATTTACGTGAAAATGAAGTCGTAATCTTCTTCTCCAAGCATGACAGGATATCTAAAGGATCCAAACACATAGATCTCAAATATCTCTCACTAAAGCAAGATGTTAGAAAAGAAAAAGTTATCATTGAACATATAGGAACCAATCTCATTGTTGTAGATATTTTTACGAAAAGACTACCTCCAAAGATATTTTAGAGAGATAATGAAAGAATGAGTCTTAAAGACAGTTCCTAGTTATTTTTTTCTGCAATTTATTATTATACATGTATTTGACATTTATTGAGCTCTTACTAAGACTTCTACATCCATTATATTTTATTTTCCATTGTGTACACATTATTATTGGATGAATTATAACATAAAATCGTCTTTTACAAGACATTAAGAAGGTTGTCAATGATGTAGTACATAAAAGGGATCATGTTGCATAATGATATGCGACCGCCATGACTCCCATTGACTATTAGTAACCAAGGAACTTATGAAAATCAATGATTGAAGGATTTAGCAGATCATACGCGCCTTATGATTCTAAATTAAAAATATTTATGGATTAACCTAAGGACCAAGTGGGAGACTGTAAGTAAATTATTAAATAAACCATTCGTTTATTTCCTTCCCCGAAATATGGTCTTTATTAATCCGTTTTTAATAAATAATGCATGTTATATCCTGTAGAAATGGTTTGTGTTCCACACGAAATAAAGAATAAAAAGGAGTTAAAATTCCACTTAATCTCAACCTTGATGGACGATTGAGATTAACTGACCTTTGGAATTCAGGCCCTCTCTCCACCTATAAATAGAAGCATTTTGTCCCTTAGAAATCATCCCAATTAAAACGCATACATATAGGTTTATAGGCAAGCAGAGAGAAGTCGAATTCTCCTTTAAAGGATTATTAAGGCTATCACACCTGCGACACTCGACGGCGACGTTCAAAAAGCGAGACTGAAACCATGGCGTCGAAAGGAGGTAAATAAAATTACTCTTTTCACATATCTATTAACGAGATTATCATATTGTTCAAAGATCTTAGGAATCATGTATAAAATATAACTTACAAAGGTGTGTGTTAGACACACAGTCCTAAGACAGAAATATCACCCGAACTTTATCGAGTGATGTCTCGAACTTCAGATATCTGTCATCAGGATTCAACAACACAGTTCATCCGATTGAAGCACTCAATGGAGAACTTTAGAACCACAAAATTTTTGCCCAGAAATTGGAATATTGAAGAACAAGTTTTTTAGAGAGAAAAAAATTTGTAGAATGTGATCTGCAGAGGCCTTTTTTAAAGGGATGCGGAGCCACACACTCTCCTCAAGAAGTGGGTAACCACCTCCTCACAAAACCACACTCCAACGAAGGAATAACAAATTTTAATATTAATTAAAACGTATTTTAATATTAATTAAAAGCGTATTTAAAAATTAATTAAAATAAATTTAAAAATTAACTGATTTTTGATCCCAAGTCTTGATATCTATATTATGCCTATAATACAATAGTATTAGAGTTATAATTCCCATTAATGCAACTACAATTGAGAATGCTTTGAGTGAAAACACTCCATTCTCTAGGAAACACAAACCGCGGAGGAATCAATTCCAATTTCGCTTACTATTCTTCTTCACCTCAATTATTCTCTCTCTTGTCCATCCCTCTTCTGCCTCTTTGTGTTTCGAGCTCCCGCTTACTCTTTTTGTCACACATCAGTATCTTTCTCCTCCATCTAATATCTAATATATAAAATGGTGTCCGCAACCGAAAGTATTCCACGTGGCATAGCAGTGTTTTATCATTGATTGTGCCCATTTAAACAAAAGGTATTGTGTTCTACCTCCTCAAATTCTTTCCCCTAACAAAACAATTCATCTACCAAACCAAAAACCCCTCCTAGTGCCTCTCTAAATATCTTGATTCATCTTTCCTTTGAAAACCCAAAAGGTCACATCCCTTTGTTTCTTCCATTTCTTAATAACCTTCCCATACTATCTAAAATGCTTCTATCATTCCTTCACTACAGAAATAACATCCTCCCACAAAGCTCCGATAAAAATTATAAAAGTTCTGATTTTATCAAAAGTGTGTATGTGACTTTTTGCTGAGTTGAACTTCTAAGACTTATTATTTTCAATACTAACTGAAACTTTCCAGTGAGTTGAACTTCCGAACAATTTCATTTCCAATACTTAATATGTATACATATGCATAGACTCGAAGGTTTTTTCCAGCAATGACTCTAGAAATATTTTTGAACAAGGTTTAAGCATAACGAAGTGTTCCTCTTGGCGCATCTTCTTTTTCATTTCTTTGTTTGTTGCACTGTTCTAAAAAATCGTCCTAGGCATGCGTAGGCTTGAGGCTTGGGAGAAACGCCCCGCCTTAAAATTTTGACGCCTTATGCTTGGTAAAACCCTTAAGGCGTACTTTTTCTCTAAAAACAGCAATGCTTTAGTGAAACAATATCGCCTTTTAAAGATTTTTTTGCAAACCGGACCATTATCTCATCCAAAATAATCATATAGTATTTTTATTTGCAAATATTCAGACATATTTTTATGATATGTACAATTTTAGTATTTTAATAGCCTTGTTATGGTTAAAAAATATTCAAATATATTAAAAAGACCCAAACGCCTTTTTACGCCAAGGTCCGCCTAGGCTTCTAAGGCTTAAGGCTTGGCCTCCACGCCTCGATCACGCCCCGCGTTTTTTAGAACCTTGGTTTGTTGTGGAAGGTTTTTGTTGTAGAGTTTCTCTCTCTCTCATCAAAGATGAGTGTCTAGTTTATGGCATTGAATGTTTGATGGCTTGATGGTTTTGAGATCAGATGGTTTATGGTTTTTGCATGGTGTTTCCCCATTGGTTTGTCTTGAGGTGCTTACACTTGTTGATGATATGGGTGTATCGAGAGCTTTCCAGGTTGTGGTATGTTTTGTTGGGCTTGGGGTTTCTTTGTAGACTGGGTTCGTTTATTGTAGAGATTTTTGGATCAGTCTTTGTGTAGCATGTTAAATTTAATTTTATATCTTAATCATAGTTGTGGCCGTTTTATTATTCCATGTTATCTTTTTATTACTTGATCAAATTCCACAAAACAAACAAGATGATGAAATTTATTATTGCTTATGAAATGTTTGAATTGTCTATTTTTCGTATGTCAAATATGGGGAAATGATGAAATGGTATATTTGAATGAAAAGCTATGGCAGTATGTGATAGGGAGAACCAGTACTACTAGCATGCTTGTGAAATATGATGTGGATGCATTTATTTGTTCTGAACCTAATGACAAAGCACAAGGATTCTCCACAAGTTCGCTTGACATTTCTGCTTTTCCTGTGGGTTCTTATAGAATGAAACGACACATCTGTTTTATGGACATTGAGGGATGTTATTGGAGTCTCCTTCCTTTAAATTCCGGTTCAGTCTTCATTGTATAGAAATCTTCTATGGTCGGGTGATTAAATATCAATTTGATATAGTAAATGTAGTTTTTACTTATGAACTGATAAAGTGGTCCACACTTCATCTTGCGACAATATTGTATTTCGAGCTTTGTTTTTAATAATTTGTATTGTTTGTTAAATCATGGTTCCATTGAATACTCTTAACTTAGATACAAAATAAACAAAAAAAAAAATCTTGCCTAATTTTTAATTTTTTATAGGTTTACACATCAAACACTACAGTTATTAAGTGTTCATGATGGAAGTAGAGATTATAAATCTGTAGTGTTCAGTTTTTTTGTCTTTGTAATAATTGTGGAATGAACTTTTTATTTATTTGTAGTTTTAATGTTTTATGTATAATTTGTCTTAAGATAGTATTAGCCTAGAAACGAATATATATATATATTAAATTAAGTCCAAGCTCGTGCATAGCTCGGGGCTACAATCTAGTATAATCCTAAAAAGGTAATTTATTTTTAATCCCGTCTTTAGATGGAATAATGGGTTGGAGTATGTGCGTTTTAATTTGGGTGTTTTAATTTTATTTTTACAGTTTCTTGGTGACATTAAAACTGTGCATCTTTCACCGGTTCCTCGAAATCTAAGATTAGGTTTGATATTTTGTGAATATAATCTTTCTACTTTTTTCTTTCTTTTTGTTTTGGGTAATTTGTTTGTGTGTATTTTGTATGGTTAGTTGGAGCCCACAAGTTTTTATTTTATTCTATATGGGGATTTTCTTGGAAGTTTCCATATCTTTTATGCTTTATTATAAAGGAGGTTAACTTTTCTATGTTTCTTTTTTTAAAGAGAGAAGAATATATACGTGTTCTGTTCAGTTTTCTTGGCTTCAGATGGGATGGTAAAAAATCACTTTCTAAACCGAGGAAGATTACTTTTCAAAGTAAAACTTGAGTTTTTACTGGATAAGAAATGTTTTTAGAAGGAATTTGAAAAATAAAAATAGAAAATTTGTGCTTGTGATCTTTTAGGATTTAGATCTTTTGGATGATTAATTTATGGTACGATTACAGTTATAAGAAAGTGTAGTCGTGATTCAATTTCTCCACAATTGCCAGCTCAGTAGCACACAACTATTAACAGAAGAAGAAGTCAATGACACATGTCAATTAATCCCATTAACAAGGAACAACTTCAGCAGTCCCTCACATCCTATAACAAATTCTATGCAGTCAATCACATGTGGCAGTATATCACACGAAATCTGTAACAATAATAACTAATCCCAGAAATAGTGTAACAGTTAATTGAGTTGTATGATAGCTATATAAACACATGTATGCAGTGAATAAAGAGTGACAGAAATAATACAAAAATTCTAGTCCTAACCCAGATTTAGCGGCATGGACGCGCACAAACAGACTCGTGAAAGCCTGGATCAAGGCTACTTGGTGTTTAGACTTCTTTAGCCACACCTTATTCACAAGACTCGCAGGCCCATGAATTTGAATTACTTATCAAGCTTTAGTAAAAGAAGAAGGACACTACATCCCTGACTGACTACATTAGATAATTCAAATCAACATGTGATCAGCTTAATGCTATCGGGAAACCTGTACCAGATCCAAATAAGGTATTTTGGATTTTAAGTCGGCTTGGTCCAAGATATGAATATTTTGCTACTGTTATGTTAAAACCATCGGTTCCATCCTATAGTGACCTAATTCCCCTACTTCATAACCATGAATTACGCAACAAGTCTCAGTTTTACCTGAACCACCAAATTCATCTCTTGCATTTTTGGGCAACCGTTCCAATTCATGCTCTCAAAAAAAGAGTGGGTATAATCTCTCCTTCACTTCAAGGGGAAGAGGTTTGCCCAATACAATTCTCGGTCGTCCTATAATCATCACCTTCCTCCATAAAACTAACCACCAACATGCTCCACTCAATCTGTTTGAAATCAGTCTACTGCCATGATGCTCTCAAATGTTGGCATCGTTTTGATAATAGCTTCCAGGATGGTCATATTCCTCAAGCTCTCGCAGCTCTTCATCTCAATCTATCTAGTGATGGTGTTGGATTCCTTACATTGGGGCTACTGCTCATATTACATCAGATTCAAGTACACTATCTAATTTTATACCATATTTGGGACACGACTCTGTTATGGTTGGTAGCGATGAATGACTACCAATTACAAACATTGGACAAACACATATTTTCCTAAAGACTCCGGAATATCTTTGAATAATGTTATTATTGTTCCCAATATGAAGAACATTTCGATCACTATTTCTCAGCTCACATCTGAGTATCCTTGTTATGTTGTCTTTATTGCTCACGACTTTATTATTAAGAATCAAATGACGCACCAGGTGATGGCATCCGAAAATAAAATAGATGGCTTATAAATCTTACAGCTTGCCCCCGTCCAAGCTTTCTTCTCAAAACATTTTCGAGTAATTGATGTGGATACTCAGCATGGTCGACTAGGACATCCTCAATCTCGAGTTTCGAATTTTCTGTGGCAAAATAAATTTATTTCAGTTAATAAAAAGACATTTGGTATCTGTAAGAGTTGTGCGTTAAGCAAAACCTCTAGGCTGCACCTGTTTTGTCTAATCAAAGCTTTCATTATTATGTTATATTTGTCGATGATTTCTCACGTTTTTCATGGATTTATCCCTTAAAACATAAATTATATTTTTACAAAATCTTTTTTATCTTCCAAGCTATGGTTGAGAAGCGATTTCAATAAGAAATTCAAGTCTTTCAATCGGACAATGGAGGTGAATTCTTAAAACAAGAATTTATTGCAGACTTACTTCATAACTAGATTCTTCATCAAACATCATGTCCTGGTACTCCGAAACAGAAAAGTGTTGCTAAACGCAAACATCATCATGTAGTTGAACTCGGTCTTGCCATGATGCTTTATGCCTCCATGCCTAAGAAATTTTGGGTCAATGAGTTTATGACTTCCACATTTCTCATCAATCGTTTACCTTCACCATTCCTTAACATGCATATGCCCTGTGAATTTATCCATAACAAACCCCCAACCTATGACTTCCTTCATACTTTTAATTGCCGATGTTATCCCTTCCTTCAACCTTACACCAAAGACAAACTCGAGCCCCACTCTTTATCGTGTGTTTTCATGGGTTGTAGTGATAAAAACAAAGGTTATCGGTGTTTATATCCCCCAAATGGGCATGTTTTCATCTCCCAACATGTTGTTTTTTATGAATATACTTTCCTTTTTCACCAATCTTGACATGTTCTTTCCCCTCCCCTTGACCATACAACTGTTAGTGACTAGTTTCCTATTCCTTTACCCCGTACTCTTCCGACCCCCGCTCCCATGTCTCCATCCATTGATCCAAATCATACCTGCCTTTTTAATACCACACCCACAGCATCCAATACATCCTTTCTCGAATTTATTTCTCCACATGCTCCTATCTCTCCACTTCCTACTACTCTCCCCACTTACCCCCATGATCCCCCACAGTCTCCTGATTTTTTCCACCCTTCCCCGCCTACAGTATCTCAACCATCTCCACTGCCTCCACTACCACATCCCATGACTACACGGTCTCAGTCCGGTATTATCAACCCCAACCCCAAATATGCCCTCACCGTGCTTCCCACTAATCTTCCTATTGAGCTAAAATCCCCTACGAGTGCTCTAAATAATCATGCATGGTATGCAGGAATGGTTGATGAAATGCAAGTATTATATCATAATCAAATGTGGGTTCTTGTACCGAGGAAACCTAATCTGAATGTCATTGGATGTCGGTGGGTGTTTAAAACTAAGCTCAAATCTAATGGCTCTTTGGACCGTTTGAAAGCAAGTCTTATTACAAAAAGGTATACTCAACAAGAAGGACTTGATTTTACGAAGACATTCATCCCAACCATAAAACCAACTACCATTCGTGCCGTTCTCATAATTGCTACAGTCAAAGGGTGGAGCCTTCATCAACTAGATGCCAATAATGCCTTTCTTCATGGCCATCTTGATACATCTGTGTTTATGGAACAACCTCCAGGATTTCAAGACAGCCACAACCCAATCATGTTTGTCAGTTACGACGTGCCTTATATGGTTAAAAATAAGCTCCACGAGCTTGGTTTAACCATTTTATCTTATTTCTCATTGACCATGGTTTTCGTTGCAGCCCGGCTGATCCACCTCTCTTTGTTTTTAATGATGGTGTTCATATTATGGTCTTATTGGTTTATGTTGATGACATAATACTTGCTCAAACATCCTCTACTTTCTTTGAGACATTCATTATACAATTGGGATCTCAATTTAACATCAAAGACCTTAGTCTATTGAATTTTTTTGGGGTGTACAGGTGCAGTCATTTCGAGATGGGATTTTTATTTCTCAATCTCAATATATCTCTGATCTTCTACATCGCACACAAATGACTAATTGCAAGCCCATTTCCATCCCTATGGAATCTAAACAACCTCGACTCAAAACCATGGATGTTGCATATCCTGGTGTCACAAAATATCAAAAGATTATCGGTTCACTTCAATATCTTTCCCTCACTCATCCTCATGTTTGCTATGCGGTTAACATTGTGTGCCAACACAAGCATGCTCCCACTTATGCTCACTTTCAAATGGTCAAACGAATACTTAGTAATCTCAAAGGCACAATATCCATAGGGCTTCGCATTCTTAAACATAGCAGCCTTAATTTATATGCTTCTTCAGATGCCGACTGGGCTGGTCGCCTAATCACGCAACGTTCAACAATTGGGTATTGCACATTTTTGGGTTCTAATTGTATCTCTTAGAGCGCTAAAAATCGACCTACAGTCTCTCGATCGAGCACTGAAACTGAATATAGGGTAATTGCATCTACCGCGATTGAATTAACATGGCTTTCTTTCCTCCTACATGATATTGGCATTTATCAAGCCCAATCTCAAATTCTATTTTGTGACAATATGGCTACTCTTCACATGTCTGCCAACCCTGTGTTCCATGCTCGTACAAAGTATGTTACCATTGATTATCACTTTGTCTGTGAAAAAGAAGCTCTCGGGACCCTTATCACACAATTTGTTTCTTCCTCTCAACAAATCGCGGACACCTTCACCAAGGCACCATCTCGTATATATTTCATCACCTTCAGCGCAAACTTCGCCTATGGCTTAACACCATGCCAAGTTTGAGGGGGAACAATATCACACAACTATTAAAAGAAGAAGAAGTCAATGATACATGTCAATTAAGCCCATCAATAAGGAATAACTTCAGCAGTCCCTCACCTCCTGTAACAGATTCTACCCAGTCAATCACATGTGGCAGCATATCTCACGAAATCTATAACAATAGTGACTGATCCCAGAAATAGTGTAACAATCAATTAAGTTGTATGCTAGTTATATAAACACATGTATGCAGTGAATAAAGAGTGACAACAGTAATATAAAAATTCTAGTCCTACTCTATCTCTGTTTTTGTTAAAGTAGAAAAAATATAGGCAAATTAAAGAAGAAGTGTGGTGTGAAGAAAACCAAGTTGAACACGATCCGTTGGTCATTTCGGGATCACAACTATCGTTTTTTTTTTGTTTTTTTTTCGAGTTTGACAATTGGAAGTTAATAATGCTTCTAGTTTAAAGTCACATATTATTTCGGATACATTGAAAATAATTAAAAGGTTTGATTTTTTAGTTGATTTGTACCCTTTTGTATCTATTCAATCGAGAAGAAGTATTGTTTTCTATTTCTTTACTTTGGTTTAAATTGTTTACACTTCTCCTTTCTGTAATTAAATCCACGAGGCAATGATTCAAGGGGTGTAGGTTTCATTTGATATTGGGACTCTATTGCTTCCAGTGTTTGGATGGAGGCATCATATTCACATGGTTGTTTTGTTCTGGTGGTGCTTCATCTTCTTTGAGGGAATCACTTCGGACAAAAATTTCCCCAATAATGTAGACAATTTAGTTTGACAGCTTAAAGTAATCACTGCGGAATTTCCAAAAGGTGGTCCTCTCATGTTTTAAAAATGTTACTACGTTGTAGTTATTATTAGTTTTAATTGATTGTTGTATTCAACATGTTTGTATAAATGCCACTACTATATATTTCAAGCAATGTGTGGAGATTTTTTTTGCCATGTGTTTCCCTTTGTATTTCATATATTAATTTTATAATTATATGTAAAATTAGTATAAGGTGATGCCTTCCAAGTGTGAGTATGAGTTTATACTTGATTGTGAAAAAAAATCCATAATAAAATACAGTTATGTGGATACACTTTTTCGCATTTAATGCTTGGTATATCAGTACTATGGCAATACATATGTCTCTTTTATATAATGAATTATTACATTAATGAGAATATATTGAAATAATATATTGCCTCCAATAATATTCGTAACAAGTATTTGCGCTCGCGAATCGCACGAGGTACATGCTAGTATAAAATAATATTTTTATATCTATTTAGTGTATAAATGCACCAAATCCTTCTAAATGCCCTTAGTGGGACTTGAACCAATTACCTCAACTAAAGGAAACTCAAAAGTTAGCCCTAGGCTATAAGTGCTTGTGTGAGTATTTAATTCATACCAATAAATATAGACAAACACACAACACATCAAACTACAAACACTTACAATTTAGTTTCATTAAATTCAAATCGTACCCATACCTTTATCGTTCAATTTATTTATATTTGTGTTACTTCTTCCTCCACCATTGCTCAAATATAACTTTTGAGCGTAATAGTCAAAATATTATTTCTCCAATGTATTTCCTCAATTTTCACATCTACAATTTAAAAAAATCAAGTATTAAATAGCATTTGCATAACTACATTAAGATGACTTTGTATTACAATAAAACCAAACTATTGATTAAAGGATTAGTAACGTGATTAAAGAAAAGTTCAAATTTTTTTTCAGTTAAACACAAAAACAATTAAATTTAAACAAAAGGTTCATAAATTCACCACAAAACCTTACTTCGGTGGGTTGACTATACAATGGGATCGACTGCAAAACCTGCAAGTATTGATAGAAATGTTTGTATGCATAAATAAATACAACAGATCATCTATAAATACGGGAAAACTTTTGGTGTCCGATGACTATGTGAGAGGCGGGGAAACTTACCGATAAAATACCGAATATCATCCTGACCGTTGATTTCTTTTCTAAAATCAATCCTTATGGTACATAAGATTTGATACATAGAATATTTGACTTAGAGAATTGATTTCGTTGACACCTAAAAAAATGATTGGCTTGAAAATGAGCAGGCAACTCTATAATATAAATGATCAATTATCAAAAAGTTCCCCAAATATTTTTTTAATACATGTTTAGTCCAAGCCTTTTTATTTTGTTTCGAAAAGTCCCTCCCCACATAAAAACAAAAAAGACACATATTTTTAGTTAACCCATTTAGTCCCTCAAACACCCATTTACCAAATATTCTCTTATTTTTAAAGGTTCACGCGAGCGACACCCCCTTCCCCCCCCCCCCCCAGCGGAGCCCCGATGAGGGTCATCGGAGCTCCGATAGTGAGGGTGGGTGGGGGTGAGGGAGGTGGGGTAAATGGGTTTGTGTGTGTCCTTGTTTTGAGTTTTTTTATGTAGTGAGGAACTTTTTGGAACAAAATAAAAAGGCTTGGACCAAAGGTGTATTAAAAAATGCTCAAGGAACTATTCAGTATATGCCCCTATTTATAAACATAAAAACTGAATTTTAAAATTGTATTTAAAAACAATGTTTATATCGAGGTTTGTGAATACATAGCCCGATTGGCACTTAATTTAAAATATTAATTAATGTTTGTTTATACAATATATTAAATACCAAAACTAATGGACCTTAACACCCTTATAATAAGAACTAGTGGACTCCGAAATCAAAATGACTCTAATTAAAATCAATATTTCCATCCTAAATTCACAATAAAACTAAAAATACATAAAAGTATTGAATTGAAAAGATTGTACACATATTATTATAAATAGATACTTAATACATTGTATAAACAAACATTAATTAATATTATAAATTAAACTTCATATTGCGCACACACACACACACACACACACACACACACACACACACACATATATATATATATATATATATATATATATATATATATATGTATATATATGTATATATATATATATATATATATATATATATATATATATATTAATTATATTGGGTAAAAAATATGATTTCATGCCATGTACCGACCGTGCTCGTGTAATTAGGTAAAAAAATAAGATTAGTGGTGTCTCCTCAAAAAATAAATTAGACTTTGTGTTGGGTCATAATTTAATTGTACCATGTTTGTGCTTATTAAAAAATAACAGATTTCATGTAGTGTCGCATTTTACTTGAATCATGTTCGCATTTGAGTACGTCTTATAGCATTTATTCACCTTGAAAGCATTTCGATCTAAGACCAAGATACCAATAACTAATACACTTTATGATGATTTGTCATGGCAATTTTTTTTAGTTAGAATAAGAAAAAAAATTCAAGTGTGCATCAACTACATGAGTTGTCCAAGTGCGCTTAAATAAAGTCATTATTGCTAAAATCCAAAAAAAATTATGGGCTAAAAAGATTATATCATGTTACCACAAATAAATTCTTAATTAAAATAATAATCTTAAGTTAAATATTTTGTGGAGACATTCTTAATTTAATGAAAAGTTTATTTAACTTTGAAATAAATCATATCTCTAATTAAATATCAATCTAAAGTAAATATTAAAAAAAACCATCCTTGAGCGAAATGGACAGTTGGCACTTTCTTTCTAAAACTGTGAGGATGTAAAGATACAAGGTTTACTTTTGGAAAAAAGATCAACGGTGAGGATGATACTCGGTATTTGATGAGTAATTTTTGTTCGATAAGTATATTATTATCCTAATTTGAATGCATGGATTAAAATTTAGTAGCAGTCACATCATCTACCTAACATATAAAATGGAGTATAAATGAGAAATTACATTAATATCTTATAATCAATTAGACTATTCATGTGTCATTGTATCTTATCTAATCTAATAATTTACTTGATCATTCTATTTCTCACACGTATCTTACTCTCCCCTCTTAAACGGAATAACCTCTCTCACATCCTTTTATTTTTTAACTATCAATTACACATATACATTATGTCCAATTTTTCTCTCTAAACATCTCTTTCTATTCCTTAAAACCACACTACACCAAAATAGGCAGATAGTCACGGCATCTTGGTCCGTGACCAACTGGTCACAGCCTAAAGTCGTGACTACAGTGAAAAAACACATGACTAGTTTAATGACCATAGACTGTCGTGATCGTAACTAGAGCTGATCACGGCCATAAGCCGAGACCGTGGTGGGTCATGGCCATAATCCATGACCAGTGTGTGATTATTATGGCGGTAAAATTGTGCCAAATTTCCCTCCAACTGTGGTCACGGTCTTTGGCCGTGAACATGGAAAAAATTTCCTTCAATGAGGTCACGACTTTGGGACGAGACAATTTTGAATTGGCCATGACACTTGGTCACGATTGAGGATTGTGACCAGTCCTATTATAATGGGATGGTTACGGATGATGACGTGAAAAAAGGGTCACGGTAGCTGGTCGCGGCCCAAATCCATGACCAATCTCTTTATTTATAAACTCCAAAACCCTTTTAGCCATTTCATGCAGACTCTCGCTTTCTCTCAAATCCCCAAACCCTCTGTCTCTGTCTCTGTCTCTGTCTCTGTCTCTGTCTCTCTCTCCTTCTGGCTTCCTCTCTCTCACTCTCTTAGGTAACATTATCTCTCTCTATATAAGTGTGTATTTATGTATGTGTATGTGTGTTTTTGTGTATATGTATTAGTGTGTGTACATGTGTGTCGATGTGTATATAGTGTGTATGTTTGTGTATATATTGTGTGCATATATGTGTGTGTATGTATACACGTATATATATATGAAGTGTGTGTGTATGATTACGTGTGTTTATTTTATCCCTAATTAAAATTTTCCATAAACCCGAATTTAGCGACAAACCCTAATTTTCAATCCTAAAACTCTATTTAAAATTTTCAATTCTTAAACCCTAATTAGTGGAAAATTTGGCCATTTTTTAAAACTAAATTAGTGGGAAAATACCATATTTAGTAAATCCTAATCTAAAACTAATTTAGTGCGAAAATACCCTAAACCCTAATTTAGTGACAAACTACCATAAACCCTAATTTAATGGGAAACGACCCTACTTTAGTGAGATGTTATTATTGGTATGTGTTTTATTATGTAGATGATAGAAGGAGTACGTGATAATTATTGGTTGTTGGATAATGATGTTAGATTACTTGGATTGATAATGCACATATACTTTCAAACTCTCTCATAATAAATCCTAACAAAATGTGTCTTAAGACTTATGGTGGGTTCATGTTTGGATTTCTCCTCGGTGAGATCCAACACGCATGGGGTTAAGAGAAGGGTCGTGATGAATTAAAACCTTAATCAAACTAATATGCCCTTATAGCTCATATGTTAAAATAAGATAAACTTAAATTGGATTGGTTGAAAAAGAATAACTAGTCATTGATTAATTAAATCCACTATTTGTAGGACTTATATTCATGCCCTGGTATATTTTTTTTGAAAAAAATGAGGCACGATGATAATCACTAGCAACAAAAGTATGAGAGGTTGCAATTAGACCACACTTATACCTCCTTTATTAGTGCGCATCATTTAGAGGGTACTCCTATTTATAGGATTGGAAATAAGAAGATTGAACAATTTAACTACCTTGCATATCGTGGAGTTGATCTCTAGCAAGAATACATGTTCGATCGTTGTTGATACCAAAATTAGTATGCTGATGTGGACGAATAATAAGAAGACACGTGTCAATCTACGTGGCACAATACCAACGAGGAAGATTGTTTCCCCGACCAACATACTCACTCCGAACAACAAGTATACTCCGAGGAACACCAACCCTCCGAGGTACTCTTACCTTCCGAGGAACTCCAATGCTCCGAGGAACTCTTGGACGATGAGAAACTAAGGCGGTTCGAGCTGCACCTCGACCACAGCATTAATTGCTAGATAATCAACAGTTCAACTATTCATATCATCTTGACGCGCACGTTTGAAGAACATTAAATGAATTACCCTTTCATATGTGTATCATTTAATGTAACACCCTTTCATATACAGCCTAAAGGGCTATAAATACCTTGTATCACCCTCATTCAAGAGGGACCGGAATTTCTTGATAGATCATTTGTAATCGAGAATTCCTAGACACTCAGCAATAACATAACAGTGGATGTAGGCCATTCTTACAAGGCTGAACCACTTTAAAAATCTTTGTCTCATTTATTTATCTGTGATTGAATAATTAGAGCAATCTAATTTTTTACATCAACAGATTGGCGCCGTCTGTGGGAACGATTTGTTATTATCGTTTTTCACCAAAAATCATTCATCACCAATGGCGGATAACCCAGAATCTAGCAATCGAAACGCTGGAAATGCTGGAAATCCTCCAAATCCCTCTGCACCTCTAGATCTGGCCGGGATCATGACAAATCTGGCTCAAGGACAAACCGCCATGCAAGATACGATGCAGCAACTCATACAAACTCTTCATGGCGGCGCACCTGCACAGTCAGGGCATCGAAGTGGTCAGAGGAAAACCTATTTACTTTCTTCGCGATCCAGGCGTACTGAATCATATCGTAATGAGGAATCTGATGATTTATCTTATCAACCTGGGCAAACTTCGTCAATACGGGTTACAGATACTGAGCAACGCGTCACCCTTTCCCAGAAAGGGCCAGCGCATTGGAAAGGTTAAGTAGGGCCTCTCCTTTCAGCCGATTAGGCCCTAGGAGGAATAGGAGTCCCCCTAAGACCATGTCGAGAAGTTTTCGACAACCATCAGATCTAAGAGAAGGATCAGCACAGTCACGACCAGCTGCTCGTCAAGATAGATCTCAGGAAGCTACCTCAGAACGATCAATTGCTCGAACCAATAGGCCTGAGGAAGGAAATGAAGCATGGAAAGGATCACTTCAGCGGTTGGAAGATAGATTGGGAGAAATGGCTAAGGCGAAGAATCCCCTACAACGAACTTTTGTTCAAGGGACACCTTTTGTCCAGGCCATTGTAAATTTTCCAACACCATCAAAATTTAAAGCCCCTGTGGTGACCCCCAAATACGATGGAAAGACAGATCCTGTTCTTCACATAGAGCAATATCAAGCTGCTGCCGACATCTATGTTGTCCCCGACGAGATGAGATGTAGGGCATTCTCGGGAACTCTTACCGGATCTGCCCAGATATGGTACAACAATCTTCCTCGGGGTAAGATTTCAACTTTCTTTCAATTGGCCGAGTAGTTCATCGGCAATTTCTGTTTTGGAGCAAAGCCAGTAAAAAGAGTAGCACACTTGTTAAGTGTTAGACAAAAATCTGGTGAAAGCACTAGAGATTACATAACTCGTTTCAATAACGAGAAACTGGAAGTCATAGATTATGAGGAAAAGACAGCAATCACCGCCTTGATGAGTGGTTTGTTGCCTAATAAGTTGTATTACACTTTGGCGAAAGATCCACCTAAAACTATGTCATAGTTGATGGAAAAAGCGGCCAAAATCATGAATGCCGAGGAGGCTATGGCTGCGAAAAAAGAATATGGATAAAGACACCAAGGTGGAAGTCGACAAGTCTAAGAATAAAGAGCATAAGGGCAATGGCGGTGACAAGCGTTCCAGAAATAATAAGTCGTCATGGGAAGTCCTGAAGAAATACGATAATTATACTCCCTTGAAAATGGGTATTAATCATGTCTTGGAAGAAATCAAGAATAGCGAGGAAGTAAAGTGGCCGAAGAAACTAAGGTCAGACCCCGATGCGAGGAACAGGGATAAATATTGCGAGTTCCACAAGGATCATGGCCATATGACTAAGAATTGCATAGCTCTACAGAACGAGATTGAAACACTCATCCGAAGAGGAAAGCTAGCAAAGTATGTTGATCGGGGAGGTGAAAGAAGAAATAATGATCGAACTAGAGAGAGATCTAGGTCTCCTCGTCGAGCAGAGGAGAAAAAGAAGAGAGAACATGAAGATGATGCCGAGGATGACCCCGATCTTCCCAAGAAACCAAGGCAACCAGAACGAGAGGTATTTTCCATACGTTTTGGGGCATTTGATTGTAATGTTATTACAGGAGGAGATGCAGGAGGAGGAGACCTTACTGCAGAAAGAAAAGCTTACCTCGGAGAGGCACAAGCTTGCTCGTACATTCAGCGAATAAATTTAGCCGAGGAGGATCGTCCGAGGAAGGTAAACAAAGAGAAGCTGGTCATTGGCTTTTCAAAAAATGACCTGGCAGGTGTTCTTTACCCTCACGACGACCCTTTGGTGATCAAAATGAGGATGGAAGAAGTAGTGATTTCAAGGGTGCTAGTAGACAATGGTAGTTCAGCAGACATCATGTACTATTCATGCTTTGACAGCTTGAATTTAAAATTATCTCAATTGGAACCTTATCACAGACCTCTTTTGGGTTTTGCTGGTGAGAAAGTTTTTCCACTTGGGACGATCAAGTTGGACATATTCATTGGAACTTGGCCTGCTTGTCGAACAGAGAGAATACGCTTCTTTGTAATGGATAAGAATGTGCAGTCAGCCTACAACATCATCATGGGAAGAGTTGGGTTGAAGAAGTTCGAAGCAGTTCCATCTACAGTACATCAATGCTTAAAATTCCCAAAATATTTTGGAGTAGGAGTTGTGAAAGGTGATCAGAAAGTAGCTCGGGAATGCTATTATTCATCTGCCGAGCAAGAGGAGCTTGAAGAATCAAGAAAAAAGACTACTACCTACCAGGTGGATGAAGGTACAGAAATTGAAACACTGGATCCACGAGATGAATCCCAACTTGTAAAAGGACAGGTGGTGGAATCTACAGAGAATGTTACTCTGGACGATGAGCACCCTGAACGAGTAACCCAGATAGGTTCAACATTGGATGCTTCAATAAAACAGGAGTTGATAACTTTCTTGAGAAACAGGAAGAAAATTTTTGCGTGGAGTCATGAAGACATGCCAGGAATAGATTCGAACTTCTTATGTCATGAGCTCAATGTGAATAAGGAGATCAAGCCTGTAAAGCAGAGAAGAAGGGTATTTAGCCCCGAGAAGAATCAGGCTATACAAGAGGAGGTCGAGAAGCTCCAGAAAGCCCAATTCATTGAAGACGTGAAGTATCCAGACTGGTTGGAAAACGTGGTGATGGTAAAAAGGAAAAACAATAAATGGAGAATGTGTGTTGATTTCACCGATCTTAACAAGGCATGCCCAAAGGATCATTTTCCATTGCCCAGAATTGATCAATTAGTGGATGCTACCTCGGGACACGAGCTGCTCAGCTTCATGGATGCTTACTCCGGCTACAACTAGATCAAAATGAAACCTGAAGACAGGGAAAGTACTTCTTTTATTACCCCTAGGGGAACTTATTGCTATAATGTTATGCCTTTTGGTTTGAAAAATGCAGGAGCGACATACCAGCGGCTGATGAACAAGGTTTTCACCAAACAAATCAGTTGCAACATGGAAGTCTATGTCGATGATATGCTGACAAAGAGCAAGAAAGCTGCTGATCATCTAATTGACTTAGCTCAGACCTTTGATCAACTGGATAAATACCAAATGAAGCTCAACCCGACGAAGTGTACATTTGGAGTACGAGAAGGGATGTTCCTCGGATACATCGTCAACCAGCGAGGCATTGAGGCGAATCCAGAAAAGATCAAAGCTCTTTTAGGGTTGCGATCTCCAACGACGAAAAAAGAGGTACAGAGTCTTACAGGACGAGTTGCAGCGCTCAATAGATTTGTATCTCGAGCAACTGATAGGTGCCTTCCATTTTTCAAAACACTCCGAAAAACTTTCGAGTGGAATGATGAATGTGAAAAAGCCTTTCAAGACTTGAAGAAATATCTGGGAACACCTCCATTACTGTTCAGACCAGTGATGGGCAAAAAGTTGTACTTATATCTGGCAGTATCAGAGAATGCAGTCAGCTCAGAACTGATCAGATTGGAGAATGGAGTCCAGAAGCCAATTTATTACACAAGTAACGCTTTCCAAGGTGCAGAAATCAGGTACCCGAAGTTGGAAAAATTGGCGTTGGCATTAATTGAAGCAAGTAGAAGAATGAGGCCATATTTCCAGGCCCATACCATCATCGTGTATACCGACATGCCGTTACGACAAGCCCTTCATAAACCAGAGAAATCAGGGAGACTAATGTATTGGGCAATAGAGCTCGGTGAATATGATATTGTGTATGAACCCAGATCATCACTAAAAGGGCAGGCTGTAGCAGATTTTATAGCAGAATTTACTTATCCTGATATCCTCGAGGAGCAAAAATTACTCACTGATCAACCTGTGGATGTTACAGGATCAACAAACACAAGCTCAGCCAACCCCGGTTGGTAAAAGAACTTGTGGATGTAGAAGGATCATCAACTTCGAACTCAGACCAGCTCCGGTTGGCAAAAGAGCGAGAAGAGATGGTCGACGAGGAGCGAGAAATATCAGGGGAGGATGAAAGGAAGCAACAAATATTTCACCTAGGAACTCTATCAAATAAGGAATTTGAAGACGGGATACCCATATGGAGATTATATGTAGATGGCTCATCTTGCACAGCAGGTTGTGGGGCAGGAATTGTTTTGAACACCCCAGACGAGATTGACATGGAATATGCCTTACGATTCCAATTCAAAGCCTCCAATAATGAGGCTGAGTATGAGGCCATGATAGCAGGTCTTAATTTAGCAAAGATTATGAAAGTGCAACAAGTGATGGTATTCAGTGATTCTCAATTGATTGTGAATCAAATGATGGGAGCATATGCAGTTAAAGGAGAATTAATGGTCAAGTATGATGCCAAGGTAATGGAGTTATTGGCAGAATTTGATGCTATTCAGTTAATCAGAATACCAATAATAGAGAATGCACGAGCAGACGCACTGGCCCGACTAGCATCAGCTACTCGTACCGAGCTGCGAAGAACAATACCAATTGAAGTACTAGAAAGTCGGAGCATAGATGAAAACCTGACGATGAATGTTATTTCCCTTGATTTAGGACCATCTTGGATGGATCCCATCAGGGCATATGTCGAGGAAGGAGAATTACCGGAGGATAAGATCGCTGCTAAGAAATTAAAGTTTAAAGCTGCTCGGTATGTACTAACTAATGGTGTTTTGTATAGACGAGGAATTATGGCAGGTTTGCAAAGATGTGTACATCCCTCCGAGGTGAAAGAATTGATTGAAGAGATCCATGAAGGGTCCTGTGGAGCTCATGTAGCAGGTCGGACACTTTTGCAAAAAGTAATGACGCAAGGATATTACTGGCCGACGATGAGGGCTGATTGTATAGCATATGCCAAGAAGTGTGATAAGTGCCAACATTTTTCCTCAATTCGACGAACTCCACAAGCATTGTTGACACCCATAACTTCCCCTTGTCCTTTTGCCATGTGGGGAATGGATTTGGTTGGACCCCTGCCAACGACCCGAGGAAGATTCAAGTACCTCGTCGTGGCAGTGGATTATTTTACTAAGTGGGTAGAAGCTGAGCCACTTATTGATATGACATACGAGAAGGTATACCAATTCGTTTGGAAGAATATCATCTGCCGATATGGTCTCCCTCATGCCTTCATCACAGACCATGGAACACAATTTGATAACGAGGAGTTTGCCGCCTATTGTCATCAGTCAAACATTTTGAAGGTTCATTCATCACCTGGCCATCCTCAAAGCAATGGACAGACTGAAGTGACGAACAGAACATTATTAAATGGTTTGAAGAAGAGGTTAAATAAGGCTAAAGCAAATTGGATTACTGAGCTACAATCAGTATTGTGGGCTTACCGAACAACTCCCCGAGCAACGACTGGAGAATCACCATATATGCTGGCATTTGGAAGTGAGGCTGTAATACCTGCCGAGTTGGGTCTACCAACACACAGAGTACTGAATTTCAATTCCCCAGTCAGTGACTTGATGAGAAGACTGGATTTGGATATGCTCGAGGAGGTTAGAGAAGAGGCAGCCATTAGGAATGCTGCTTATCAACAACGAACAACTCTGTTCTACAACAAGAGGGTGAAGAAATGCGATTTAAAAGAAGGAGATTATGTGCTAAAGAAGGTCAATCAGAAGCACAATAAATTGGAAGCAAACTGGCATGGACCTTACCGAGTTACAGAAGTTGTTCGACCAGGAACTTACCGAATAGCAACTCTAGAAGGAGAGGAATTCAAGAATTCTTGGAATGTTGAACACCTTCGCAAGTATTATCAGTAATGTAAAATGTACAGCAGTTCCATCAACATGAATAAAACGATGATGTTTCACAATTTTTTCTCTCCTTTGTTTGAAAGTTTTTCGGGGAATACTAGTGTGATACACTACACTACACTGATATAGTTCGAGCGTGATCAACTTCGGTTGGTAAAATAGCGAGAACAAATTATACTCCTTTGGTTAGGAGGCGTACACTTGCGTGATCAACTTCGGTTGGTAAAAGAGCTTGTGGTCAAGATAGTTCGAAAGAACCTGATAGTTCGAGCGTGATCAACTTCGGTTGGTAAAATAGCGAGAACAAATTATACTCCTTTGGTTAGGAGGCGTACACTTGCGTGATCAACTTCGGTTGGTAAAAGAGCTTGTGGACAAGATAGTTCGAAAGAACCTGATAGTTCGAGCGTGATCAACTTCGGTTGGTAAAATAGCGAGAACAAATTATACTCCTTTGGTTAGGAGGCGTACACTTGCGTGATCAACTTCGGTTGGTAAAAGAGCTTGTGGACAAGATAGTTCGAAAGAACCTAACAGTTTGGACCCACGACCAACTTCGGTTGGTAATAGGGCGAGAACAAAATATACTCCTTTGGTTAGGAGGCAATAGTTCAAACCCACGACCAACTTTGATTGGTAAAAGGGCAAAAACAACATTCTTAAATTGCCAATTTTGGTTGATTAAGAAACAAAATAGGCCAACTTATGTTGGTCGGAAGGAAAAACCATTCCAGAAAATACAGAAAATTCCAAACTGAACCAAGTATAGTTGGTCGGTGATCAAAACCCACTAACTGTAGTTGGTCGACGAGGATAAATTATCGACCTTGGTTGGTCGGACACATTTTATGAAAAAATTTACCAAGTATGGTTGGTCGGGGATAAAAACCCATCAACTGTAGTTGGTCGACAAACACAATTTAACAACCTTGGTTGGTTGGAAACATTTTAAACATTTTATACTCATTACTTTATTACTAAGTGATTGAGCAACATTGATACTTGCAATTTTTATTACTAAGTTGGTTGATGAACAACACAATATTGTTATCTTTTTAACAGATACATATGCACAAATATAAAGTGTTTAACAGGCACAAGAGAATAAGCAATACAGATTTGCAAACAGAAAATGAAAGTCTTTTATTAAAATTCAAAATAAATTACAAGTTACATATGTGTGCTAACTATTACATTGAAAATCCGATTCTATTAGTTTTTTCCCTTCAGCCTTTGATACAGGTTCCTCGCCAGCAGGAGGATCATTTAATGTCTGAGGAGAATTGATAAAATTCAAGTCCTTCAACATTCTGACATTCATTACTGAAGGAGTATCCAAGAGATGCTCAGGACGAGAGACGTCAATTTGAGAATGAAGGTTATAGTCACCAAGATAATTCGTAATCAAGCTCCGAGGAATGGCGCGAGCAGGTATCCATTCCATGTCTAACTTGAAAGGTGGCACAGGCAAGTCAAGCACTCCAGGCTCATAGTAGTACCACAAAAAATGTCCTTGCTCGAGCTTTAATACACATAAGGCATTCAGCCAGCCTTGTTTATAACCTTCATTATTGGCATTTTCGATACGAGCATCCAAGTGATAAAGGGCCTCATTATATCCTGCATTCCAAAATTCCCTGGGCTATTTATGGAATTGGAAGGTTAATCTATCCAATTGTTCATGAAGGTTTTTGGTGAAAAGGTCCTTGGTATGTAAAGCTGACTTCGTTGCAGTAAGTTGATCTTCCAAAGTCAGGATTTTCTTGGACATCTCAAACAAAGCCCGATCTTTTGCGTTCAACTGGTACGCTTGAGTTTCCAATGTTGACAGAGTACGAGCTTCTTCAATATTACGAGGAGTTCTTGATCGTCCCCGAGCAACTGAAGTGCTTCGTTCCTCGTTAACATCCTGGGCAGCTCTTCCTCGCCCACGAGAACCTCTTCCTCCTCCCCGAGCAGTAGCAAAAACACCAGACTTTCTTAAAGTATCCAATTCTTGCCTTAATTTGGCGTTTTCAACCTCTAAGAATGAGAATCCTTCATCGGTGACCGGTACCAAGGCAGTAGAGGATGAAGCTACAGATTCATATTGTGCCAACTTTTTCTGCAAATTGTTGTTCTCTTGTTCCAGCAGCTCGGCGATCTGTCTGCAGGCCTCAACTTCACCTTTTAGGGTTCTCTCCCTGACATCGTATCCAGCAATGATCTTTTTGTGGCCTGTCTCGGAAGAAAGTTGTTGATACCTATTCTCATACTCCTTGTGCAACAAGGCAGTTGATTCATTGTGCTGATTTTGAAGATCTTCTAGGGAATAATGAAGCTCCTCGATCAATTCGTAGTATGCCACATTATTGGCCACAGCTCGATCAAGTAAATCCTTCAGGTATCGATAAGCCTCAATTGCTTTCTCTGAAGCATCATAGCCAAGGATGTCAGCAACTTCTGATGTACTAAGGTCTGTATGACCAGCTTTATAATACTCATGGCATTGCTGCATCAACTTTGTGTTATTAGCAGACAAAAGATCCATCCTGGCCATAAACTAACAGAGAAAGAAAAAGAAGATCAAGACAGAGTGCAGATAAAGAAGAGACAATCATATAGAAAGAAAGAACTCAAATTTTATTAGATCATAAGGCAAAAGTTACAAAGATCTGAGATACAAAGTACAATTAAAGAGAAAAACAGAAAGATAGTACCGAACAACTTCACACCTTTTCCTTGTCTCCCAAGACTTTCTCGGGAGGCTGGGACGAGGAGCTTGGTTGCTCGGTGGGAACATTGATCTGATTGGTAGAAGCTGGGACTTGTTCTGGAGGAGTAGGCAACGAAGAAATCTCCTCGGTGGCTGTCTGGTTGGGTGTTGGAACAAGGACTTGATCACCCCCTATCATTGAAGATTCTTCAGATGCAGCCTCGTCTTCATCTTCGTCTTCAATAACTGGAGGAGCACCAGGGAGATGTTGTTAAAATAGCTCAGAGTCCTCGCTCACCTTCAATTCTTGCAAGGCAGCAACCCAACCATCATGGAAGAATTTCAAACTTCCATAATTCACCTGGGTCATCATTGCAGCTACCCCCTATCCCATCCTTTATCCCAACCAGTCCGAAAGGATTTCTTCACAGCCATTTTTCTCTTCATCTTCTCCGAGGAGAGCTTCTCGGATAGAAGGTCCTCGGAGGCTTTCAGCTTGGCCTCCAACTCCTCCATCTGACGATTTGTTTCGCGCAGAAGTGTCAACTCTTCCTCAGCTGACTTCAGTTTATTCTCCAACTCCCCAAAGCCTGAAAGTTTCCCGGTATAGTCTTTATTCTCTCTCTCCAAGTCCTTCACCTTATTACCCAGTTATACTTTCTCTGCATCAGACGCAGCCAACTTCTTCTCCCATTCAATTTTATCCTCGTCATGTTTCTGACGAGATTCACTCACAGATTTAATAGCTTTCTCCAGTGCTCCTTCCACAGTGGACGAGGAGCAAGAAGCTTTGATCGCTTCATCCTTTTTAAGGATTATATTGAAACAGCTCATCAACTGTAATCAGAAAAGGGAAATGATATCAGAAACAAATATGGGAAATAACAAAGGAAAATATGAAAAACTCAGAATAGAGATACTTACTGAAGCAAGATGACGAGCAGCCAGAGAAGTAACCATATCCCGAGTAAGGTCTTCTTCAGTACCTTGCACATCGGGAATGGGTGAAAATTTTTCCAAGCTCATCGTAGAGCTCGGAGGAACACTGATTGGAACACCATCTCCACCAGCTGGGAGCTGGGGAATGGCTCCAGAAATACTGAGCGAGGAGGATTTCCTCAGTCTCCTCGATGCCTTTTCAACAACTTCAACCAAAAGAAGAACTTTTGGTTGGTGAGATAGTGGTTACTTCAACAGGTGCATCCTTCTGCACAGGAGCCAATGGGGGCTTCTCGACAGCCTTCTGAGAAGCAACATAAGAGGTGACATCTTTATTCTTTGTCCCTTTTTGGACATCAACCTTATTTTTCTTCCCAGCAGAGGAAGTTTCCTCAAAGAGAGCAGGAACTCTTCTCTTGCCCATTTTTTGGCTCAAAGGAATATGAGATTCCGGATCAGAATCTTCAAGAATTTGCACTGGATCACTGATGCTGACCACAGGACGAGCAGTAAAGGACGACGTATAGCTCATATACTGCAACAAGTATGAAGCAGACCTGATGTGCTCGTCTGCAATTCTCTGATGCAAACTCCAGATATGTTTAAAATTGTTTTATATTAACTTCTGATTCTTTGGGAGTTTTTCTCTTGCTGTCAACTGCAAATAAAAACATATTGAAATATCATTCATACATTTTATCAAATACCATGAAAATCATAATTTCAAAAATAAAATAAGATGAAAAAGACCTATCCCATTGCCATATGGGGGGCATCTCCCTCATATACTGCATCTCCAACCAAAGGGGCATGTTGCCAATTTTTTATAACTACCCCGTGTTCAAAATAATCCATGTTGGCATCAGGGAGGTTGACTACTAAGGCCCTATTCAAAAACCTAGTTTTTAAATAAAAAACGTTGTCTAAAATAGCCCATTTGTAGCAGTACATAATCTCAGGAATTCCTATACGAGTTCCATGAGTTTGATTTAACCTATGTACCCCATTAACTATTCTCCATGTGTTGGGGGCTATTTTTGCAAGGACAACGTCGAAGTACTGACAGAACTCTAAACATAACGGATTTGGTGGAAAAGAAAATCCACATTCAGCAATAAATAGGCTAGGGAACCAGTGCCCCTCAGCCAAATCAAAATAACTTGAAGGCTCAGAAAGAACCTCCAAAGTTACCCAAGAAGGAATAGAGAAGTCAGAGCGGAACTTCTCAAGATATTCGATAATGTAAACCATGATGAATAAAAGAAGAAGGAAGAAGATCTTACAGGGAAAAAGGAGATCTGTTGACAAACGAAGGAGGAAATGAACGCACAAGAGAGAGAAAAGCTTTAGAAAACTCGAAAGCAGAAATTGAAAAGGTAGAAGACGATGGGATTGCCTCTGAAGTTTAAATACTTTGCCTTGGGAACCAGCGAAAGAAATGATTACATAAAAGAAACTATTGCGCTACCGGCGGCTAAAAGGACAAAAAATGCACGAAGATCGAAACGCTTATGAAAAGGCAAAAAGGCGGATTTCTGCGAATTTGGAAGGAAATTCAAATATGAAGAAAAGACTCCTAAAACACAGGAAGGCCATTTAATATTTCCATATACCGAGAAAGAATGTTCCATACTCCTCAAAGTTCGAAATATGAAACATTGGGGGCTTCTGTTGATACCAAAATTAGTATGCTGATGTGGACGAATAATAAGAAGACACGTGTCAATCTACGTGGCACAATAGCAACGAGGAAGATTGTTTTCCCGACCAACATACTCACTCCGAACAACAAGTATACTCCGAGGAACACCAACCCTCCGAGGTACTCTTACCTTCCGAGGAACTCCAATGCTCCGAGGAACTCTTGGACGACGAGCAACTAAGGCGGTTCGAGCTGCACCTCGACCACAGCATTAATTGCCAGATAATCAACAGTTCAACTATTCATTGAATGCTTATCATCTTGACGCGCATGTTTGAAGAACATTAAATGAATTACCCTTTCATATGTGTATCATTTAATGTAACACCCTTTCATATACAGCCTAAAGGGCTATAAATACCTTGTATCACCCTCATTCAAGAGGGACCGGAATTTCTTGATAGATCATTTGCAATTGAGAATTCCTAGACACTCAACAATAACATAACAGTGGATGTAGGCCATTCTTACAAGGCTGAACCACTTTAAAAATCTTTGTCTCATTTATTTATCTGTGATTGAATAATTAGAGCAATCTAATTTTTTACATCAACAATCGTATTCTATTTTACTTACCAAAAACCTAGGATGACACTATAGAGAATATATTTCGCATGCATAATCTCGATGTAGCCCTAACCTTACTTACGCTGTTAGAGAATGCATAAAAAAAATTCACCCGTTATGGATACAACTATGTACATAAAGCATTGACATAGACTGTGATGTCTCACGATAGATGCACATTAAATTGAATCTTGCCAATAAGTTGAAGAAGATGGGATTCCGAGTTTATGTCACAGATATCTATACATCAATCGTAGATACACTTCCTCCTAGTTAGCCATGTGTAAAAAACCCATAGGTTTGTAAAAACTAATACCGAATGGATGGAGATCAGACACATTGAACATATTTTAAAGTCTTACTCTGAAAAGGTAGATATATAGTAATAAACTTGATTAGTTGGTTATAATTTCATATTATTATAATTATTTAGTCGCTTATCAATTTTTATTTTTGTAGATAATGTTGAGCGGCAATGGACAAAATGTACCAAGTGATGAGGTGACACCCCAACGAGGATCCTTATATCGTGCCTACCAACAAGAATTATCATCACCAATTGGTGAGCAATTCACAACTCCACCATTGGTTCAATCCACTACTTCAAGTACAAGTAGGCAATAAACTCCCGTTGCTCCAATGCCCCCACCCAGTGCTCCCGACACCTCCCGATCAAATGGGAAGAAGCCCATTGGGTTCTCACTTCTCGAAAATAACCCCACGGGTGATAAAAATGGCCTCTAGAGATTTAAAGCCCGGTGTTTTTCGCTTGGAAAAATGAACATGGGAGTCGGGTCAATTGTTGAAACATGTACGTACGTTTCCTCATTAATTTCATTGATACAATCTTCATAAAATAAACAAAAATTAACATCCCACATGGGACAAAAATCAACATAACTGATATCCTCAAAATTTGGAAACTCTAAGTTGGTGATGAGGTTGTTCTGTTCAGGAAATTATGTACAAGAACATGCGCGCGCGCGGGGGGGGGGGGGGGGGGGGGGGGGGGGATCATGATTAATTTGGTATAATCACAAATTCAGAAGAATTTAGTTAATGGCCTTCTTGAATCGATAGGAAGTAGTTATTCTTTACTTTAACTAACATTTTTATATAATTAATATGCATAATCTTTTAAATGTTTGAAGATAGGTACACATTTTTATATAATTAATATCCGTCCGGGGGGGGGGGGGGGGGCAGGATTAATTTGGTATAATCACAAATTCATAATTTTTATATGAAAACGTGTCATTAGTGGGACGAAACCTCAAATAATCTCCAAACGGCCCCGTAAAGGGAACGAAAACCTCGCACGTGACCAAAGTAACTCATAGCAACCGACCGCGTAGTTGCGGGACTCTCGATTTGAGAATAGGATCGAAATTTGAAAATAGGCACATTTAGGCTTCAAAACGAGCCGCTAGTGGGACAAAATCCCAAACAACCCCTAAACGGTCTCGCAAGGGGCATGAATATCTTACACGTGACCAACGTAACTCGTAACAACCGACCGCGTAGTCGCAGGAGTCTTGGCTTGAGAATAGGACCAAAATTTGAAAATAGGCGTACTTAGGCTTGAAAATGTGCCCTTAGTTGACCAAAACCCCGAATAGCCCCCAAACGGCCCTGTAAGGGCACGAACACCACACGTGACCAACGTAACTTGTAACAACTGACCACATAGTCACGGGAGTCCCAATGTGAGAATATGAGCGAAATTTGAAAATAGGCACACTTAGGTTTGAAAATGTGCCACTAGTGGGCCAAAATTCGAAACAGCCTCTCGAGCAGCACGAATACCTCGCACGTGACCAACGTAAATCGTATAAACTGACCGCATAATCGTGAGACTCCCAGTTTGATAATGAAACTGAAATTTGAAAATAGGTGCACTTAGGCTTGAAAACATGCCGCTAGTGGCCCAAAACACCCTGAAAAACCTCCAATGGCCCCGTAAGGGGCACGAACACCTTGCACGTGAATAATGTAACTCGTAGCAACCGATCGTATAGTCACAAGACACCTAATTTGAGAATAGAATCGAAATTGTAAATAGGCGCACTTAGGCTTGAAAACGTGTCGCTAGTGGACCAAAACCCCGAACATCCCCCAAGAGGCCCCGTAAGAGGCACGAACACCTCGCAGGTGTCCAACATAACTCGTAGCAACCGACCACATAGTCGCTGGACTTTTGGTTTGAGAATAGGACCCAACTTTTAAAATAGGCAAACTTAGGCTTGAAAATGTGCCACTAGTTGGCCAAAACCCCGAATATCTCCCAAGCGGCTTTGCAAGGGCACAAACACCTCACCCATGATCAACATAACTTGTAGGAACCTACTGCGTAGTCACGAAACTCCCGGTTTAAGAATTGGATTGAAAATAACCTATATTTTTTTATATAACTATGGTCACGGACTGCAACCGTGACCATGTTTTATATTTTTGCCGTGATAATTATGTGGTCTTGGATTTGGTCCATGACCAAATTGAAGCATGTATAAAAGTGGGCCATGGCTATGGTCCGTGACCACATTGAATAGTTGGTCAAGGCCTTTATCCTTGACCACATTGAAGCATGTGAGGACTCTGGGTAACTGCTTTAGTCTATGACTATGTTTTCAAACCTGGTCACAGATTGGGTCCATGACTTCCTGGTCACGGTCGTTATCCATAATTGCTCATTTTGGTTAAGGATAAGGTCTGTGACGAGCGATTTTGGTCACACTATTTTTTGGTCACGAAAGCCTGGTCACGACTCGAATCTGTGACCATCTGCTTATTTTGGTGTAGTGTCATATCATTTCTCTTTCTTTATACCCTAACTAACTTCTCTATGTTAGGAAATTAGGATGATATTTTATATCGACAATGAAAGACTCTTAACTTCGATAATTTGTCCCTTACTGATGATCAAATAAACAATTACAGGCTATATGAAGTTGACCAACTCTTGCTAAGAAGCAACAAGTCTCTTAAGGATTTCCCACCTTTGTCATTACCCGATCATAGACTTATCAATGAGCTAAATAATAATCTTATAATATAAGAGTTATCATATGACGTTGAGCAATTATTTCGCGAGCATGAGGATCTACATAATGGAATGAACAATGAATAAAAAGAAGTTTATAATTCCTTTATTCATTCCTATAATGAAGACAAATGGGATCTTTATTTTGTATATGGCGCGGGAGGCAGTGGGAAAACATATTTAAATAAAACAATTATTGCGCGATTAAGGTCGGAGGGAAAAATTATGGTTGTCGTTGCGTCATGCGGTATTGCCTCATTGTTATTATTGGGAGGAAGAATGACACATTCACGATTTAAAATTCTAATAAATTTAGGAGATAACTCAACCTATGACATTAGTCAAGGAACACAACTAGCAGAGCTCATAAAAAGAACGAATCTGGTCATTTGAGATGAGGCATCCAAAAACTGACACTTTTTTTAGGCCATGGATAAAACACTTAGAGATATTTTGTGTTTGAATGATCCGTATTTTTTCAAACTCTTCTAGTTGCCCCAAGAGGAAGGAGAGAAGATATTTTAACAACCTTAATTAATATGTCCTACTTTTGGGAATTTTATCACGTTTAGTATTTAATCAAAAATATACGAATTCAAGATTTAGATGAATTAGTTCTTAGATTCTTGCACTCGAAGATGGAAGATTTCCTACATCCTCAATACGAGATGAACATGAGCCATGTTGGATCGATATACCTAAAGATATGATCAATCCATTAACAGATGATCCCATTAGTAGGATAGTTCAATCAACATATTCTGATTTATGTATAAACTATACAGATGAAAACTATTTAAATTTTCATGGGATTCCAATGCCAACAAATAAGACCTTCGATGAAATAAATTCTTACAATATGGATCTCATCCCAGAAGACATATAAGCGTATCTCAGCTCGAATTTGATTTGCAAAGATACAACACGAAATTTTGGAGATCAAGACATTTTTTCTGATTGAGTTTCTTAACATTCTTACCTTCCCAGGTCTCCTAAATGATGAGTTGGAATTGAAAATTAGAATCCCAGTCATTTTGATACGAAATATCAATCAAGTGCGGAACTTTGCAATAGAGAAAGATTGATAATCACCTAACTAAAACCGTTGGTAATTAAAGGTAAAATCATTACTGGATCCAACATTGGCGCTGTAAGAGGGTAGTTTAGATAAGATGGAGGCGTAACCCCTTTTTGAGTATAGTAATGATAAATTTAATCAGCAACACTATTGATTAGCCATAGGACATGCAAACACAGCTTAAAGAATATAAACTCAGTTTAAACTCATAAATCTCTAGTGTATATCTCAATCAGATGATAATGAACTCAGAAGTAACTCGTTTTAGAGGGAGAGAGGAGTAAGCATGCTAGATACACCTTGGCAGGCAGCCAAAACACCCCAACCACCCTCAAGAGTCTCTGTTAAGTATTTAATCTTACTAATAAATGACAATGGTGGGTGAGTAAAACTCTCTGGTTTGTAATAACTCTCTCTAGTAATAACTTGTGGATTCTTAAGAGAACATTCCCTCCTTAGAGGTGGTTGGGGTCCTTAAATAGGCCCCATGCCACCCCCGAGGCAACTCAGTCACCAATGCTTGTGAAAGACATCCCTCATACTTTATGTCACCAACATTAAATACATGATGCACTAGTTGTCTCCACGTCATAGACATTAAATGCCAAGATATGCCTTTTGCTTAATCACTGTGTGTTAGGGGGCTGTCGCCACAGAGGTGGCTTACTAACTGTCTGACAGTTCCAAATACCACGATGGTTTACTCAAGTGGAGATTTTACATTGTCTAGATGGATAGTGACATCACCTACAGTAGCTGTGACATTAATTAGAGGGTTGTTTGGTTCATAACTCAACGCCCGATGGAACTCAAAGCTGCTTCGCCCGAGGTTCCACGGTAAGGGTCCTTCGGTGTTTTACCAGGTGTATATAAGATGGTCAGGACAAGCCCCGACGGTGCCCCACTTCTCAATCCTCCAAACCAAGTCCTTTTAAAGTTCCCACGACGAGGTCATTCGATAGAACATGAAAGATCTCACAGGCCTGGCCAAGCCTGGTCTCTCATGAGTACCGTTCGACCTTACACTAAAATTCATTATTCTCGTTACATCATTACAATCGTTATAGCTCATATCCACTATAAACAAAGATACAATATGACTAAATAACACAACAAGCTAAAGTATGAGTTACCATGCTAAGTTGCCACGTCAAGCTGCCTCGCCAGAGTTACCATGCTTGAGCTGCCATGCTTGAGCTGCCTCACCTAAGTTTCCACGCTTGAGCTACCACGCTAAGCTGCCTTAATCCCAAATACTATTGTTAATGGGAGGATTATCCCTAATCTCAGGATTGCCTTCAATCCCCCTCTACATTTGCCCCTTCGTGGAGGGATTTGTTGTGGGAACAAGAAATGGCTGCACGAAAATTTCTCAATTTGATGAACCTTCTCTGCATAAAAAAATTTTGGCCTCTTTTCCTTCATTTAAAACCAGAGCGTTAGAGTCTCTAGAAAAAAGTAAAATTCTCATCGATGTACCTGAGCCGAAGAACTGCAGTTTATTGATGCTTCGTGAAGGGACATCGCCACTTTTTCCTTACGCTGAGCTTTAACAGTTCTAGCTTGAATATCTGAAATTCTCCTGAAAGACCTGCTAATCTTCTCAAATACTCGTTTTGGCTCTGGGCAAGTGAAATTATCCCATTTTATGCCGTTGTGGAGTATAGTTGTGGGCAGTGGGTTTTCGTTAGGACTGCCCCTATCTTTGTGACTTATGAAATTCTCCCTTGTAACGCTTCGCTATGTTGGAAAAAGAAAAAATTCTCCCCAATGTAGCCGAGTCACGGTTAAACAGTGTTTGGACTTATGGTGAGGTGACATCGTAGCTTTTTAGAACCGTTGGGACATCTTTTTCATTGGGAGTTTATTGGATAGGTGATAAAAATTCTGGCGCCAAAACTCAAACTTGCTTTAGAAGGCAACCCTTTCTATTCCCCAGACGTCACTTAATTAATGATGTGGCATTGTCTTTTTAACTGCCAAAACACTTCCCGAAGTGCCACGTGGTCATTTGAAATGATTATAGGCGGCCTTTCAAGCGCGATGGTGGAAAACTCAAAAACTAGGTTTAAAAAGGCTTCAAACGACTCTTTTATTTCAAAACTCTTCTCTTCCCTTCGTCTTCTTCAAGCTCCTGTCTTCTTTAGAGAGAGAAAACTGCGTGAAAACCTCTATTGTTGCCCAACTCTTTACCCAGTTTCTTTCCTCTCCCATATTTTGTGCCACTCTATTATGGCTTCTTCAAGTGCTTCTAAGGTTTCCACCACCACTGCTCAGCCAGGCTCCTCCTCTGCCACTTCTGGCACCGCTGCTATCCCCAACGCCGCTGCCCTAAATGCTACTCATCAAGAGCAACTATGCTTCTATCGTCGGGTCCCTTCTTTGGCGAAGATGATAAATTTTCTGATGCATGCAAGACTTGCCATTTCTCGTCCAAGTTTTACCCTTTACTGTTGGGTGATGAGGATATGGATTCATTAAAGTGGGGCTATCTTCCCCCAGGGGGGGACTTTGCGCTTTCGTTTGGACCATGGTGACTTCCCCTATTCCCAGATTGATTTCGAAGCACCTGGGGGCTCGCCAGCCCATTTCACTGCCTGGCATACACATATGCAGAGTTCTTACGCTGCTGCTCTTGCAAAGGTTAGGCTTCATCGAGCTTAATGGTTTGGGGAGTTCGCCCTTTCTAAGCACAATGCGGCGCTCCCAGTGCTAGTTTCCAGATAGAGCATCCCAACTTACACGTTCTTTGCTGCGTGGGGAGAGTTCACCGTTACATTGGAGGACGTCTGTGAGCTCCTTGAGTTTGAGTCAATGGGTGAGTTCACAT
Source organism: Sambucus nigra (assembly GCA_949130495.1). Classification (NCBI taxonomy): domain Eukaryota; kingdom Viridiplantae; phylum Streptophyta; class Magnoliopsida; order Dipsacales; family Adoxaceae; genus Sambucus; species Sambucus nigra. The sequence continues at coordinate 65,137,650 of OX422209.1, read as the reverse complement.
GGATGCCGAAGAGGCTGCTGATCGAGCTGATCTGGATCGAATCTGCCGCAGTTGCACTAGTTCCTCGAACAAAGCCATGTTTACTCCCCTCATTAGCTATTTTTTCGAAGCTCCTACCCTGAAAGACGTCAATGCTGCAACGGGTCGAGGTAGAGGTACATCCCTGGAACTACCAGCCTACATACTTGTGTTACTTTCATGCTTCTTCCTGCCTGGGAAACTCAACGATCGGCCCAGGAGGGACCTTATAAATATTTCCATCCGTTTGGCTAGAGGTTTTAACCTTCCCCTGGCTGCCATTGCCTTGGGGTCCCTTTATACCTGGTTGGATCGAACTCACATCGACATGGCGCGGTCACTGGGTTGTTATAACTTGGCCTATTTTTCTAATACCATCATTTTGACGGGATTCCTTTACACCCGTTTTCCTACCATTGTCGCCAGGTCTATTTATCTACCCGTGAGCCAAGGTATCAAGCCCCCACGCCTCTTATCTTTCCATAAAAAATAAAGCCGAAAAGAGATAATGGACATTTTTTATCGTTTGGACTGCTTTATGATGAGGCCATATAGTGAGTGTACATTTACCTATAGTTGGGATTTCTTTCCTTTTGTAGCCTCAATGGTCAAGTTCATCCCAATTGTAGAAGATCCCTTGAAAGCCGTGGTGCTTCTTTTCACCCCAGGGTTTCTGCCTTCCTATACTGAGCGGGGGTACACCTCAGAACCCTACAACCCTGACAGATGTAGCAGGCAGTTCAGGTTTGATCAGGGGGCCCATCGACCTATGTTTCAACATAACAACCCAAGGGACACTTTCACTGAAGCTTGCACCTTCTATACTGCAGCAGCGGTGCTTGGTGTGACTTCTACTATTGATGGGAGAGTCACCCTTCCTAGTGCTACTAGGAAGGGGGACGTCTACCGCTTATGCCACCGACTTCCATTTGGGGGAGTTGAGAATGATTCGTGAGTATATTCAGTCCCCCCTCAATATCCCCCAGTCCTTTCTTTCTCTGCTTCTGAACTGGGTCTTAAGGGGAACTCCGTGCTTGGAGTTGAGTTTCCTTTGAGTAAAACCATTAAAGAACCTCCCCATGAGCTACCTACTTATTGCTCGATGGTCCCTACTGCTACCACGAAGCCCAAGGCCGTTGCCACTTCTAAATAACCTGGCCCCTCAACCGAAGCTGCAAAAGGCGAGGGGCCTTCTCAGCCACCTGCCAAGAAGGCTAAGAGGGCCAAGAGTGGGATATCTTCAAAATTAAAATTAAAATATAAGTCCCAAACCTATCCCCAATCTCATGTGGAGGGTTTCCCCATAGCCTCCGTTCCTCCTACCATGTCTGTAGAGATGGCCGAGGAGTTGAGGAGGCAGGTTCAGGCTGAGGTAGATCGGATAAACGCTGAGTTTCAATGATGCGTTGTCGTTATTCCTCTATCGGTTGCCTTTCCCACGGTCGTAGTTGATCCAATTGAGCCAAAGGTAAGGAGGAGGAAAATTTTGAGGGTTACTTAAAGTTCTGGTGCAATGGGTACGAGGAAGAAAACTATGGGTACCAAGTCCCAGAAGAAACGGATGCCCGAGGTACTTCCCTCCCCATCTCTTTGTGTTGCTGCCTCCTCACCACCTTCACCAGTGGTTATACCTTCTCATTCTCCTTCTAGATCTGAGGTATGTATACACGTTTTGTTCTTATTCCCCTTTTCTTGAGGCAAGCCGCATTTGCTTATTTCTTGATAATTTTGGTGCAGGGAATTTAAGAAGAAAGGCCCAGTCCTCCCAGTCCCCCCAGTCCCCTGTGAGACATTTTGTGGGGGGACGTTATGGTATCCCTCCATCCGATACTACTCCTCCCCGTTCTCCCATGACAGGTCTTACTTACTCTCGTTGGTTGTCCTCCCAATGGGCTAGAGATGTTGCTACGGGGCTGCTATCGTTGAATCTGTTGGCATATCTTCCCAGCGAGAGACAACTCCCCCGGCTTCTTCTGAATTAGAACCTCAGCCCGAGGTTCTTCTGCCCCTTGTTCCCGCTGTATAAAGTTCCCCCGAGGTAACATATTATCTATTACCTGTTAGGTCTGACAACCTTTCTCTTTTCCACCACTTTTCTTTCTATTTAGCATGCTGAACTTTGATGCGTTGGGGTGCCCCAGGTTGAAATGGCATCTCTGATAGCTAACCTTCTTTTTCCCACTGCGATGGCGAGACCCCTGACTGCAATTCCTCTTTTTGGTGCTATAACTGAGGTAAGTAACACTAATAAGCACTTCTCCCTTTTTGAGTACTTATTCATCATTTCTAATACTTAGCTTTGTTGCTGCATCTTTCTCCAAGTCTCTCCCCACCCTTTTCTCTCAGTGGTATATATAAGGCTAAAGTCGATGCTGCCGCTCATCGTGTTGGTTCTTCGGTGCCAACCCCTGCTGGGGCATCGTTTGGAGGTCCATCACCTTCTGTAAGAAAAACGGCTACACTAGTCTTGGTACCTTTTGTTGGCGAGGAATCTTTGCCTACCGTTGAGGCTTCTTCAACCAGGGGCCCCGTTGCGGCTTCTGAGGCAATAAAACTGCCTCCAACGGTTCCTGCCCCTATGGCCTCGACGGTGACTCCCGTTCTCGCTCCTACCACGACTGAGGTATTTCGCTAATTTCTCTGGATTTTTGTTGAAAAATTTTCACAAACTCCACCTATAACGGTGACTTATCAACGAAAACGCTTGTTAAGATTTTTTTCACAAAGCCCACCTATAACGGTGACTTAACAACAAAAATGCTTGTTAAGATTTTTCACAAACTCCACCTATAACGGTGACTTAACAACGAGAACACTTGTTAAGATTTTTTATAAACTCCACCTATAACGGTGACTTAACAACGAAAATGCTTGTTAAGATTTTTCATAAACTCCACCTATAATGGTGACTTAACAACGAAAACGCTTGTTAAGATTTTTCACAAACTCCACCTATAATGGTGACTTAACAACGAAAACACTTGTTAAAATTCAAATATCTATGTTATGAGTTATAGGCTACAGGGCATGGCTACCATTGTTACTGAAATTGCCAATACTCCAACTGCAAACATTACCAGAACCCTCCTTAGCCAATTACTGGGCTATCTGAGGGGTCGTGACGGGTTCCGTTTTGACTGACTTATAACGCATTTATAGACTTTGAACAACCAGCAACTGGACATACAGAAGGAACTGTCGTGGAAACATCAGGAGGATCAGCGGGCTGAGGAAGTTAAGTTGGCCGAGTTAGCACCTCTTCTAGAAGATGTTGATAAAGAGGTGGAGGACATCGGGGAATCTCTGCATTTGGTGAAGATGAAACGAGAGAAACTCCTTATCGAGCTCACCCAAGAGCAAACGAGGTTGGAGGTTTTTATTAACGCTCAACGGTCTTGCCAAGCAGCTTCTTCGGGCTTCCCTGGAGATTTTTTCTCTTCTCCGGATCTGTGGTTCCTCTTAGGCCAATGAACTTGTGTGTATATATTTTTTTTTCCTTTTCTTTCTTCTTATGTAAAACTTGGGCAATAGCTCCCATTTTTTTATAACGCTCCAAAGTTTATAAATGAAGAAAGATATATATTTTCTCATGCTTTTAATTTATGTTATTACTGTTTGCATCCTTTACAGAGTTCTATGACTCCTTCATCTCCACTTAAATTATAATAAAGGGAACTTGCATATCTGTCATAAAACGAACTTATATATTCATAACATCTAGATACATCGGTGGCCCAAACATAATTTCTTACACATAATAAACCTTTAACCATTTATTGTTAATCTTGAATGTTTTGTATTCTTCCATCTTTGAAATTAAGAAATAAACTGAGTTATGAGCTTCTTTTACAATGAAAGGTCCCTCCTAATTTGATGCAAACTTGGGTAGGGGCAGTCCTCTGATGTGCTTCACTATTGCTTTCAACACGAGGTCTCCTTCCACGAACTTCCAAGGTCTCACTAAGTTATCGTATGCCCTGGAGAGTTATTTCGTATACATTTGAAAGTGTTTCATCGAATTATCCCTGTGTTCGTCCAACGCTTCCAGCTGCACATGTCTACGATGAGGAAGCATGCTGCTTTGTAAGGCATATCGAGCAGAGGGAACTATGAACTCTACTGGGAGTATTGCCTCAACCCCATAAATAAGAGATAACGGAGTATACCCCGTGGGCTTTCTCGTAGTTATTCGATTGGCCCATAATACTGCTGGTATATTATCATCCCACAATCCGGAGAAATCCTCCATCGTTTTAGCTAAGATATTAACCAAAGTTTTATTAATTTCTTCGGCTTGACTGTTTCCCTTTGGGTATGCCACCGTTGATGTATGATGAATAATGGAGTATTTGTCTGTGAGTATTATTACATCTGAATTGATAAAAGGGGTTCTGTTATCTGATAGAATAACCTTTAGAATCCTAAGATGGTAAATGATATATTCCCGATAAAGTTGCTCACCACCTCTTATGTTTCCCTTCTTAGTGGTATTACCTCAGCCTACTTTGTAAAACACTCCGTTGCTACTAGTATCCAGATATTTCCTCTCGAAGAAGGATGTATTGCCCCTACCAAGTCAAATGCCTAAGTGTGAAAAGGATAAGGCGTTGCCAGGGAGTGTAGGTCCACCGATGGGGCATGGATCATATTTTCATAAAGTTGGAAAGCTTTGCATTTTTAAACGAACTCAGATGAGTCATTATCTATCGTTGGCCAATAACACCCCAATGGCATACAATTTGGCCCCCCCTATGTGAGCTGGATCGTGCACATGTTTGAGGACCTCAGTTGTTTCTTTCCTTCGTGATTCAACGTAATGGCCTGTTGAAGTAGTCCCTTCGATAAAGCTATCCCTCCTGAACATATAACCTCGGGGCCCTTATCTTTAGTCCTGTCGCATCAATTTTTTCTATTAGGACAACTCCATCTCTAATGAAGTCAATATAGGGCTGCCTCCCGTCTAGTTGAGCTTCAACGAAATGATATTTAGCAGCTTCGAAGAATAACTAACACTTATCTCACTTCCATTATAGCTCTGTTGCGTCCTATTTCATACGAGGATAGAAATATCCCTCACTTTGAATTCTCTTATAAATAGGTATCTCAGTTGTTTCATAGTGCTCCTCATGTGTTTTCTTCAACCTTCGCTCTGCTTCTTCTGGGCCGATACATCTTGACAACCATCCCCCTGCATTTTTGAAGTGAAAATTTCCCTGGTTTGTAAAGTATTGGGCTTGTTCCCTTAGCTCCATCGCTCCTTCCCCAGACTCCAGTTGCTTTCTAATCTCTCCTCTCCGGTCAGCATTTTTTTCTGTTCCCAGAATCGTTTGTATCACTGAAGGAGTTGTTCTTCATTAGATCACCACTGTAGTTGTATCATCCCTCATGATCATCTTCTGAGAAATGGTGGCATAGGCATCTGGATGGCGATTCATCGTGCGTGGATGTCTCTTAATCTTGGTTCGATGGAACTGACTGAGAAGTCTCTGAATAATTATTTCGTATGGTGCCAGCCATAGGTGTTACAATGCATATTCACCACTCACCTGCTGAATTACCAAGCTTGAATCACCCTTGATATAGAGCGAATGAATTCCCCTTCAAAGGGCCTCTAGCAACCCCAGTACCAACGCCTCATACTCTGCTTCGTTGTTGGAGCAAGGGAAATCTAATTTGTAAGAAAGCAAAATTTCTTTTGTCCCTTTTGAAAGAATAACTCCCGCTCCTCCTTTCTTTTCTACCGAAGATCCATCAAACTGCATCGTCCATTCCTCATCACTTTCATCTAAGTAGTTATCTTGCAAGTCATCTCCTGGAATACTTTCTTTAGGTGGCTCGAACGTCCCGAAAGGGAAGATTGCCAAGAGGTCTGCGTATGCTTGGCTCTTAATCGCGCGAGGAACCACACACTTCAAGTCATATTCGGAGAGGATAAGGAACCACCTAGCTGCCCTACCAATCAATATAGTTCTTACCAACAAATACTTAATAGGATCACATCTAGTTACAATATGGATTGTAAAAGATAGCATATAATGTCTAAGTTTTTGCGCTATAAAGACTAAGGCTAAACAATGCCTTTCCAAGCTACTATATCTAACCTCTGGCCCCTGTATGATTCAACTGAGGTAGTAGAGTGGTCGTTCTTGCTCGATAATCTTTTCTGCTAATAAAGCTCCAACGAAACTCATGGTAGATGTGAGGTACAACTGCAATGGTACTCCTACCTGTGGGGAAACCATGATTTATGGTGAAACGAGCAGTTTCTTCAGCCCCATGAGGGGCTTCTGGTGAACCTCCTCCCACTTGAATTTCGTGTTCTTTCGCAATAGCTGCATCAATGGGTGTGTTATTTTGGCCAATCCTGGCACTAATCTCCTAAGGTAGGAAACTTTATCAAGGAAACTCTTCAGCTCCTTCGCCATCCTTGGATTAGGCATCTCCAAGATTTCTCGCTGTTTGTCTTGGTCCATCTGCACCCCTTGTCGATCAACCACGAAGCCTAGTAATTTCCCACTTGTTACTCCTAAGACACACTTTAGCGGGTTCATCCTTAATTTATACTTCCTGCATCGAGAAAACACCTTCCTCAAATCGCACAGATGAGACTCCTCCTTCTTTGACTTGATGACTAAATCATCCACATAGAATTCCACAAATTTGTCGAAAAAGTCATGAAAAATGGCCATCATCGTTCTCTAGTTAGTAGCCCAAGTGTTCTTGAGTCCAAACGGAATCACTCTGTATATGAAATTTCCCAACGGAGTTTTAAACTCCATTTTCTCTGTATCCGTGGGGTCTATATTGATCTGGTTGTACCCTACATACCCATCAATGAAGTTATACATCTCATGGCCAACCGTGGCATCTATCAATCCGTCGATGGAGGGTAGAGGGAACTCGTCCTTGGGGAAAGACCTATCCAAATCTCTAAAGTCCACATATATCCTTATTTAGTTCTTGTATTTCTTTCCCACTGGCACAATGCTAGACAGCCAAAGCAAGTGTTGTATCAGTTTGATGAACCCTGCCGCTAATAACCGTTGGACCTCTCCCTTAGTCTTCAAATCTAGCTCAGGCTTGTACGTTCTCGTCGCTTGCTTCACCGAAATGACCGAAGGCATCACGTTCAACTTGTCACAACTGACTTCTTCGTCCAGCCCTTCCATCTCTGTGTCCTTCCACATGAAGACGTCTATGAACTCCTGAATCAACTCGACCAAGGATTCTCGTTTCTCTTTACTAAGATCTTTCGTGATAAAGATAGGCCTCGGATCCTCCCCTTCTTGAGTCAGGTTCAACTGCTCCAACTATTGTGCTTGTGGCCTTGGTTGAGCCGTCATGCAATCAGGTTCTTCGACTATATCTTAAATAATTTCTTTTATGTTGGAGTTATCTATCACCATACATTTTCCTCATTGATTTACCAGAAAGCATTCATATACCGGGTAAGCCTCATCATCAGTCCCTTCGGTCGACCGTTCACACCATTACAACCGATAGACCACCTTTCCTTCTTCGATAATGACTTTTTGCACTACCTACTAGGAGTCACAACTGCCTTCCTTTTCTTTTCTTTGAAAGCCTTAGCAATCCTTTCGCCTGAAAATCCACTCAACACGCTCTGTTGTTGGGCCTCATGCTGCATTGGGTCCACTTTAGGTCTCATCCTATCTTTGAACTGCTTCAAAATGTTTTGGGGCCGAGGAACCTCCCGATGGGATTCCTCAGCCATCTCCCCTTCGTTACTTGCAACCTCTTTATTTTGCTCATTCAAGGGACCCATTCTTTCTCTAATCGAGGGAACTTATGCTCCCTCCATTCTTCTTATTAGGACCCGGACATCCTCCTCTAGCTCCGTGTAAAATGCTGCATCTACTAAGTGAGATTCTTCAACAGCGAAGGTCCTCCTAGTAGCCTTAATGGTCACCTTCGTTCTTTTGATATTTGCCTTGGCGCATTGGTGATATGTCTAAGGAACTAGCCCTTGGTTGTGCATCCACACTCTTCCTATTAGTAAATGATAGGAAGTTGCACACTCTATTACATGGAACTTGATGTGGGAACTCAGGTTTCCCATCACAATACTAACATTCACGTACCCAATGGATTTGGAAGACTGATTGTCATACCCCAAAATCACTAAAGGCATGATGACCAACCTTTCTTCTGGAATATTAGCTGCGTGGAAAGAGTTGATCGATATAATATTAATGGAAGCACCTCCATCCATAAGAGTCCTTGCAAAACTAACCCCATTGACGCTAGCAGTTACATACAAAGGCGTGTTATGGGGGAACCTTACAGCCCTATCTGTATTGCTGAAGGTTACTTCTGATAAAAACCTCTTTACCAACCTAGACATGGGTCCCTTCCATATTAGCGAGGAGACTTCTTTCCTCCTTAAAATGTCTAGGATCGACTGGGTTATTTCCAATATGCTTTCCTTCGATATCCCTACGTGGTCGAAGAACCAGGTGAACTTTAGGGATTTTGAAACCGTACTATATTCTATTACCGAGTCTGTTTCCTCTCCTTCAACGTTGTACATGTCCTCCACGTCTTTTGCACTTGCCTCATCGTAAGATAATACTATGTTAGCCATTCCGTTAGTAAAACTTTCCAAAGCTTCTTCGAACTCCCCCCTCCCACTTTACCGTTGACTCTCTTTCTTCTCTTTCTGCCTCCTCGTCATAGGCCAGCACTAGATTGGCCCCGTGTGCTAGAAATGGGTTGTTATTGACGTTCTGCAGGGGGATTTGTAGCTTTCCCGCCTTTATATACTTTTCGATGATTCTTCTTAGCGTGAAACAACTCTCTGTTGGATGCTGGATCTTCTGATGAATCTAGCAATATTTAGGATCCGCCCTCGTTGCAGTATCGAGTTCCCCAATAAGAACGCCTTTTAGTTCATAGACCGTTCCTCCTTGGACCATTGCATTGTAACAATTAACAGCCTCCTCCACTGTACAAGGTAATGGTGATGGGTCCTTCCTATCCCTACCTAACTTCCTTTTATTGTCCCTCTTCGCTACTTTGCCCCCGTCTGCTCCTTCGGTGTAGCCTACTCGTGGGGGTTGAGTCCTTTCGCCCGCGGGTTGCACTGACTGCCTGAACATCATGAGTACTACCACTGGATTTGGTCGTACAACTAACGAGATATTCCTTGATACTTTAAGGAATGCCATGAAAATCCCCTCGCGCATTTCGTTAATAAGATGGCAAATGTACTCCTGGAGCAGCCCTTCCGCACAGATCTGTAATAGTTTAGACTCTTTAGCCTCCTCCCTTACGTCGAGGGACCTTTCCCTGAACCTTCGAACGTATGCCACCACGTCCTCCCCTGGTCGTTGCTTCTACCTCCCTAGTTGGTTCAGAGTAAACTCATCCTCTGCCAAAAAGAACTTTTGGACAAACAACACGTGCATCTCCTCCCACGTGAAAACACTCTTGGGAGCTAAGTGAGAATACCAGGTGTATGCTTTATCAGTTAAGGATTTATAAAACTCCCTCAACTTGAGTTTCTTGTTACTGAAATGCGCCCCTAAGTGTTCAATGAAATGCTTAATATGCTCCTTCGGGTTTTTACCTTTTCCAGTGTATTTTTCAAAGATAGGAGGAATATAATCCTTTAGATATGGTTTGCCGTTGTATTCCTGGGGGTAAGATGTCCGAAAGTCATCATAGACCAAAGCTACCTCATCCACAGATTGTGAGGAAGCTTGCATAAACTTCATCATCTCCTTTTGCATCTCCTTCCTCATTTCCTCCATGGGCGATGCCAACGGGGCAACAACTAATGGGATCACAGGCTGAATACCCGTTGTAGATGGAGCAATCATTACTGTTGGCACCGTTGATACCCCTGAGGTTCCCACCGCTGGATTTACAACGGAGGGTATACTTACTGGGACTGTTACTGTTATGCCTGCACCTGGTGGGACCGTTGGTGCTGCCCTTGGCGTCATGAAGGAGTTGGATTCAAATCCTCCTAATACCGTTGAAGCTACGAGGGTTTACAAAAACTCATAAAACTTATTCATGAGGAGTGCCACATGGGCAGGTCCCAACCCAACGCTCATGGAAGCTTGTGTCACCCCTAGAGCGCCTGTTGCTGTCTGAACTGGAGGTACTTCTATTCGAGGAGCCCCGTCCCTTAGAGCCTCCAGTTCTCTCGCTGCCTGTTCTTCATTGTGTTGAATGTCATCAAAGTTGAGCCTTCGATTAACGTTATCTTGCGCCATACTCCTTGCTTAGAAGAATGCCTCCCCAGCAGAGTCTCTAAATGTAAGAGGGTAGTTCAGATAAGATGGAGGCGTAACCCATTTTTGAGTATAGTAATGATAGATTTAATCAGCAACACTATTGATTAGTCATATGACATACAAACACAGCTTGAAGAATATAAACTCATTTTAAACTCACAAATCTCTCGTGTATATCTCAATCAGATGACAATGAACTCAGAAGTAACTCGTTTTAGAGGGAGAGAGGAGTAAGCACCCTAGATACAACTTGACAGGCAACCAAAACACCCCAACCACCCTCAAGAGTCTCTGTCAAGTATTAAATCTTCCTAATAATGACAATAGTGGGTGAGTAAAACTCTCTGGTTTGTAATAACTCTCTCTAGTAATAACTTCTGGATTCTCGAGAGAACATGCCCTCCTTAGAGGTGGTTGGGGTCCTTAAATAGCCCCCATGCCACTCCCGAGGCAACTCAGTCATCAATTCCTGTAAAAGACATCCCTCATACTTTATGTCACCAATATTAAATACCTGATGCACTAGTTGTCTCCACGTCATAGACATTAAATGCCAAGATATGCCTTTTGCATAACCACTGTGTGTCGGGGGGCTGTCGCCACAGAGGTGGCTTACCAACTGTATGACAACCCCAAATACCACGGTGGTTTACTCAAGTGTATATTTGACATTGTCTAGCTGTCTAGTGATATCACCTACAGTAGATGTGATATTAAGTAGAGGGTTGTTTGGTTCACAACTCAACACCCGATGGAACTCAAAGCTGCTCCGCCCGAGGTTCCACGGTAAGGGTCCTTCGGTGTTTTACCGGGTGTATCTAAGATGACCAGGAAAAGCCCCGATGGCTCCCCACTTCTCAATCCTCCAAACCAAGTCCCTCTAAAGTTCCCACGACGAGATCGTTCGATAGAGCATGAAAGCTCTCCCAGGCCCTGCCAAGCCTGGTCTCTCGCGAGTACCGTTCGACCTCACATTAAAATTCATTATTCTCATAGCCACTATAAACAAAGATACAATATGACTAAATAACACAGCAAGCTAAAGTATGAGTTGCCACTCTAAGCTGCCTCGCCTGAGTTGCCACGCTTGAGCTGCCTCGCCTGAGTTGCTACGCTTGAGCTGCCACGCTAAGGTGCCTTAATCCCAAACACTATTGTTAATGGGAGGATTATCCCAAATCTCAGGATTGCCTTCAAGCCCCCTCTACAGGCGTAAAGGTATTCATTCCATCGATCATAAAGTCTGTGATGGAACTAAAATGGCCTTTTATTTTGAAATCGCACCAACTCTTTGTCCTTCCATCATTTTGCTTGACAACTAACAAAAGTTAAGGAAAAACTCAAAAAAACGTTGGAGTTTACTTACCACGACCATTATTTAACCACGGGAAACTTTACGTTACGGCTTCTCAAGTTACTTCGCGTTATGGTTGGAATTTTTTATTTATTTCTGAAAACTTGGGTCAATACAATAATATAAAAAATGTGGTGTACAAGTTACTTCGAGTATGATATAGTAGAAGTATAACTCGATATTGCATAAACATATTATATTCTCCAACTTTTTGTTCATTTAAACTTGTAAGAAAGTAGTTTGACTTGGGAATTATTGGATTTTTGGTACGTATTTGATTGATAAAATTCACTTGCGCCCATATATCCGTCATAGTTGGAATGAAAGTTAGCGTAGCTCACGAGTTTGCACTATTCTTCGAAAAACTCATTGTGGTGGTTCTCAGAGAGGTGGGAGGTGGTAAAACTCTTCTCAAAGCTCCTCTTAAAACTCTTCTCTAAAATTCTTAAGGCAAGAAAAACTCTTCTTTTCCAAATAAGCACTCTTAGAATCTAAGGGAAAGGAGTCTATTTATAGCAAAAACTAACCCAAGTGGGTTGCCACTTTGTCAAAATATATTTGTGGAATAATGTGTCCCATAACATATGTTGCACATTTAATACTGGAATATTGTCTAGTTGATGCGTAAATAATACATAAATAAGCACGATATGTTGGACGCACATAATAATATCTAAGTCGCATAAACATGTGGTATTATGGAGTTTTATCATGATGAATTATTTCTATTATGATTTAATAATTCAAATAGGAGACTTATAGTTAAGGCCCTCCTACATTTGCCCTCGCGTACACATAGTTGATGTGTTAATGCCTGGCTAAAACAAATCAAATATGTGTACGATGTAGTTTTAGCCGGTTTTAATGTGTTTGATCAACCTGTGAATCGTAGGTATTGTACTTATATACCAGGTTAGTTTAATGATATACACCAATCTTATATCTGATATTTTGATCTTTATGGGTTATTCCAGTAGACCTCATATTCTATTTATGGGAATGATATGCTTTGAGTTTGTTCGGTTGTCCCTATTTTGGTTTAGAGGAGTATTTGGGGTTTTCCCCCATTCCTCTTGAATGAATGCGTATCCACGATTTTATTGTGCTTGTCTGTAACTCTATTTCTTATCAAATTCAGCATGTGCTAGCAAGACTAAATATTACAATTGCCCCTATTTCAGGAAAGAATTAGTGCATACACATGCTAGTGACGTGTTTTATGCAGGCATATTTTGTGCTTACATGTGATAGTGACTCGTCTAAATCATGACGAGATTATGAAAAATATACATGTTTGGTGACTTAGCCAAACTTTTGCTACAATTTTTTCAAAAATACTCCTTGAAAGGTGACTTAGCACAAATCTTGCTAAAATTTATCTTAGAACTACACTTTGATCATCAATTAGAACAAATCTTGCTAAGATTTATCTCAATTTTACACTTTATAATTCAACTTAGTAGCTGACTACTGAGGTTTGTTTACACTTTTTAAGTCAAATTAGCATAGAGTATCTAAGGTTTGTTTAAAAAATTACATTTTATAAGTCTACTTAGCAACTAACTGCTAAGATTTTCTCAAATTTACACTTTTGTAAGTAAACTTAGAGCTGACTGCTAAGGTTTTTTTCACAATTACCTTTTGTAAGTCATTTACAGCTAACTGCTAAGGTTTATTTCACAATTACCTTTTGTAAGTTAACTTAGCAGCTGACTGCTATGATTTTCTCAAATTTGCACTTTGTAAGTCAACTTAGTAGTTGACTGCTAATGTTTGTTTTGAATTTACATGTTGTAAGTCAACTTCGCAGCTGACTACTAAGGTTTTTATCAAATTTACACTTTGTAAGTCAACTTAGCAGCTAACTCCGAAGGTTTTCTCAAATTCACACTTTGTAAGTCAACTTAGCAGTTGATTGCTAAGGTTTGTTTTTACCAAAAATATCTCATGTTCGGCGGCTCGTCCAGACCCGACGAGATGTTTTCTAAAAAATACAGCGTTCGCTTGGTGACTTTTGTAATATAATGCACCATTGAGGGAGATTTACCACAATATTGGTAAGGTTTTTGTAATATAATGCACCATATATGAAGAATGGCGCTTAGATGATCTTTATTGATGAGTTACCAAATGATGGCTCTGATTTCAAGTCTTTATAATTTGATGAAGTTTCACGGAGGATCGTTTGCCCCCTACCACATAATTGATTGACAATAATAGTGCTCAAACTTGCATCTTGTATGCAATGTAAATCGATATTAGATTGCGGCTTCAATAATTTTGATTCTAAACTTTCTTTGATGATGCTTTGTTGAGCATAAATCATTGGGAACAAAATCAAGGTTGTTCAGCAATCTCTACTACTTTAACTCTGAAGGTTCATCACTCTAACCTTGTCACATAGGTTGTCGAACAAGCTTTAAAAAAATCTATGTTACATCATAATATCCATTTGCCCCATTTATTTTATTTTGTCACAAGATAAAATAAAATAAATTACATATACCATTTTACAGTGCCCACTCGAAAAAGTAACCTAATTATCACATTTCATGGGGTATGTCTCAAACTGTCATAACTTTGAAAAATGATTTAACATTTTCATGGCTCAGTATCTGACTCATTCAGAGGCCTCTGTAAATGATATATCGCTTCTAACACAGTAACATAATATTGCAAATGTTTAGTAGAATTCAAGATATATCCAAGTGAAATTATTATCATGCCCTCTTTATTTTATTTGATGTAATAAAATAAAATAACTTAAAGTGTGGGGATATTTGCAAAATGAATCATGGCAACCTATACTAGTAGGTGTATTACACATAATTTTAATGTTATTTGATCTGGGTGTATACAATCTCAAGGTAAATCCCGAGTTCTAACATAATCAAGTTGTTTTATAATATGTCAAACAATATTTGGATAGGTTCATTATTCTCCCTCTTACACATCCCAAGTATTAAAATAAATAATTAATAACTCCTAAAAGATTTATCCATTCATTAGATGTAGAGGAGTCTTGAACTTGGAGATGTTGGAGTTCGATTCAGCATGTTGGTGCGTGTCGGTTTGTAATGGGATACACCAAATATGCCAAAGTGCAAATAAATACAAATAAAAAACCTAAGCTAAAATATTTGACCTTACACATCTCGAGTGTTTCTTTTTTAAGCACTCTCATAAAGATTTTGAATCCAATTATTCCATACTTTAGGGCAATAGTTTATATTGTAGTTGAGTTATGTATTTTTTTCTTTCTCTTATTTTCGGTTCTAGGATGGGTTGGGTATAATAGAACTTTGTATAGGATTATAGGATTTATTTTGTTCCTACGAGTACCATGATGCACTCAAAGGGATTTTGTCTCAAATATCCAACGGGGGAGATGGAAACACACTATATGGTTATTAGGAGTCTGCGTCATATAGGAGTTTCAACTAGTTTGGATATGAAGACAAAATGAATTTTTAGATTGCCATGAGCTCCCTACTTCAAGGTACAACAAAGTTCATCTTCAAGTACAATATTAACAAATCCAACTAGAGATATCTAATGAATAGAAAAAGTACAAGACAACAGACTATAGGACACATTTCACTCATATTGCATTAAGTGTGTTTAAAATTTATTTTTAATAATTTTTGGGAATTTTTAAGTATTTTAAAATTATTTTTTTAAAACTTATAATTGGTTTTTAATGGTTCTAGGCATATATAGAATTTTCAAAACTTACCCAAAAACATTTTTGTGCCAAAAACAAAACTGCTACATAATTCTGGGGTAGCAAGTGGGATTTATAAAAGTTTAAAAACACGCGTTTGAGATCTGATATGTGCTCGACACCTATAATCCACCTGCTTCAATTTGATTGGCCAATGTTGTGTTTGTTTACTCTCACATTCCTGAGGCACATTTTCAACCGTAGATGAAACTTAATCAACGTTTGTAAATTAATATTGTTTTATCCATGTGTTGCCTAATTAACCAATCACAACCACCAGCCTTTAACCAATTATAAATAATTTAAACTCATTCAGGTGGTTCAATCTCATTCATGGGTTTTACATCAAACCGCTCAAACTGATCTTAGCCCTTGATTTAAAACAACATCTCTAGAACCTTCCTGGTTCACTATAGAAGGATGTTTCGTCTCCACATTGAGAGACTTTTGGCCATTAGAGAGAAAGAAGGGAAAAAAAAAGAGCAGAAAGAAGAAAGAGATTAGAGAAAAATATTTTCTCAAAGAAAAATAAAATAGAAAATAGTTTAGAAAATCGTTTCGTGCATATCATAATTGAGAAATAGTTTTAGAAGTAAAAAGAAGGATATCCCTTCTTAGTTTTTAAAAACACTTCTGAAAAAAACCCATTTTTTTGTTTTCAAACTGTTAGGGTTTTCCTTGAGTTTTCTGAGTGAGATTTTGAGAGATTAAATGATAAACTAACCCTCTGATAATTTGTTTCTCTCCAAACAACCTCATGAATTAGACATTTGATTTTCTTTTTATAAAATTAAGTAGATGACATTGTGATACATACATTGGAATACTTAGGTTGATAGATCTGTTTCTACACTCATGTTTTGTATATTTTGTGAAGAATTTATTTATTTCTATGGATTCTAGCATATTTTTTGAAAAACTTTTAGATCCATAGTATTTGGTTTTAGAACTACAAAAATAAGAACAAAATAACTTTGCATGTTATAGATCTGTTTTTAAAACTTGATTTTACATTTTGTGAAATCTTCGTGTATATAAATAATTTGTTAGATATGTGTTTTTAAGATCTAAACAGTCATATTTAAAACTTTCTTAAAACATTGTTTCTGATTTTTGAAGTTTTAATAACAAAGAGCATATAGTTACACTCTGTAATATTTGTAGAAAAAGTTTGTAACGATAAGCGTGAGTGTATTCTGGTTCATATTTGCATATAAATTTTAAACACACGCATTACACCTTTCACACACATGCACATAGAAAGTATGTTGTTGAAAGAGATACTTGTTAGACTGAGTCAATGTAAAGCTCAAAGGAGGAAGAGTTCCAACTATTGGGGAGATTAGAACGGAAGAGTACCTAGGAGATGTAACTCTGGCAAATGTATTTTTTTTTCCTTTTTCTTTAATCTTGTGTTATAGTTGTAACTTGTAACCTTACTCTATTTTTAGTGGATTTTTTATTTTGTGGCATAGAGGTCATAATGGATGTTTCCCCGAATTTGGGATTATACCATGTAAAAAATCGTGTGTTCCTTACAATTTTAAGTTCATTATTCTTGTATGATAGTCTAGAGTAAATACTAAATAAGGTTTACTTTAAAACTTGTTTTTACCAAGAATCTTAAGCTTTTCCCAATTTAAATAAAGTTTACACATCTTGTGTTCTTAATCAAAAGGAGCTTATTCGAAGAGTTTGTTCGAAAAACTTAACCTAATCTTTAACCTTGGCTAATAACTTGATTGGGTGATTTCAAAGAGGACAAAATTTTGATTAAAATTAATAAAAGAATAAATCCAAATTTAAATCATAATAGAAAAAACTCCCAATTTTAATACTAACAAAAATACAAAAGTAAATTAAACAAAAATGTCTCATGGAAAAATGATGAAGTTTGATTTTTACTGCAAATAATAAGAAGTATATGGAAAGATCGTAAAATAAAATAAGGGTAATATACTAAGTGACCTATTGAAACATTAAACCTTATAACTACATAAACTAAAACTTGGGTCTAAAATTACTTTAAAACTATTTTTCCATATGTATAAGAATAAGATCACCATCTTACGTGGACCTCTCCTTGAAGGTATCTTTTTAATGAGTATAAAATTGTAATATCTATAAAATATTTTTGAGATAATCTCTATGAAGAGATCATCTACAAAGAAATTTAACAAAAATATTTATCCGTAAAAAGATAAATGACACTACAAAAAAAATTAAAAATGTTGACGTTTTAATTGCAACATTTTTAGAAAATATCGATATATGTTTTAGGTCCCGAATTTTTAGTGCAAAGGGTGAAAAATCACCATTGTTCAATAAAAACGTTGAGAAAGTTGCAGGTGTTTATGTAAGAATGTCGAAGAAGTTTGGGCATTTTTAAATAAAATGCCAGCTACTTGGTGGTATTTTCATAAAAATCTTTCATTAGGAAATTCTTCCAACTAATTTTGAAGTAGTTCTACATACACCACCAAATTCAACCAAATTGAAACGAAATGTACACGTGGCAATCTCAGGTTATTTTTCACTCCAAAAAGTGAACAAATAGTGGGGTCACAAGCATTTTGTAATTGTCACATACACATTTGTTTTGTATTTGATTAAAATGGCGGGTTGAAAAAAAGATCGTAATTTTTTAGTATTTAGATAATATTCCGCCCAAAACAATTTCCTTGAGAAACCCTCCTACATTGTTCCCTCAACTTGAAACCTTTTATCCTTTAGTAGACCCCTTCCCCACAACAATTGTTATCATAATTAAACCCTTTCCCTACATCTGCAGCGGTTAAGCTTCTCTCTCTCTCTCTCTCTCTCTCTCTCTCTCTATATATATATATATATATATATATATATATATATATATATATATATATATATATATATATATATATATATATAAGGTCTGTTGGGCTTGATCTAAAATGTCTTATTGTATAAGCGTTATTTTCTTATAAAAATTTTTATCTGGAAACTTCCATTCTTTTTGTAAGGGTTTAGTTATTTCCAAGGCTTATTATTGGTTTGTATGTCTAGGTCCACCATGCTCAGCTGAAGAACTTTGATGGGATATTTGTCTATAATTAGGTTTGATATGAATAAGGTCAAAAGTAGTCTTGTGATCAATCAGAGGGGCTTTAATATTAAACTCCTCTCTATCACTAAGTAATATCTTATCATTATACTGAGTATAAGGATGATATTTACTAATAAAGTCTTGTCCTAAAATAATGTTTCCTATGAAACTAGGACGAGGATCCATTATCCAAAACCGATAATTTACAATTTTGTTAGTCTGATTTCCTAATTTGAAATAAATAGGAATAGTTTGAAAGTATAAGGTAAATGGTTCTCCATTAGCTACCTTACCATGGATCTATTGATTACTGTCTAGGAAATAATCTTCAAGGAAGGCATTAACCTTATAAATACTCTGAGAGCATCTTGTATCTATAAAAGCTTAGAGTCTTTTAGGATAATCTTTATGTTGTATGAATAATTCTACAAAACAAGCATGTGGTTTAGTTGAAATTCCTTAATTATTTTTTTCTAAGATAGATATTCCTTGTTGGAGTTTATTTATAAAATCTAATGTAGTTAAGTCTTCTGTACTACTATCGGAGCTTCTATCTTCTCGATCATAAGAAATTCCCTTTCCTTTTAAGTCTTAATTTTCTTGTAATCTCTTTGTTATATTTCTATCAATGTCTTGATAATATGTTTTAATATCTTTATCTATTTGAGCATCATACTGGGTAGTATAAATTACTTTAAATCTAGTTCTCCAACAGTTTTCATGGTAGTGTAATTGACAAATAACACAAACCATAAATAATTATGTTTGTATATTCTCGAAACATTCTACACATCTAAAGTCTTTCTTGATACATTAATTTGGAATGTGCAATAATGTTCTTCAACATAATAACATCTAGGAATATATGTTAGTAACTCAAGATTACTAACTGTTAATCTTTTTTTAAGAGAGGGCTTAATATACATTTATACCAAGCTTCTTCAAAGTCTATATAATCATTTTCTTGATCATCTTGATCAATTTGCATCATATATAAGTCCAGAGTGTCTTGGGAATCTTCATACTCATTAATATCACTGTTATAATCTTCTGAATCTCTATTTGTGTATGCACTATAGATACTAGCATTGTCATCATTTTTTATGTCTGATGTTTCTATGGCATGTAATATATTTAATGCTTCTTGATCTACAAAGTCTAATATTGTATTAATGATCTTAATACTTTCTTTATCTTTCTTGTTAGGGTAATCTTTAGCAAAGTGTCCTTTTCCACAAGTCCAACATTCTTTGGTGGCAGTCTTAGATTGAGCCACTTCTTTCTCTTTCCTTTAATCAGGAACCTTCTTATATTTATTGGTATTTTTCTTAAAATACTGTGGGGGCAAAATATATGCCTACGGAATAGCATGACGTGTGGGGAGCACCCCGGTGAAGATGGCGACGTGCCAGCAATATAGGGACGACTAAAGTCCTTAATAAATGAGAAGACTGAGGAGAAGTAGGGAATTGGGATGAAACTCCATGAACATAGGACTCATCCATATTTGATACTCATCCATATTTGTAACCCTAATGTAACACCTAACTCTATAAAAAGGGGACACCCCCCATTGTGAAAGGGCGCGGAGAAGTTAGAGAAACACACTCATGTAAAACTCTCTGATCTTCTAATGAAACACAGCAGCAGCCCCGTGGACGTAGGTCATTCATGGTCGAACCACGTAAATCTTTGTCTCTCTCGTACTTATTTTTATACTTGTATTGTGATGAATTGACACCCTCCTACGGGTGAGATTTTTTGTACCTACAATTGGCGCCGTCTGTGAGAAACGACACGAAAGGCCTTCCCCTTCTTGCTAGAGGAGATCTATGTTTATGTTCAAGAACAATGGTCCCTACACCACGCACATAATCAAAAGATAAGTTTTCCTTTTTGACCTGTGCACGAGCAGTTATGTGTTTCATATACAATTATTTGTTTTGAACAAATATCGTTTCATTGATACATGATTTTGCATACAGTTATATTTACAAATCTTATATTTAATTGTTATCTACAAATCTGCACAAGAGCTTTTATTCTAGACAATTTTCATTGTTTGTTTCAGAGGGAATTTGTTATCGGAGATGTCTACGAAGACTCTCCAAATATTTGGACTCTTTTAAGATCTTTCTGGGTTATATCGTATCTTGATTCCCATATCCCTAATTTTCTGACATGGGGTAACCGAAAAAAGAGTTTCTCTCTCATGGGAGATCTTGAATACATCTTTATACAACAGAAGGATATTTTTTCACAAAGAAATAATACTACTGCGTAGATCTTCATATGAATGAATTTCACTGGCGGAGGTCTATGAGGACTCCCCAAATATTCAGAGTCTTTTGAGAAACTCCCTGTTACACGCCTCTATTTGCTAGGCTACATGATATCTTGAATATCCCAAATTTTCTGGCACGGGCTTACCGTCTAAAGGTTTCTCTCATGAGATATCTTAATTACATATTTACAAACGTACCAACAGAGATTCTTGAAAAAAGAGGCATATTCTTACAAAGAGGTACAGATTTTGGGCATGCCAACATTTTACACAATTTGTTCTGAACGCAAAAAAAAAATCAATGGCAGACCAAACAAAAATACCTCCACCAACCTATGGGTTATTGAAATTTCTCCAAACATTCATCACGACCAAATAATATTTTGGTCATCTCCGAGCAAGTGACTTGAAGTTGCCTCCGATCTGAGATTTGGGTTGTCATCCGGTCAAGCACTGCCAATAGGTGATCTATAAGGCCTCGTTTGCGAGTTTCAGAGAGAAAAGAAAAAAAGGAAAGTTTTATTAGGAGAGAAGAGAAAAGAAAGGAAAGGAAAGTGACTTTCTTTCCTCTGTTTGTGAGTATACGAGAGAAAAGAAAGGAAAGGAAAGTGACTTTCTTTCCTCCTTGTTTGTGAGTTGAAAAGAAAGGAAAGGAAAAAAAAGAAAAAATACATTTATACCCTTATAACTAACAAAGTATGTTATAACATTTTAAAGGAAATAATAACATATTAATTCATCATGCATACCAACACAATAATAAATTATAAGTCTTGATAACAAAAATTATAATAAAATGTCTCAAACCATAATAATAAGTCTTAAACATATAGTTAAAAAAATGGCACTAAATTATTAATAAAATAAGATATCTCCAAAAGATAAACTTCATAATGCATCACGGAGCACGAGTAGTCGCCATCATTTTCTCCAAAATTATCAAGCGTCTCTCGAAAGGGCAACCGAGCACTATCCTTGCTTTGTCGGGATTTTGTGAGAGAAAAAGATATGCATCATCGATAACATGTGAATGTACTCCAATAGCCACCAACTCCTCAAAAATTTCAGACTCTGAGTAAACACGTGGGCGGGATTCTTTAATAACTGTATTTCCCTCTCGAATTGCATGGGCCACATTGTCAAGGGCACTCTTCAAAAAATTATTTTCATCTTCATTGTGCGAAGTCTTCTTTTTTTTTCCCTTTGATGCTGTTGTGTCATCACGTTGATTATGCATTTGATTGAGCATCACGTCCCCCCCGTCAGCTGAATCACTACCAAAACTTTCTAGAATAATATCATCATCCAAATCAATATCATCAATGGTAATACTCTCACTCTCATCAGCAGACCTATCCCAACGACGCTTCTTTTCCTTAGCTGTCTCAGCGCCGTCACCTGTGGCTCGATTATTGGCAAATAGCTCTGCCAACTTATCATAGTTGTTGACAGGTTTTGTCATCCATTTTTTCGCTTCAGGTTTCGCCTATCATAAAAAAAATAATTAACAATTAATATACTATCAGTACCAAACTAATTTACTTAAACTTAATTTGGAATACCTACTTGGACTAAATTTTCCCAAACTTCAGGCTCAGCGCTCCACATTTTAGTTGTCGGACTCCAGGCAAAACCGCTCAAATTTTTAAACAAATCATAGCATTTATCGAAATGCTCTTTTAGAGTTTTTAGTCGATTTTTTAAATGCTCCTTCGTAAGCTCAATGTTAGGAATATTTGCATGCAGCTCGCTCAGCATATTACTGTACGCTGTAGTTGTGAATGTTCCGTCAATCCTATTTCCTTCACGTTCCTGGTGAAGCATTGCTTCAATGAACATATCATCCATTTGAGACGTCCAGGTCAAATGAATTTTTTTTGCACCGTCATCTTTTATTTTCTGGCTCATTGTTAGTATCTATACAAAAGCATAAATATTAGTCATTACGCAACATCTTTTATGATAAAAATATTAACATAAAAAATAAATAACAACATTTATATCAAATCAAACTCTCAAATGCTTATTATCATTCAGTTTTTAATTGCTTCAAATTAAATGTACGAGAACTTGGAATCACAACACATAATCATTCCACATATTAGTCGCTATGCAATTTCTTATATATTCTCCTCGTGCGGCATCCTCATCCCCATCCCTTGGAGGGCCAACTTCATCGTCTTCATCTGGGTCTTCATTTTCAAGCTCTTCATCAACTGCTTTTAAAATAGCTTCATCAGGGTCTGCCTCCATTAGGTAATTATGTAGAATACAACATGCTAGAATAATTTCAGATTGTGTGTGAATTGAAAAGAATGATTCGGATCCGCTTCTTATAATTGGAAATCGCCTCTTCAATACCCCAAACGCTCGTTCAATTGCATTGCGTAGTGATGCATGACGATGGTTATATAACTCTCGAGTATTCTCAGGTTCTCGAGTGGAGTATTCTTTTAAGTGGTAACGAACACCTCTAAAAGGTGCCATAAGCCCGCTCCTATTCATGAACCCCGCATCGACAAGATAATATTTTCCATTAGGTATTTTCAATTTATCTTCTCTTGTAAGTGCATTTTTAATAATCCTAGAGTCAGAAGCAGTCCCTTCCCACCCGGGTAGTACGTAGGTAAATTTTAAATCAAATGTACACGCAGCCAACACATTTTGTTTTGGAAAATCCTTTCTCCCACGATACCTCGCAGCTTCCCTCTCAGCCACTTTGATACGAACATGGGTGCCATCAATTGCCCCAACACAATCCTGACATAAATATGATACGTGAATGTTCATCTATTTCAATATAATTGCAATTATCAAATTGAAAATCAGTTGCATTAAGTTACCTTAAAGTAAGGAAAAAATCGATCGTTGTGAAGTATTTCAGGAGGAACTTGTGCTCCGGTGGGTTGTCGCAAAAATATTTCTTCCAAAGTTATTATTGCTTTCAAAACTTTATGAAAATGACGACTTACGGTTTCACTGGATCGGCGAAAGAAAAACAAAATTGTGCGGTTCCTCACATCTTTTGACAGTATATGAAAGAACTTTGCAACTTGCTCTTCAACTGACACTCGTTGAGTTGGTAACAAGCCACCAAAATTTTCTAATGTCTTGCAAAGTGTTATAAAAGCTTGTGGCCCCATGCATATAACATCGCGACACCGTTCAGACGTGGTAATTTGTAACATTAATTCATCTCGTACTCTTTGTCGTTCGGTTAATGAACCCCATATATGTCGATCTCTACGAAGTCTTCGATGTGCAATATAATTAATTATTTGATACATAACTTCAACCGCAATTAATTGTCGACTTCTCACCAACATGATGAGTTCATTTGTTTTCTCATTTTCTTGATTATCCATCTAGTAGATGGAAAAAGCTTAATTAAAAAAATAGAACTTTTATTATGATTAATATAACTACATATATATATATATATATATATATATATATATATATATATATATATATATATATATATATATATATATATATATATATATATATATATATATATATATGTGTGTGTGTATGTTATATATTATGTTATAACATACATGTAACATACTTATAACATAATACACATATAACATATAACATATAACATATAACATATAACATACCTATAACATTATAACATACTTATAACATAATACACATATAACATATAACATATAACATACTTATAACATAATACATATATTATGTGTTATATTTTATATGTATATGTATATATACATATATATATATATATATATATATATATATACCATATAGGTATAAATTTGCTCCCGTGATAAAATCCAGGCCATAAAAAAATGCCTCCGTGATAAAACCCAACCCATAAAAAAAGAAACAAAAAAGAAAACAAAGAAAAAAAAAAGTAGTCCAAAAAAAAAAAAAAAAATTTTTAGCATGAGTATGAAATGTCAAAAATATCATACATGAAATTTTGGCATCCCCATATGGTGTTATATTATATGGATCATATTATATATATGTATCATATTATATATTATATATATATAATATAATATATTATATGTATCATATGGTGTTATATATATGTATCATATTATATATTATATATATATATATATATACCTCCAGACCTGTTCTATAACGACCTCTCTGTTTCTATATATAGAAACAGACAGGTCGTATACCTCCTTCGAACAGTCTGGAGGTATATATAGAAACAGACAGGTCATTATAGAACAGGTCTGGAGGTATATATATATATATATATATATATATAACAGGTCTAAGGTTCGGAGGTATACATATCGGAGGTATGGTCTGATAAGACTTCTATGGTACATGTTCGGAGGTATATATATCGGAGGTATGGTCTGATCGGAGGTATGGTCTGATAAGACTTCTATGGTACATGTTCGGAGGTATATATATCGGAGGTATGGTCTGATAAGACTTCTAAGGTTCGGAGGTATATATATATATATATATATATATATATATATATATATATATATATATATATATATATATGAAAACAGAGTATACAACATACATATGAAAACAGAGGATACCTGAAAATTGTCAAACTCTATTGCTGATCAGAAGAGGAATATTGCTGGTGAATGGGACGGCTGAATGTTTTTATAATGGAGCAAGTTTATGAAGAGTTTTATAAGGGATGGACTGTTTTTCACAATATATATCCGGATTGAACAAGGGGTAAATAAGGAAGTATAAAAAATATTTCTAACCGTGGCTTTCTCTTCTCTCCATTTCTTCCCATATTGGACGGAAAGTTTTGGAGAGAAAATTTTGATTGAATCTAGAAAAACTTTCTCTCCCTTTCCCTCGGAACTAAACTCCCAAACGAAGAAAATATCAAACTTTCTCTCCCTTTCCTTTATTTTCTCTCCATTTTAAAACTCCCAAACAAGCTCTAAATATGCTACTCGTCACCTCTCAGCAGACGCATAGCGATGCCGAACTAAGAACCCTCCTCCGAACACCTTTGCAATCAGGTTCGGCGACGGCAGACAAATCAATATCTACCAGCTCTAGACACAAAGTTCCCCGGGCCGAACAAGCCCTGGCGACCAAAAGAGTACAGGGCAACCTCTGTACAAAAACAAATCATCAAGCATCAGCGAGCTCACCTTCGGTGATTCTCCGACCTGTAACTTTCCTGGTCGAGCAACCCTCTGTCGTCGGCGACCTATCTGCGACCTAAAGGCGACCTGGCGCAATTTTTCTTTGATTTTCTTTTCGTCCATGCCGACTAGTAAGAAAACCACAATTTTTGGCCATCTACAGCATCTCTTCGATCGAATAGCAGAAACGGATTTACCCTGGTGGTCGGCGACCAATTCGCAACTCTGCCATCTGGTCGGCGGCAGCGACGAGTAAAAAGGATCACACCTTCAGCAGGTCGGCGGAAAGGATGAGCAAGACCTTCAGTAGGTCGGCGGCACTGACGAGCACGGCGCGCTTCTCTTTCGGCTGGTCGTCACTCCTCCTCAACCTCGAGCCTCCATCAGCTCAGCTCACACACCTTTATGTGTTTCCATGAGCACATTTGAAAACTGTTTGGGGCACGAATTCGTCTTTAAGCCCTTTGGAAATTGTTAAAATTAACATTTTCCTAATTCACATTTTCATGTGAAAATAAAACCAGCTTATAATTGGATATTTGCTTGGAGTCCAAATATATTTGCAAAAAATTATAAATCAACCCTATGTCTTACACTTGAGAAATATTTGACTAATTTTTTGCATTGTTCGGTTCCCTCTAAAAAAAATTTAAGGGACCATGTGACTAAATTACAATTGTTACAACGATTTTAGTTGGCACTTTTTTGTGCAACCTTATTACAAATTATTTTGCTCACATAAATAAGTGGGGCGCACTTATATAGCACTCATGACATTTATTCGAACATTTTAATTTTCAATATTGTCATCCAGCTACAACAATTTAATCTCACTGGAGCGAGATTATTAGTTATTTAGCTCAACCCCGACGAATGCTTGGGCACAGTTATCTCAGTGAGATTTTTATGATAAAAATCATTGGATCTTTATTACATTCATACGCGACTATGAATTTTTTCCTCGACAAATGGCCGAGCGGATGCATATCTTATATATTTTTTTGAACATATCATTTTCATAATAACTTCTATTTTGATTTAACCTCAACAAATGGTCGGGAATTTACTAACTTCCACAGGTACAAGATTCAGTCCCGACGGATTCTCGACAATAATCTTAAGTCCTTGGAAATCTCATCGATGTTTCGACGGATTCTCGAGCACGAATTGCTCACTATATCTACTTGGTATTCTACAACTTTTTCCCGGCGGACTATCCAGGCACCATTCATTTTATTAATGCTCTGACAGATAGTCGAGCACACTATAGCACCTTATACCCAAAGAAACGCTTGGGCAAAATTATTATTACTCCGACTGAAGCTCGAATTCTATGATTCGGTAACCTGAAGGACAGTCAGGCACATTCGAGATTCATCTTAGCAGATAATGGGCAAAATATTTCTATATATTTAGTCCCGAAGATATTTGCCTCGCATGTCGCATTTTATCCCCAGTGGATAGCTAGTCAGGATAATTCTTGTATTTAGCACAACTCCACTTGATGGATACACACATTTATTTGTACATTGTTCATTTCCATCTCATAATACTTTATTTGCTCACAAATTATGCTCACAATTTTTATCATCATAAATTTGTTAGAAGGGGGCTATCTATACTCTATACTTCATATGAGAAAAACAATTGATTGCCACTACACAAATTTTCTGTGAAAACAATTTTTTGAAACCAAACTTGTATTTCAAGTATTTGCTTAAATCTATTTGCACAAATTCCAAATTAATTCATGTTCCATACATCTGGATATATTTGATAAATTTTGCATCTTTCATTCGACTTTATTACAATTATTTTGTCCACATAAATATTGGGGCGCACTTAAAAGAGCACTCATGTCATTTATCCGGTCATTTAATTTTCAATATTGTCGTCTAGCTATTATTGGTTATACCAATGAATGGTCGGTGTAATATATTTACTCATACTTAGCGTAGCCCCGACGGATGCTCGGGCACGGCCATCCTCGTGAGATTTTATCACAAAAATTATGGGATCATTCATGTCATTCATTTAATACTATGAATATTTTCCTCGGCACATGCTCGAACAGATGCACATCATATTGCATGATAAATTCTATTTGAATTAGCCTCGACAAATGGTCGAGCAACTTATTAACTTCCACAGGTACAAGATTCAGTTTCGACGAATGCTCGGCCACAATCTTAAGCTCTTGGAAATCTTATTAATACACCGATAGATGCTCGAGCGCGGATCGCTCTCAATATCTACTCGGACTTGTACAAATTCGCCCCGGCAGACCAGTCTGGCACCACTTATTTTGTTAATTCTCCGACGGATGGTTGAGAACTTTACACCACTTTGGACCCAACACATGCTTGGGCAATATTATTTATAACAGACAGATGCTCGGATGTTGATATTTATTGAATTTCAAAATTGATTGTCTGGCTCTATGATTCTTGACCTGAAAGACGATCAGGCATATTTAAGGTTCATCTCAGCAAATGCTCGGAAAAATATTTCTATATATTTAGTCCCGAGGATATTTGCCACACATGTCGCATTTTATCCCCAACAAATGGTTGGTAAAGATAATTCTTATATTCAGTTCCAACAGATGGTTGGCACAGTCGATTAATAATCAACATTGCATTTATTGGAAGGTTAGTTTTCATTAACAATACAAGATCATTCGTAATACTTGCTCGGTCCTCTTTGC
Source organism: Sambucus nigra (assembly GCA_949130495.1). Taxonomy (NCBI): domain Eukaryota; kingdom Viridiplantae; phylum Streptophyta; class Magnoliopsida; order Dipsacales; family Adoxaceae; genus Sambucus; species Sambucus nigra. The sequence continues at coordinate 65,109,087 of OX422209.1, read as the reverse complement.
CTCGACGGATGCTCGAGCATGGATCACCTGCAATATCTACCAGATCCTCTATAGTTTTTGCCTCGACAGGCATTCAGGCATCATTTATCTCATCAATACTCCGACAGATGCTCAGGCCTGGATCGTTCGCAACATATACTAGGTCCTTTGCAATTTTGCCTCAACGGACCCTTAACTTCGATGGATAGTTGACATTGTGTGATCACGTCTCAAGCTCCAATAAACAGTTGGGCAATACAGTTCTTATTTAATATAACCTCGTTGAATGAAATGTTGGGCGATCTGTACCACAAAGATCCAATAACACATAAAGCAGCATGAAGAGCAACGATCAACTATATTTATCAATAAGGACGAATCCAACTTATAAGAAGTCACACATCCAGCAAAATCATAGTCAATGAGCAAGACATGTTGATAACAACAATATAACATCCTGAATGTATCGAGCAACATCGTCAGATAACCCACGATGATCGACGATCACCAAGCAACGAATTAACGCGTCATCAACACTAAGATATCCACTCCAGAGGAACAATGTTTCTTGAACACCATATCAGATCAACGCATTTCTGCACAAGGATGCTTTGAACTCCTATCAATCTCTTTAGGTGCACGAGCTATATGGAGTCTTCCACAACCTTCTGGAACCACCATGCATGGTCAGCGAACAAGTGTGACCCAAGGAACGATACAATACGTGAAGCTATACGAGCAAGATAATCCTTAAATATATCCAGCTCGACGAACGATCAACGCGATACTCTTCTGTAACAACCCTCTCTTTTGGGAACCCATTTTATATTTATTTACTATGTTGAGTAGTTTCATATATAAAATGTTGCATGTGGGTAAGTATTAATTTGATGAAATAAGTTAATATTTACTAATAAGTTGCATGATTACCATGTGGGTATGTGATTATTACCATGTGGTGTTCTATTTTGTCATGAAAATTAAAATGGCAATTTGAATTAAAATGGAGCCGGAACTTAAAATGGCTTATAAAATCTCCAAATGATAATTTGGAGGGTGTGGGTGTAGTTAGATCCGGGAGGTGCGGTACAGTCGAAATGTGTGCCATATTGTATTTTGGAATTTTGGGCACTTTTGACTGGTTTTGGCATATTGCGTATTAGAAATTAACTATTGCGGTATTTTTTACTTAAAGGTTGGAGACTTTTAATCTTAAGCCACGTTTTAGTCTTTCCCCAAGTCTTTCATTTCCTCTTATTTGCCCTAAGTGTTCTAGCCCTAAGAGTGAGAGTGAGAGTGGAAGATTGGAGAGAAAAAAAAGAGAAATTTTGAAGATTTGTGGTTTGATCTTGCATTCTTCTTCAACCAAGTCTGAAATTGAAGCCATAAGGCAAGTTTTCTACTTGCTATTATATGGTTTAAGATGAATAATTAGTATGGGTAGTTATATATAGTTTTGATGTAATATAATTGTGGTTTTTGGTTGGATTTATGGGTATCAACATCTCTTTGGTAGAGATAGATTGTTGATTGAGGTAGAAAAATGTTAATGGGAGCATTTATGATCTTTTGGTATCATTAAATGTAGTTGGATGATTTTGGGTTGGTTATTGATTTTGGGTTTAGAAGGTAAATAGGAGAGAAAGGTCTAGGTCTGCTATGGCCGGTCGACCGCGTATCTCAGACCGGTCGACCGGGCCTTCGGAAGAGGGCTCACTGCTTTCTTTCAAAGGCATGAATTTAAGGGCGCGGTCGACCGCGAGTTCCCTACAGGTCGACCGGCTCGTCCGAAATGAGTTTTCTGCTTTTCAGTATAGGCTAAATTTTGAGACGCGGTCTTGGGACCGGTCGACCGGTCCCCTATTTTCTTACCCAATTTCCTACTTTTGTTTTTAATCCTTTTCTTCCCCCAGGAACTTAGGACTCTTATTGAATGAAGTAAACCTTGTCTTTTAGAGTCCTAGTTGAGTTGGTTGTCACCCTAGTGTTGAATGGGTTTCACTTGGGGTTAAGTCCGGGGGAGAGGTTGTCCTAAGTGATGTTAAGGCATCACTTTTCTTTGTGCATCCTAATAAATATGGATGGGAATTGTAGGCCCATACTTGGAGACTTTAGGGGTTTGAAATGAGGCATAGAAGACCTTAAGCTGGGGAAACTAATATGATCCCTTGGAGTGTTATTCGAGGCATAACCTAGGATGGAAAGTAATGAAATATCCTATGATTATAGTTTCAAACAAATGAAACATGTAAATGCTAATGAAAATGAAAAGTATGGTTTTTATAGTAAATGTTATTTTACTTAAACACACTTCTCTAAATACTATTGTTGATACCAAAATTAATATGCTGACGTGGACGAATAATAAGAAGACACATGGCACAATAACAACGAGGAGGTTCATTTCCCCGACCAACTCATGTTCTCTCCGAGCAACGAGGATACACCGAGGAACTTTAGCACTACGAGGTACTCCAGCACTCCGAGGAACTCCTGAGCAACGAGCAACTAAGGCGGTCCGAGCTGCATCTCGGCCGTAGCATTAATTGCCAGATAATCAACAGTTCAACTATTCATTGAATGTTTATCATCTTGACGCACACGTTGCATTAAATGTATTACCCTTTCATATGTATATCATTTAATGTATCAACCCTTTCATGTACAGCCTAAGGGCTATAAATACCTTGTATCACCCTCATTCAAAGGGACGGGAATTTCTTGAGAGAACTTGTAATCAAGAATTCCACAAACACTCAGCAATAACATAACAGTGGACGTAGGCTTTATTCCTAGCCGAACCACTTTAAAAATCTTTTGTCTCATTTATTTATCTGTGATTGAATAATTAGAGTGATCTAATTTTTTACATCAACAGATTGGCGCCGTCTGTGGGAACGTGTTACAAGCATTGTTCTCCATCAAAAGCTAAGTTTTTTATTTTCTCTGTGTATAATCAATTATATATTATACGTATATCTTTTGATTCAATATTGATTTTTATGTTTATATACATAAATTAATTGTCCAATTTTTATCTGCAAAATGTTGCATATCATGATTTTTAAATCATAACTATTAGATTTATCCTTATTTAGAAATCTGAAAAATAATGGATTTCATAAATCATAAATTGTTTGCTTGATTCTCAAGTTTCAATTTTATATCATGGAATAAATATTTTAAATGATTACATATACCAATATATGTGACGGTGGTAAGATTTGATAATTTTCATTACAAATTTTGTAAGATCTTTGATGCCTATTCAAATTCCCATTATATTTTTAATCAGAGAATGGGAAAAGGTTAAAGACAATAAAAAGTTTTCTCATGGAAATCATGACCCAGATCTATTTTCTCTCTCTTCAAGTTTGAGTCTCTTTGCATTCACTTTTATGAACTATATACTTAATTTGGTTCATCTTCCATCTATGTCAATAAAGTCAAATTGTTTGATTTTTTATATAAATTTGGTAATAACTTCTATCATTCAGCATATTTTTATCTCTCCAAATTGGGAATAGGAAGGGATCAATATAAAAAATAATTTTCTCTCACCTGAAAAATCATTACGCACCTCTTGTAAAAGAGGATCAGTAAAATAATCATGACCATATCAAGACTCTGGGCACAAATTTGATATGTTGGCCCCTCGTTCATCACATCACAAGGTTTCTTTGTCGAAATCACACGATCTAGTGGGTTATATATTTATTCATTTAATTAACATTCTTAAGGCTTAAAATTTTACATTGAATGTTATTTTTTTGATCTAAAGATTCGAGATATTCTGGTTATCCAACCATATATTCTATAATTTGAGATATCCTTAAATGTTGGTCGGCAACATCCATGTTGTTTGTCGGCAGCAGTAGAATCTTGGGGTATTAAAAAATGCTAAGCACTCCTGATATTTCTTTAAACACGAGTTCGGCTTGGGGACAAGCAGGGGGCTTAAGTCTTTTTTAACTTATGATCACCCCAAAAATATTTTTAAAACCAAGTGATAAATAATTTTCAAACAGCAACTTATACCTGATTAGTTGTTGGAGATTAAATAAATTTACAAAAAACTTTACGTCTTATTTATGATGCATATTTGATAATAATTTGTCCATCTCACACACATTTGGCATAAAACATATTATTTTATATTTTGAAATTAATATTTTTATTTCTCAAGCATATACATATCATATATTGATTGGATGAGTAAATTATTCTCATGACTAATCAATTCAGCCTACACAAATGGTAGAGCAAGATATTAATTTTTACAGGTACAAGATTCAACTCCGACGAATGCTCGGAAATAATCTTACTCTTCTGAAAAATATTATCATAGCTCGGCAGTATGAAATTTCACCTCAGCGAGGAACTATTGATTTTATTATTGCTATGATATCTGCTCCAGTACAAATGATTCTATATATCCATTGGGATTCATATTCTATATTCATCTCAACATGGAGATCGGCGAGATACTTATTATCATATTCAGCTCTGAGGAGAATTATAACATTTATTATATTTCACCCCTAACGGATAGTTGGTCGGGGTAATTCTTATTTATATGCAGGCCCAGCAAAGTTCTCGGCTATATTCTTATGTTCTGGAAAATATTATTCTTATTCAGCATTCTGCAATTATGCCTCGACAAGATACTTATTCAGCTTTAAGGAGAATTACAACATTCGTTCGGATAATTCTTATTTATATTCAGGCCTGACAACGTTCTCGGCCAGATTCTTATGTTCTGAGAGATCTTATTCTTGTTCGGCATTATATGATTCTACCTCGACTGATCGGCGAGGCACTTTATTATTTTTAATTATTATTTATATCTATTTGGATGCATATTCTATTCTCATTTCAGCATGGAGCTCGACAAATATTTATAATCATATATTCAGCTCCAAGGATATCTCTAACATTTATTATATCTTATTCAGCTCCAAGGATGTCTCCAGCATTTATTATATCTTATTCATCTCCAAGGATTTCTCCAGCATTTATTATATCTTATTCCCAACAATCTGTTGGTCATCGCCGAGGAGGTATCCTGCATTTATATTATCTTATTCCCAACAAATCTGTTGGTCAACGCCGAGGAGGTCTCTAGCATTTATATTATCTTATTCCCAACAAATCTGTTGATCAGCGCCGAGGAGGTCTCCAGCATTTATATTATCTTATTCCCAACAATCCGTTGGTCAGCTCCGAGGAAGTCTTCATCATTTATTATCAATTACCACCAACTCCGGTTGGTAGATAAAATCCAATTCCGGTTGGTAGACAAAATCCAACTCCGGTTGGTAGATAAAATCCAACTCCGGTTGGTATTGGTCGATAAATCTCATTCAAAGTTCACATCCCACAGTTGGGGGCTTCTATTACAGATATATTTGTTCATTTGGTGGCACATTCTTATAACATCATGCAGTCGAGCATCAAATTCAACTCCACAAACTCACACGGTCGGGGCCCCGACTAATCATCATTCAGGAGTTGTTTTTCTTGCTCAGGAATTACTTTTGATATTGAAGTTCAGGAGGTATATTGAAGTTCAGGAGGAATATTGAAGTTCAGGAGGTATATTGAAATTCAAGAGGTGTATTCAGAAGTATCAGGACATGATGAAAGAAAGCGACAAGTATTCCACCGAGGAACTCTATCAGACCAGAAATTAGAAGACAAGTTGCCTATATGGAGGCTATATGTAGATGGCTCATCTTGCACTACAGGCTGTGGGGCAGGGATCATTTTGAACAGCCCAGACGAGGTCGATATGGAATACGCCCTACGTTTCTAATTCAAAGCTTCTAATAATGAGGTTGAGTATGAGGCCATGATTGCAGGTCTTAATTTATCAAATACTATGGAGGCACAGCAGATTATTGTCTTCAGTGATTCTCAATTGATCGTAAACCAAATGTTGGGAATATATGCAGCCAAAGGAGAATTGATGATCAAGTATCAATCAAAGGTGATGGAGTTGGTATCAGAGTTTGTTGCTGTTTCAACTGGTAAGAATATCAAGAATAGAGAATGTGAGAGCATACGCCTTGGCCCGATTAGCATCAGCTACTGGTACCGAGCTGCGAAGAACGATACCAATTGAAGTATTAGAAAGTCGAAGCATAGATGAAGACCTGATGATGAATATTATTACCCTTGATTTAGGACCATCTTGGATGGATCCCATCAGAGCATATATTGAGGAGGAACAATTATCGAAGGATAAGCTCGCTGCCAAGAAATAGAAGTTTAAAGCTGCTCGGTATGTACTAATTAATGGTATTTTGTATAGACGAGGAATTATGGCAGGTTTGCAAAGATGTGTACATCCCTCCGAGTTGAAAGAATTGATTAAAGAGATCCATGAAGGGTCCTGTGGAGCCCATGTAGCAGGTCGGACACTTTTGATGACGCAAAGATACTACTGGCCGACGATGAGAGATGATTGTATAGCTTATGCCAAGAAATGTGACAAGTGCCAACGCTTTTCCTCCATCCGAAGAACTCCACAAACATTGTTGACACCCATCACTTCTCCTTGGCCATTTGCCATGTGGGAATCGATTTGGTTGGACCACTGCCGACGACCCGAGGAAGATTCAAATACCTCGTCATTGCCATCATCACAGACTACGGAACATAATTCGATAACGAGGAGTTTGCCGCTTATTGTCATCAGTCAAACATTTTGAAGGTTCATTCAGCACCAGGTCATCCTCAAAATAATGGACAAACTGAAGTGACGAGCAGAACATTACTAAATGGTTTGAAAAAGAGGCTATGTAAGGCTAATTGGATTAATGAGCTACAGTCAGTATTGTGTGCAACACTACGCTGCCCAGCAATAAAAGCAAACACCGATAGTTCAAACCCACGATCAACTCCAGTTGGTAAAAGGGCGAGAACAACTGATATACTCCTGTGGTTAGGAGGCGTACACTGGCGTGATCAACTTCGGTTGGTAAAATAACTAGTGTACAAGATAGTTCGAAAGAACACGATAGTTCAGACCCACGATCAACTCCGGTTGGTAAAAGGGCGAGAACAACTGATATACTCCTTTGGTTAGGAGGCGTACACTGGCGTGATCAACTTCGGTTGGTAAAATAACTAGTGTACAAGATAGTTCGAAAGAACACGATAGTTCAGACCCACGATCAACTCCAGTTGGTAAAAGGGCGAGAACAACTGATATACTCCTTTGGTTAGGAGGCGTACACTGGCGTGATCAACTTCGGTTGGTAAAATAACTAGTGTACAAGATAGTTCGAAAGAACTTGATAGTTCAAACCCACGACCAACTTTAGTTGGTAAAAGGGCAAGAACCACATTCTTATAACGCCAATCTCGGTTAGTTTATACTCTCAAATGCCAACTTATGTTGGTCGGGAGGTAATATTATTACAAAAGTTCCTCAGAGAACAAAATATTCCAAACTGAACCAAGTATGGTTGGTCGGGGATAAAAACCCACTAACTGTATTTGGTCGACGAGGAGAAAATATTTCAAATTGAACCAAGTATGGCTGGTCGAGGATAAAAGCCCATCAACCATAGTTGGTCGACAAGCACAATATAACAACCTTGGTTGGTTGGTAAATTTTAAACATTTTTATATTCATTATTAAGTGATTGAACAACCTTGATACTTGTAACTTTTTATTAAGTTGGTCGATGAACCATACAATATTGTTATGCAAGCACAAATAAGAAAGTGTTTGATATTTACAAAGACAATAGCAAATACAAATTTGCGAACAAAAATGAAATTCTTTCACTGATTTCAAAATGAATTACGCAAATTTATTACATTAAATTGTGTACTAACTATTATATTGAGATTCCTACTCTATTGGTTTCTCTCCCTCTGCTTTTGAAACAGGTTCCTCGCCATCAGGAGGATCATCCAAAGCATAAGGGGAGTTTATGAAATTAAGATATTTCAGCATTCTGATATTCATCACAGATGGTCTGTCCGAACAGCTCTTGCTTGCCCCCGAGAAGCTCTTGCTTGTTCCAGAACAGGAAGTTGCTCTTCAAGACTCATGATCTTCTCGGACATCTCAGCCAAGGCCTGGTTCTTTGCCATTAGTTGGAAGGCTTGATTCTCCAAAGCAGATTGAGTTCTCTGTTTTTCGACAGTTACCCGAGCAGCTCTTGCTCGTCCCCGAGAACCTTTTGCTCGTTACCGAGCAGAGGTAGAAGTCAAAATCAGCATCTACAGCACAGAGATCCTTGCTACTACTGTCTCGACAAAGTATTTAGAGGATCATAAATCAGAAGAATCAAACACGTGAAGTTAGCACTCAATTACTCGGCACAGAAGGCAGTTGGTCGGCTAGCAAACCAATCAACATACTTGAAGATTATGACAAGTTATAAGCTACAAGCGGCATCATATGTCGTCCAAGAGATAATGCACTTTATGTTGAACAGATCAAGAAGGTAGATCAAGAATTTCACGAGCACCGAGCAACACTGCAAAATAAAATACTCCATCCTTTCAAGTAAACCATCAAGAATGAAGCATTGGGGGCTTCTGTTGATACCAAAATTAATATGCTGACCTGGACGAATAATAAGAAGACACATGGCACAATAACAACGAGGAGGTTCATTTCCCCGACCAACTCATGTTCTCTCCGAGCAACGAGGATACACCGAGGAACTTTAGCACTACGAGGTACTCCAGCGCTCCGAGGAACTCCTGAGCAACGAGCAACTAAGGCAGTCCGAGCTGCATCTCGGTCGTAGCATTAATTGCCAGATAATCAACAGTTCAACTATTCATTGAATGTTTATCATCTTGACGCACACGTTGCATTAAATGTATTACCCTTTCATATGTATATCATTTAATGTATCAACCCTTTCATGTACAGCCTAAGGGCTATAAATACCTTGTATCACCCTCATTCAAAGGGACGGGAATTTCTTGAGAGAACTTGTAATCAAGAATTCCACAAACACTCAGCAATAACATAACAGTGGACGTAGGCTTTATTCCTAGCCGAACCACTTTAAAAATCTTTTGTCTCATTTATTTATCTGTGATTGAATAATTAGAGTGATCTAATTTTTTACATCAACAACTATCATAAGGGAAGCTCACGCATGAGGTGATGTTCCTTGACTAGTGAATGCAGGGAGACTATAGTCCTCGGCCATATGCGGGTTTATTATATGTATTTTTCTGCGCTAGTGAGGTAATTCCGGGTGTGGTTATAACTCACTCGCAGGTATATGGCCACTTCCCGACGTGCGTTAGGTACCCAGGCTGCCTTGTTTGATGGGCCCCTGGAAGATGATAGTCATTTTGGGGCGCGCCCAGTGGGGAAACTCGGAGGGGCGGTCTTAGAATCGTTATATGTATAAGAATATAACTTTTCTAAACTCAAGTGGGACTTGAGGGTTGTTTTATTTCCACTAAATTGTATTATGAAAATTACATTCCTGCTAAGGAATAAGACTTGGAAAGAAACAAGAAAACGATGTTATTGTATTCCTGTTAAGGAATTGAAACTGGATTAAAGTGGAAATTGGTGAATAGAAGCTTTTAGTTTAATCATTGCATCATCTCATCTTCTTGCATAGTTTATTTTTAGGCATGTCATGTTAGTTGTCTTATTAGAATTCATGCTTAGGTTGTTAGATTCCTGTTTTCCATTATCATGATTAACTGTTCATATCTAGCATGCTTTTTGTTCATCTGGGAACTATATATAAACCGGGTCCTGACCCGTTCATTTCCTCTATGTTGTGCTTGTTATTGTATCCGTCTAGGTGCTCCTCTGCAAGGACGCCCGTGTTGATATTCCCACTCTTTTGCTTTTAAGGAGCTGTATGAAATTGCGGATATTACAGGATATTTTGTTAGACGCCATCATTCTTTTGATATCTAGTTATGATCGGGTCTGTCACTCGGGCGAGTGGCCCAAACTTGTAATTGTATAATGAATGTAAAACATAACATCTAACTGTTGTAATTACTTTTGTGTAGCTGTGGACCGACAGCATATTCGGTTCTCCCCTTGTATATAGTGGTTTTAGATGTATATTAATTATGTTTCTTGGAATTCCACTATTGTCCTAGAATGGGTTGTTTAAAATTGTTTTTCTTAACTTAACTTTTAAATTGCATAAATTGTTTTGACAACTCGTTTTCTGAATTATTGGGTGGTTTTCTCGGTTACTCTTACTATATTTGTGGTGCTGAGAATGATTTCCGTCCATGATTACCGTATATGTCGGAGTATCGGGCTGGCCACCCCTTATTTCGGAGTGTGTGTTGTCACAGATGGTATCAGAGCACTGGGTTATAGAGTACTAGGATCTATGTGGACTTGTCACGATCTACCGTAGCGTTCTTTGATATAGAGCCTAATGATAAGACTGCTTTGCTGCTTATAATTGCAATCTTCTGTGAATTAGATGGTTGTGAATTGTATTCTAACACTATTGTCCTTTCATCTCAGATGCCGCCTAAGAGAGGTCGCCCCGCGAGACGCAATAGAGTTGTAGAAGAGGATGTTGGTCCTCCACCGCCCCAAGGAACTTTTAATGCTGCGGACGTAGCCAATATCGTGGCTCATGCAGTTAATGCCGCCATGACCGCAGTAGCTCAACAGATGCCAACAGCTCAACAACGGGCACAGGATGCTCAAGCGCCTACGGGACCTTCTCCGTGGGAAAGAGTAAGGGCGTCCTTTTCAAAGGGCCATCCCCCAGAGTTTGACGGAGGTTCTGATGTTGTTCGAGCAAATCAATGGAAGAAGGATATGCAACGCCATTTGCGAATGGTGGATTGTAGTGAGGAAAAGAAGAAAGTCCTTGCTACTTTCAAGTTGGTTGGGACAGCGTTACATTGGTGGGAGTCGATGACTACGCCAGAACAGAGGGATACTATGTCCATTACTGATTTCTGGGTCTTGTATGACCGAAAATATTTTCCTCCCGCGATTCAGAGGGAGATGAGGAGGAAACTTTAAGATCTAGTTCAGGGAGAACGATCGGTTGCCGAATACGAGGAGGAGTTTACCCGGCTAGCTAGTTTTGTGCCGGAGGATGTGACTCCGGAGGAAAGAAAAGTCTCAAAATTTATGGGAGGTCTAAACTGGAGAATCCGACAGCATTTGCTGGGTAATCCGGCTTTACAAACTTTTGGTGAAGTGATGAATGCGGCATTGCTTCATTGTCAGGAGCATCGGTTGTTTATTCAGAATAGCAAGAAAGCTACAGGAATGGGGCAAGTGGGGAAGCCCGGGGTGAGTGGGAATGGAGGAGGAGCCTTTCCTTCGTCCCAACCTGCGGGTAATAAGCAACGAGAAAGGGATCCCCAGTAAGGGGATGGGTCAAAAAGGCAACGCTCTGGCGGGTTTAATGTTAGTGGAAATGCTAACAGGCAAGGTCAGGGTGCCGTACCACAGCAAGCGGGTCGGGGTGGCCAGGGAAGTAGGGACCATCCGGGCCAAGGTTTCGGGCAGTTCAGAAATAACAGAGGTCGAGGTCAGGAGAATATGGTGGGGAAATGTTTCCTATGTGGAGAAGCTGGTCATTTTAAGAGAGATTGTCCTCAGGTGACTGGGGGACAACCTCCACGAGTTCCTCAGCAGCCTTATGTGCAGTTCCCTCCACAAGCACCGAATCCAGTTGTCCCTCTGCAGCAGGGTCAACTACAGTATGGGAGAGTCTACCACATTCAGGATGCTATGCTTCCTCCTGTTCAGCCAGCGCCGCCAGCTATAGAGGGTAAGTTCCTTATTCAGGGACACATGGGTCGCGTTCTATTTGATACGGGTGCGACACATTCTTTTATTTCCAGAAGTTTTGCTCTGTCCACAGAGTTGATAAAATCTGCGGAAAGTACCTTTACTAGTGTGGAGTCCTCTATGGGTGACGGTTCCCTTATTTTCTTTGTTTGCAAACATATAGGGATCACTCTTGGTAATTTGTGTTTTGAGGCCGACTTAATCGTCCTAGACATGGTTGGGTATGATGTTATTTTGGGCATGGATTGGCTTGTTAAGTATCATGCTATAGTTAATTATTACGGGAAGAGTATAGTCTTTGTCGTTCCCGGACAAGATATGTTCCTGGTAGTTATGCCTCGTTTAGAGGGAGATTCTGGTACTTATTTATATTGTATTGCGGAAGAGAATTCTCGGGGTGTAGTTGTTCCCTTAGATTCTATTCCTGTTGTTCGAGATTTTGAGGACGTTTTCCGGGAGATACCGGGTTTGCCTCCTAGTAGAGAGATTGAGTTTGTAATTGACTTAGCGCTGGGAACTCGACCGATTGTGCGAACTCCTTATCGTATGGCTCCTGTGGAAATGAGGGAGCTAAGAGATCAGATTCAGCAGTTGTTGGAACAGGGGTTTATCAAGCGTAGCACATCGCCGTGGGGTGCTCCTGTGTTATTTGTGAAGAAAAGAGATGGTTCTCTCCGGTTGTGTGTGGACTATAGAGAGTTGAATAAGGTCACCATCCGGAATAAATACCCTTTGCCTCGCATAGATGATTTGTTTGATCAGCTCAGGGGAGCGACCTACTTCTCTAAGAAAGATTTGAGAACGGGGTACCACCAGTTGAGGATACGGGAGCAAGATGTATCCAAGACTGCTTTTCTGACGAGGTACGGGTCTTATGAGTTTTTGGTTATGCCTTTTGGGATAACCAATGCCCCTGCGGTATTCATGGATCTTATGAATAGGGTATTTCGGGACTTCCTGGACCAATTTGTTATCGTGTTTATTGATGACATCCTTGTGTATTCTCAAACGGAAGATGACCATGCTACTCATTTGGGGTTGGTCCTGCAAAGGTTAAGGGATCACCAATTGTACGCTAAGTTTGAGAAGTGTGGTTTTTGGTTGCGGAAAGTGCAATTTTTGGGTCACGTTGTGACTTCGCAAGGTATATCGGTGGACCCAATTAAAGTTGTTGCAGTGAGGGAGTGGGGTCAACCCACGACACCTACCGAGATACGCAGTTTTCTGGGTTTGGCGGGTTATTACCGTCGATTTATCAAGGGATTTTCTAAGATTTCTAGTCCTTTGATAAATTTGACCCGGAAAGGGGTTAGATTTGTTTGGGATGACGCCTGTCAAGCTGCGTTCGATGAGATTAAGAATAGAATGACTTCGGCTCCAGTCCTCACTTTACCCAAGCCAGGGTTGGAATATTTAGTCTTCACCGGTGCATCTCTACAGGGTTTGGGAGGTGTGCTTCAGCAGGAGCGACAAGCGATTGCATATGCTTCCAGAAAACTCAAGCCTCATGAAAGAAATTACCCGGTGCATGACTTAGAATTAGCCGCCGTTGTCTTTGCCTTAAAGATTTGGAGGCACTATCTTCTCGGGGAGAAGTTTAGTCTTTTCACAGACCATAAGTCGTTGCAATATTTATTTTCTCAGAAAGATTTGAATATGCGGCAGCGAAGATGGTTGGAGTTCGTGAAAGATTATCAATTTGATATTCATTATCATCCGGGTAAGGCGAACGTGGTGGCGGATGCCTTGAGTAGGAAACCCGAGGGAGAATTAGCTGATGTGTGGAAAGCTAAATGGAAGGAACTCAGTCATGAGGATGCGGTTGCTAGGGCATTTATGTCCGTGATGACCGTTACTCCGACGATTGTGGTAATGGTTGTGGAAGCCCAAGGCAGAGATAAAGAATGTCAAGACCACCTTCGCCAGTTATTGACTGGGGGAGCGGAGTCCTACTCGGTAAGTTCTGAGGGTGGATTGCGTTTTCATGGAAGGCTAATTGTTACGGAGGATGGAGATTTGCGATGGGCTGTGATGGCGGAATCTCACGGCTCTAAATTTTTGGTGCATCCGGGAAATGATAAAATGTATCAAGATATGCGCCGTCAATATTAGTGGTCGGGTATGAAATGAGATATTTCGGAGTTTGTATCTCGATGCACTACTTGTCAGTTAGTTAAGGTTGACCATCAGCTACCGGCAGGTTTGTTGCAACCGTTGGAAATTCCTGTTTGGAAATGAGAGAGCATTTTAATGGATTTTATCACCGGCTTGCCAACGTCACAAAAGGATCACGATTCTATTTGGGTTATCGTGGATCGCTTGACAAAGTCAGCGCACTTCCTTCCCGTCCGTACCGATTACAATACCGCTCGTTATGCTCGGTTGTTCATTGAAGAGATTGTTAGATTGCATGGGGTACCCTTGAATATTGTTTTCGACAGAGACAAGATCTTTGTTTCCCACTTTTGGCAAAGTTTCCAAGAGGCCATGGGAACCGAATTGAAATTAATTACTTCTTATCATCCTCAAACAGATGGCCAGACCGAAAGGGTTAACCAAATGTTGGAGGATATGCTTCGTATGTGCATGCTTGATTTCAAGGGTAGTTGGGAACAATATCTCCCTTTGGTTGAATTTGCTTATAATAACTCATACCAATTCACTATTGGGATGGCACCCTATGAAGCCTTGTATGGTAGGCCTTGTAGATCCCCCACGTGTTGGTTAGAAGTGGGAGATAACAAGTTTCTCGGACCTGAAATGATTCGGGATACTTCTTCTAAGATCGAGCTTATTCGAGATCGTATTCGGATAGCCCAAGATAGACAAAAGAGCTATGCCGATGCGGGGAGAAGGCATGTGGAGTTGGATGTTGGAGACCAAGTGTTGGTACGTGTGTCACCTATGAAAGGCGTTAAGCGTTTCGGAAAGAAAGGGAAGCTTGCACCACGTTTCGTTGGGCCTTTTCCTGTACTTGCTAAGGTAGGCCCAGTGGCGTATCAAATTGCCCTACCGGAACCTTTGCAGTAAATTCACGATGTTTTCCACATCTCCTCTTTGAAGAAGTATAAGAGGTGTGATGGTGCCCTTTGGCACATTCCTTTCGAGGATATAGAGTTACTACCCGATGTTTCTTATGAAGAGCAACCAGTGGCCATATTGGAGCATGGGGAACGTAGATTGAGATATCGTGTGGTGCCCTTGGTTAGAGTACAATGGAGTCATCACAGCGTCGAGGAATCTACTTGGGAGCGTGAGGACGATATGCGGGAAAAGTATCCGCATCTCTTTATCCAAGGTACGCTTGAATTTTGGGGGCAAAATTCCCTCATAAGGGGGGGGAGTATGTAACAACCCTCGCTTTTGGGAACCCATTTTATATTTATTTACTATGTTGAGTAGTTGCATATATAAAATGCTGCATGTGGGTAAGTATTAATTTGATGAAATAAGTTAATATTTACTAATAAGTTGCGTGATTACCATGTGGGTATGTGATTATTACCATGTGGTGTTCTATTTTGTCATGAAAATTAAAATGGCAATTTGAATTAAAATGGAGCCGGAACTTAAAATGGCTTATAAAATCTCCAAATGATAATTTGGAGGGTGTAGTTAGTTCTGGGAGGTGCGAGACAGTCGAAATGTGTGCCATATTGTATTTTGGAATTTTGGGCACTTTTGACTGGTTTTGGCATATTGCGTATTAGAAATTAACTATTGCGGTATTTTTTACTTAAAGGTTGGAGACTTTTAATCTTAAGCCACGTTTTAGTCTTTCCCCAAGTCTTTCATTTCCTCTTATTTGCCCTAAGTGTTCTAGCCCTAAGAGTGAGAGTGAGAGTGAGAGTGGAAGATTGGAGAGAAAAAAAAGAGAAATTTTGAAGATTTGTGGTTTGATCTTGCATTCTTCTTCAACCAAGTCTGAAATTGAAGCCCCAAGGCAAGTTTTCTACTTGCTATTATATGGTTTAAGATGAATAATTAGTATGGGTAGTTATGTATAGTTTTGATGTAATATAATTGTGGTTTTTGGTTGGATTTATGGGTATCAACATCTTTGGTAGAGATAGATTGTTGATTGAGGTAGAAAAATGTTAATGGGAGCATTTATGATCTTTTGGTATCATTAAATGCAGTTGGATGATTTTGGGTTGGTTATTGATTTTGGGTTTAGAAGGTAAATAGGAGAGAAAGGTCTAGGTCTGCTATGGCCGGTCGATCGCGTATCTCAGACCGGTCGACCGGGCCTTCGGAAGAGGGCTAACTGCTTTCTTTCAAAGGCATGAATTTAAGGGCGCGATCGACCGCGAGTTCCCTACAGGTCGACCGGCTCGTCCGAAATGAGTTTTTTGCTTTTCAGTATAGGCTAAATTTTGAGACGTGGTCGACCGCGGTCTTGGGACCGGTCGACCGGTTCCCTCTTTTCTTACCCAATTTCCTACTTTTGTTTTTAATCCTTCTCTTCCCCTAGGAACTTAGGACTCTTCTTGAATGAAGTAAACCTTGGCTTTTAGAGTCCTAGTTGAGTTGGTTGTCACCCTAGTGTTGAATGGGTTTCACTTGGGGTTAAGTCCGGGGGAGAGGTTGTCCTAAGTGATGTTAAGGCATCACTTTTCTTTGTGCATCCTAATAAATATGGATGGGAATTGTAGGCCCATACTTGGAGACTTTAGGGGTTTGAAATGAGGCATAGAAGACCTTAAGCTGGGGAAACTAATATGATCCCTTGGAGTGTTATTCGAGGCCTAACCTAGGATGGAAAGTAATGAAATATCCTATGATTATAGTTTCAAACAAATGAAACATGTAAATGCTAATGAAAATGAAAAGTATGGTTTTTATAGTAAATGCTAATTTACTTAAACACACCTCTCTAAATGCTATCATAAGGGAAGCTCGCGCATGAGGTGATGTTCCTTGACTAGTGAATGCAGGGAGACTATAGTCCTCGGCCATATGCGGGTTTATTATATGTATTTTTCTGCGCTAGTGAGGTAATTCCGGGTGTGGTTATAACTCACTCGCAGGTATATGGCCACTTCCTGAGGTACCCAGGCTGCCTTGTTTGATGGGCCCCTGGAAGATGATAGTCATTTAGGGGCATGCCCAGTGGGGAAACTCGGAGGGGCGGTCTTAGAATCGTTATATGTATAAGAATATAACTTTTCTAAACTCAAGTGGGACTTGAGGGTTTTTTTTATTTCCACTAAATTATATTATGAAAATTACATTCCTGCTAAGGAATAAGACTTGGAAAGAAATAAGAAAACGATGTTATTGTATTCCTGTTAAGGAATTGAAACTGGATTAAAGTGGAAATTGGTGAATAGAAGCTTTTAGTTTAATCATTGCATCATCTCATCTTCTTGCATAGTTTATTTTTAGGCATGTCATGTTAGTTGTCTTATTAGAATTCATGCTTAGGTTGTTAGATTTCTGTTTTCCATTATCATGATTAACTGTTCATATCTAGCATGCTTTTTGTTCATCTGGGAACTGTATATAAACCGGGTCCTGACCCGTTCATTTCCTCTATGTTGTGCTTGTTATTGTATCCGTCTAGGTGCTCCTCTGCAAGGACGCCCGTGTTGATATTCCCACTCTTTTGCTTTTAAGGAGCTGTATGAAATTGCGGATATTACAGGATATTTTGTTAGACACCATCATTCTTTTGATATCTAGTTATGATCGGGTCTGTCACTCGGGCGAGTGGCCCAAACTTGTAATTGTATAATGAATGTAAAACATAACATCTAACTGTTGTAATTACTTTTGTGTAGCTGTGGACCGACAGCATATTCGGTTCTCCCCTTGTATATAGTGATTTTAGATGTATATTAATTATGTTTCTTGGAATTCCACTATTGTCCTAGAATGGGTTGTTTAAAATTATTTTTCTTAACTTAACTTTTAAATTGCATAAATTGTTTTGACAACCCGTTTTCTGAATTATTGGGTGGTTTTCTCGGTTACTCTTACTATATTTGTGGTGCTGAGAATGATTTTCGTCCATGATTACCGTATATGTCGGAGTATCGGGATGGCCACCCCTTATTTCGGAGCGCGGGTTGTCACATCTTCAAAGCAACGAAGCCTGGAGGAGCGATCGGGCACACTTATTGATAGTAAAAATATAGCACCCTGCCGTGGAAGTATTCTTCTACAGTCGCACATGTTCAGGCCATACAGGCCGTGGCCAGTACCTCACTCAGGGATCGGCCAGAACTCCTATAGGGTGCGGCCCTCTCCATCAGAGGCCGCGGTACCCCACCTTAGGGTTCGCGGTACCCCTCCAACAGCTCAGCGCTGCTTACTCTGTGGGCCGCAAGCCCTCATTCACAACTACTGCAGGCTTGGTACACGCCACGTGCTCAGGGTACGTGAGTCAACACACTTCCTCATAAATAGAGGACCACACCTGGAAGGGCGGGGGATCGATTCCACATGCCCGGGGTAGGCTCTCCAATACAGATTACCTCTACACAACCCCGACATACGACTTGGACGCCATATATCTACAACGCAGCTACCTCCCCGGTAGACCGAAATCCTCAGTCATCATGTATTCTCCTTTATTCTCATACTTGTACGCCTCTTTAGGCACAGTTATATTGTACAAAACAACGCATATAATGAGAATGGAGCAACACAGTGGGCGTAGGCCTGATTTTGAGGCTGAACCACTCTATACCTTGTCTTCTCTCTGTTTGCTTGATTTACTTGTTTAACACACACACACACACACACACATAGATTTTGATCTGCTGGTATGAGAATGCCCTATGGCCGATTTCTCGTATCATCAGTTTGGCGCCGTCTGTGGGAACGAGATATTTTGATCTTATTTCTCTGCATATATGAGTTCTTCAAACACCTTATTCGATCCCTGAGGGTCCTTTGGATCATCTCCTCACGGGTCGATTACTGGTTATTGGGCTCCGCTTTACATTCACCCCCTTTAACGGGTATTTCATATTTTTGGATTTGCCTTTGGATTTTCATTTAATGGTTTTGGATCTATTTTGCATACCCCTGTGATATCATTCCATCTAGATAATGCTAAAATGCGTGGTGGACTTTAGTCCCAAAAATGTGGATGATTAGGGAAGGGCTATATTCACTCCCATTTTTGTTGTCATCTACCTATGATCTAGGGGTTACCATTGAAGTTGTGCCATATTGCGCACCGCAAGGAAATTCTCTCATCAATGGACCCTAGTAGGTTTCCTTCACGTGTTGGGGGAGAAAATATCAGCTCCTGTCTTGGGATCTCTCCCCTGCCCAGACAGGGGTGCGGCCTATAAGGTCAACAGTATCTCATGCCGCGACCCCTACTGGTGTGGACCTACCACAACAGTTCAAAATCATTGTGGGAGGGATTTTAGTGACCTTTGGATCGACCTTGGTGAATAACATTAAAAGTCCGCGACAGTGCACTTATGTGCCATACTGGCCGCGGCCTCAGCAGTATAATCATGGAGCAATTCAACCCCCCTTCCTGATACTTCTGTGATCACTCACTTCTGTTAGTTTTGTCTCAGATTCTGTATACTTTATAAAGACTAACAAAAGAAGAGATGGAAGGAGAATCCAGCCGGAGTGCAGAAGTCAAGGATGAGATTGTGCAACTATACAATCACCTTAATCACCTCTACGACAGCCATTCCTCACTTCAGACCTAGGTCAATTTTCTAACTCAGAGGGTGCTAATGCTAGAGGCCGCGGAATCTAAAAACATAGGCGCGGAAGTGGAGGAAACATCAAAGCCAGCCTTGCCTACCGCGACAGTAAATGAAACCGCGGAATCAACCGTCAGGGGTCAAAAAAGGCGAGCAGAGAAATCAGAGAAAAATAGGGTGTCTATACTCAGTTGAGCCTCCCGATTGAAGAGATCTTGGAGTTCATCAAAGAGGACAAGATTTTGAGGTGGTCAGAAAAATTGAGAGCTCCACCCCACAAGAGGAACAAACTACCTGGTGCAAATTCCATCAGGACCATGGCCATGACACAGAGCAATGCTATGCTCTGAAGGATGAAGTTGAAAGGCTAATTGGGCAAGGGATGCTGCAGCGATTCCTGAAGGATGCATAAGGGATTCAGCCAGACCTGGCAAAGGCTGCATGCCGCATCTCATCCTTAGTCTTTCTAATTTCAACTATTTCTGTTTATGTTTTATGAAGCTCATTGTAGCCTTAATACTCAAGACTTTATGTTTTGTTAACAAAGTCATTAGCTACAGCATACATATATAAATATATGAACTAGCAAGTTTTTCTATATCTGATATTTCTCTTGGTTTCATAAGCTACTATATCACAAAAAGACTTTTCGTCTTAAACAGATTCCAGAGGAAGAATAACAAAATTATCTCGAAGGATTATTCTACTTCGGGATGTACTTATAGAGGGATTACGACCTTCATTGGCTCAGAAGTTCCCCTCGCAATGTGCAACTACATCTTATCATATGATGACTATATTCACAAAAGCATCTGAGGATTCAAGGAGCTTTTATTAGCCACAAGGGCCTACAATGCCAATTCTCTGCTCTCAGAGTGCGACATTAGCCACGGGGGCTTATAATGCCCGTTCTTAGATTTTGGGATGCGTCATCGAGCCGGGAGGCTTACAATATCTAGCCAGGGATGGCTTTATATATATCATTAGCATTGGGTGGCTTAATAATATAACCCAGCCTGGAGAGGCTTGATAGTGTCTCGCATATTAGCTGTGGGTGGCTTAATAACATAACCCATCCTGGAGAGGCTTAATAGTGTCTCGCATATTAGCTGTGGGTGGATTAATAAATAACCCATCCTGGAGAGTCTTGATAGCGTCTCGCATATTAGGTCCTTGTGACACGACCCAGCTCGAGAAGACTTGGAAACACCAACATATGTCTACAGAGGTACCTTGTTCAGATGAACCCGAAGTGCGCCGCAGACCACCGATACGGTTGCAAAGCTCTAGGAGCCATTCATTCATGAAAGTGCTAAGGCACTAATATCTTGAAGCATGAGAAAGCCACAACATCAAATCACCAAGTCTAAGGAAAGAGCTCACTACATGTTCCATGTGGGTTATGGGATGACAAAAGATAAACGGTTCAGACAACCGGGTGCAATGAAGGTAGCTGGGGACCCATGCAATCAGCAAGTCCCAGCCTTGAAATCAAGGCCACGACAATCAAGTGAAGATATTTGCATGACGCGACATAATGAAGGGTCGCTGCTTGTACGCAGCTGCCTTGATGATTCAACACAATTTGTGTGGGCGCAGACATTGACAGAAAATCAAACGACGAAATCAACTTTTCTCCGCGGACTTGAAATGTGATGTCTATCGAGACGTGGATGCATTTTCAATAATGAGGCAGTAACGTGCAACCATTCATTATAGCAGGCAATGTAAAACATGCAATATAGAAAAGCAAGGAATATTAAGCAGTCAATCGTAGTGATAAAAATATGGCCGCAGCCTTTGTATTAATAGCCATAGATTACAGAATGGAGGCCCCAGCCACAACAGAAGTTAAAGATTACAAAAAGGAGGGACGCAGCCCTATATTGATGCAACAGAAATTAAGAATTTAAGAGGTTGCGTCATCATCATCATCAGCCTCTTCTCCGCCCGCGGCAGTCTCTGTCTCTCCATCCTCCGCCGCTGCCTCTGCCCTAAGCCTTTCTCTCTCTTCTGTCGCGGCCTTAAGCTCAGCGATGCTCTCTTGATGTTCGGCATCACTTAACTTCTAGGCAAGGACCTCCTCCTTGGCCTCAGGGAACCTCCTGATAAATCTTTGTCGCAGCTCCTAGTAGCCGCGGAGGTATGCCCTGTTGTTGATAAGGAAGAAATCCTTGGAGCCTTTGAATGACTCCACGGCATGATCTATGGCTAGCTGGAGGGCGTCGCCATGATCAACCTCCAACTTTTGTATTACCGCGGCGTGAGCTTCATCCTTCTGAGTAGACTTGGCTTCCAACTCTTGATATTTCTGCTGGAGTAGGGCGAGCTTGGTATTTGAAATCTTTGCAATACGGGCGGCTTCGGCTGTCTGGGCCTGTGAGGATTTCAGAGATTCCGCAGCTTGATTAAAATTCTCCTCCGCTTCCTCTCTGGCCTTGTTGGCCTTCTCCAGGTCCATATGGGCTACCTGAAGAGCCACGGTAGCAAACTTTTTCCTTGCCTCAAAAGAAGAAGTCCATACAGATTGCAAGTCCGCGGTATGGGCACTCTTCTCAGCCTCTTTCAACCTATACAAGGCCTCGTACTTCCTCTTCTGGACCACAATCACATCCGCGGCCTGAAAGAAAAGACGTTAGAAAATATGGAAAAATATGGGATGCAAAGTCAAATGACAACTGGTACGTACCCTCAGAAGGCTATGGAGGCCACAGTCCTCCAGACCTTTATGATCTTCTCCAACCAGCCTGTCAAGGTCCGCGGCATCCAAGGCTCACTTCATTCTCCGCGCAGCCTTTGCGGTAGTGTCCCAGGAAGAATTGGGGTCAGGCTGCCTTAATTGAGGCCTTGGTCTACCGTCAGGCCTAGACTCTCCGCGGAATTGAGGAGGTGGCAAGTTCGCATTAACCGCTACTACAGCTGGCGGTGGAGGAGAGGATGATTGAAGGGGGACTTCAGTTGACATCAGGCCAGCCACGACCAAGTTTTCCCCTATGTCGTCATCAAAATGTTCATGCGCAGGGTTTTCATCATTAACCACCTGATCCATGGCAGGATCAGTAGCCTTATCTCCAGAGGGGGCCGCGGCAGGTCCCTTGGCCTTGGACCTCTTCCTCTTTCTTCTTCGCGTAGTATTATTCAGGACGACTGCATCCTCATCCATCTCTGCCAGTTGCGCCGCTAGCAGGTCCCTGTCAACCTCTTCACCTGAAAAAGAATAACACGAGTTCAAGGAAAGAAACGACCGCGGAATAAAAATAATGGCACAGTTAATTACCTTCCGCGCACATTTGTTGAGGAATGGATTTGTTTGGGAAAAATCCCTCCTCAAATATAGTTGCCGATGTTACAAGTATGCTGAACTTCTTGTGCTCAACAGAAACTTCCGCAGCCTCAGCAACTCTTTTTTTCTGCCGCTTGTTCAAATGCAAATTGTCAAGGGCTGTAGAAAGAAAAGACAATTCAAGTTAGTGGAAGTTACATGTGAAATAAAAAGGACGCGACTATAATCTTATACCTAATTTTGAGGGTGACCCCCACTGCCGCGGCATTTTGTATGCTCTCTCTCTTTCATTCTCCTCGGGGTGCATCTCCCAGCCTTCATCGGAGATGTAGAAATATTTCCCCTTCCAGTTTTTCACACTAGTCGATCTCCCAGTGTAAAGGGTCTCGTCCCTGCCGCGGCTAGAAAAGTAGTAGTAGCCCGCAAACTTTACTGAGTTTTCCTTTGGGCGGTAGAAGTGAAAGAACTCCGCGGGAGTGATGTCCTTTTTGAACAACTTCTCCCAAATGACAACTGCAGCGAGAATAGCTCTCCAGCCATTAGGGTCCAACTGTGCGGGGGCCAGGTTCATTGCCTGAAAAAGACGACGGATAGGAACTGGGACAGGTAGCCGCAGCCCGTAAATGAAGGCGTGCAGGGGGAAGCAAATTCCTTCATCGGATAGAACCGTGCACGGTCTTTGGTTCGCGGCAGGGGATGAACACATCAAATTTTCTAGAAATTCGAAGGCCTCAGCCACCTGCTCAACCCAATTTTAGGTCATTGAGCTGCGGATATCAAGCGCGGACAAAGATCTCTCAGCCCTCCCTGATGTACCTCCAGGCTTATTTCTAGCAGCCGCGGCAATATCTCCTTCACCCATGGGATGAGTACTTGAATTGGCTTCCTCTTCCATCAGCGGAGATTGGAAAACCTTCCCAGATGCGGAGTCCGCGGAGTCTGAGTCGAGTATGATGCAGTTTGGGCAATCTTTTAGTTTGCAAGGCCCTATTGATCTTAGAGGGGGCACGGAAGTAAGCTCGGGGGAGAGGTCCCAAAATTCTTTGCCCAAAAGCCTCTCAGGAACTCGTCTGGGTCAAAGCTCATATGGCTGCAGCAGTACCTGAAAAGCAGAGTTCGCAGTTAGGCACCGCAGCCAGTATGGTTTGTAAGACTAAGAAGTCGCAGAAGGGTATCTTTAAGTATTAAAAATGTCGAGATCATATTGCCCCAACTAGGCCGCGGCAAACTCCATATCAGCAGAGGAACATAGGCTGCCGCGGTAATAAGACAGAATTGCTTTTAGGGCATTCCTGGACACGGCCATTCCTAAATTTTTAGTACACTCTATGCTCTAGCAGCAACTATAGTTATTTAACATGGATGTCTTGGGTTCATGGAAGTTTTAAGGCTATTCCTAGACTACCAAGGGGGGTGATTTGATGCCACAGATGATAGTTTGAGGGACCGCGTCCATTTAGCACGGTATGACGTAGAATTGTAAGTTCAGACGATTATTGAAATCTTACCATGCCGCGGCCTCTATCCTAAACAAGTGATTACCTAAATCTCATCACTTTTCGGATCAAACCCACAGAATACAGAGTGTTCGATTATGAACATCAAGAACAGTTATATGTATTTCAGAGGAAGAATAATGTGGGAAAAGCAAAACGAATAAATAAAACCCTATATTTCTAGCAAATGAACCAGGAAAAGCATCAAAAGGGAAGAAAACTGTAAATGGTGGTCGAAAAATCACCTGGAAATGAAGAAAGACGCAAAAATCATCTACAGACCACCTTGAACTGCCACACACCGCCTCAGAAGGTCGTCGGAATATGAAAGAAAAAATTTACAGAGTTTCGCTCTCGATTTGCTCTCAAAAGTTTTGGAAACGTAATGAAGTCCACGGCCAGAAACAATTTATATAAAGGAGCGCGGAAGACGAATCGTCGCTTTGGAAGCACCGCGGCACCTAGGCTACTTAGCCGCAGTCCCAATATATCTCCCTTGGCACTACGGCTTGGGGGCTTATTGATAGTACAAATATAGCACCCTGCCGTGGCAGTATTCTTCTACAGTCACGCATGTTCAGGCCATACAGGCCGCGGCCAGTACTTCACTCAGGGATCGGCCAAAACTCCTATAGGGTGCGGCCCTCTCCATCAGAGGCCGCGGAACCCCACCTTAGGGTTCGCGGTACCCCTCCAACAGCTCAGCGTTGCTTACTCTGTGGGTCGCACGCCCTCATTCACAACTACTGCAGACTTGGTACACGCCACATGCTCAGGGCACGTGACTCAACACACTTCCTCACAAATAGAGGACCACACCTGGAAGAGCGGGGGATCGATTCCACACGCCCGGGATAGGCTCTCCAATACAGATTACCTCTACACAATCCCGACATACTACTTGGACGCCATATATCTACAACGCAGCTACCTCCCTGGTAGACCGGAATCCTCAGTCATCATGTATTCTCCTTTATTCTCATACTTGTACGCCTCTTTAGGCACAGTTATATTGCAAAAAACAACGCATATAATGAGAATGGAGCAACACAGTGGACGTAGGCCTGATTTTGAGGCTGAATCACTCTATACCTTGTCTTCTCTCTGTTTGCTTGCTTTACTTGTTTAACACACACATACACACACATATAGCTTTTGATCTGCTGGTATGAGAACGCCCTATGGCCGATTTCTCGTATCATCACTTATCATCTCGGTTATACAAATCAAACGACCCGATGGACGGTTAGGTAGCCTTCCCTTCATAAGCCCGATTGGGGGCTCTATAGCAGCGATGACACGTGAATAGATTCACTACAACATTTAAAGCAAAATAGAAGAGGTCAACTCAGGATAGATGACAATATGGTTAACACCGGAATTAGTCTTTCAAATGACGATGATGATCGAGCTTGATTTAGTTACAACGGCCTTCTTGCTTGTTCCCACTAAATTAAGTACGTCTACAGGCCTTTGTTATCTCCAAACATAAATGGCCTCATGAGTTGCCCAAGCAATAATAAAAGCCCTACGGGGGATCCCTAGGCAAAAATCCAACTCAGGTTGGTCGCCAACTATGTTAGTCGGTTAAAATCCTGAACGGGTGGATGACCCTCAAACCAGGTGCATTTTTACCATCGCCTTTTAGGCCTAAGGAAGTGTGACGACACAACCTAAAAGGTAAAATAGGCGGATATTTACATGCGAGGCATTAGAAAATGGAAAAATGTAAACGCAATTGGTATTACATTAAATTGTGGGAAAAACCTAAGGCAGGGTCTTACCCCTACTAGGTACATGCTCGAGCAAGGCTCGACGCATAGGCTTCTGGTCGGCCTCTCCAATTGGACCATATGAAAAACCTAAGGTAGGGTCTTACCCCTACTAGGTACATGCTCGAGCAAGGCTCGACGTATAGGCTTCTTGTCAGCCTCTCCAATTGGACCATATGAAATACCTAAGGCAGGGTCTTACCCCTACTAGGTACATGCTCGAGCAAGGCTCGACATATAGACTTCTGGTCGGCCTCTCCAATTGGACCATATGAAAGACCTAAGGCAGGGTCTTACCCCTACTAGGTACATGCTCGAGCAAGGCTCGACGCATAGGCTCCTGGTCGGCCTCTCCAATTGGACCATATGAAAAACCTAAGGCAGGGTCTTACCCCTACTAGGTACATGATCGAGCAAGGCTCGACGCATAGGCTTCTGGTCGGCCTCTCCAATTGGGCCATATGAAAAACCTAAGGCGGGGTCTTACCCCTACTAGGTACATGCTCGAGCAAGGCTCGACGTATAGGCTTCTGGTCGGCCTCAACAAATGGACCATATGAAAAACCTAAGGCAGGGTCTTACCCCTACTAGGTATATGCTCGAGCAAGGCTCGACGTATAGGCTTCTGGTCGGACTCAACAAATGGACCATATGAAAAACCTAAGGCAAGTTCTTACCCCTACTAGGTACATGCTCGAGCAAGGCTCGATGCATAGGCTTCTGGTCGACCTCTCCAATTGGACCATATGAAAACCCTAAGACAGGGTCTTACCCCTACTAGGTACATGCTCGAGCAAGACTCGACGCATAGGCCTGTGGTCAGCCTCAACAAATGGACCATACGAGACCAAAATATAGGGAGACGCCCTAAACTTGATACACGCTCGATAAAGTCTCAGCAAACAAATTCCGAACAGGCCTGTGGTCAGCCTCACAAATTGGGCCATACAATAAAACAGACAATGAACTACATTCGACCTGATCCCAAGAGGGTACTTAGGTAGCTCGACACTCTCGAGTTCGGTCCCCATATCGATTGAACGCCTCTCAACTCAAGCCAAGCATTCATCTAAAAACCTATGAAGTCTAGAAGATCAACCAAAGAAGGCTTAAAAGTTGAACGACAGATCAAAGAATGCCAGTCCAGTTCACACCACCAACTGCATACGTTTAAAGAGATTGTGGACCAGCTCCCAACTCATCTCAGAATCAACTCAGCTGAATTGCGACATGTGGGGCTACTATGGGGGCAAAATATATGCCTACGGAATAGCATGACGTGTGGGGAGTACCCCGGTGAAGATGGCGACGTGCCAGCAATATAGGGATGACTAAAGTCCTTAATAAACGAGAAGACTGAGGAGCAGTAGGGAATTGGGATGAAACTCCATGAAGATAGGACTCATCCATATTTGTTACTCATCCATATTTGTAACCCTAATGTAACCCCTAACTCTATAAAAAGGGGACACCCCCTGTTGATACCAAAATTAGTATGCTGATGTGGACGAATAATAAGAAGACACGTGTCAATCTACGTGACACAATAGCAACGAGGAAGATTATTCCCCCGACCAACATACTCACTCCGAGGAACACCAGTCTTCCGAGGAACTCATGTCCTCCGAGGAACTCCAATGCTCCGAGGAACTCCTGGATGAAGAGCAACTAAGGCGGTTCGAGCTGCATCTCGACCGCAGCATTAATTGCCAGATAATCAACAGTTCAACTATTTATTGAATGCTTATCATCTTGACGCACACGTTTGAAGAAGCATTAAATGAATTACCCTTTCATATGTGTATCATTTAATGTAACACCCTTTCATGTACAGCCTAAGGGCTATAAATACCTTGTATCACCCTCATTCAAAGGGACCGGAATTTCTTGATAGCACTTGTAATCAAGAATTCCCAAACACTCAGCAATAACATAACAGTGGACGTAGGCCATTCATACAAGGCTGAACCACTTTAAAATCTTTTATCTCATTTATTTATCTGTGATTGAATAATTAGAGTAATCTAGTTTTTTACATCAACAGATTGGCGCCGTCTGTGGGAACGATTGTTATTATCGTTTTTCACTAAAAATCATTCATCATCAATGGCGGATAATCCAGAATCTAGCAATCGAAACGCTGGAAATGCTGGAAATCCTCCAAATCCCTCTGCACCTCCAGATCTGGCTGGGATTATGACGAATCTGGCTCAAGGACAAACCGCCATGCAAGAAACAATGAGGCAACTCATACAAACCCTTCATGGCGGTGCACCTGCACGTTCAGGACAGCGAAGTGGTCAAAGGCAAACTTATTTACTTTCTTCACGATCCAAGCGTACTGAGTCATATCGTAATGAGGAGTCTGATGATTTCTCTTATCAACCTGGGCGAACTTCGTCAATAAGGGCTACAGATACTGATCAACGTATCACTCTTTCTCCAGAAAGACCCAGTGCCTTAGAAAGACTGAGTAGGGTGTCTCCTTTCAGTCGATTAGGCCCTAGGAGGAATAGGAGTCCACCTAAGACCATGTCGAGGAGTTTTCGACAACCATCAGATCTAAGAGAAGGATCAGCACAATCACGACCAGTTGCTCGTCAAGATAGATCTCAGGAGGCTACTTCAGAACGATCTATTGCTCGAACCAATAGGCCCGAGGAAGGAAATGAAACGTTGAAAGGATCCCTTCAGCGGTTGGAGGATAGATTGGGAGAAATGGCTAAGGCGAAGAATCCCCTACAACGAACTTTTGTTCAAGGGACACCTTTTGTCCAGGCCATTGTGAATTTTCCTACACCGTCAAAGTTTAAAGCACCAGTAGTGACCCCCAAATATGATGGAAAGACAGATCATGTTCTTCATATAGAGCAATATCAAGCTGCCACCGATATCTATGATGTCCCCGACGAGATGACATGCAGAGCGTTCTCAGGAACTCTTACTGGAGCTGCCCAGATATGGTACAACAATCTTCCTCGGGGTAAGATTTCAACTTTCTTTCAGTTGGCCGAGTTGTTCATTGGCAATTTCTGTTTTGTAGCAAAGCCAGTAAAACGAGTAGCACACTTTTTAAGTGTTAGACAAAAATCTAGTGAGAGTACTAGAGATTACATAACTCGTTTCAATAACGAGAAGCTGGAAGTCATAGATTATGAGGAGAAGACAACAATCACCGCCTTGATGAGTGGGTTGTTGCCTAATAAGTTGTATTACACCTTGGCGAAAGATCCACCTAAAACTATGTCAGAGTTGATGGTAAAAGCGGCCAAAATCATGAATGCCGAGGAAGCTATGGCTGCAAAGAAGAATATGGATAAAGACACCAAGATGGAAGTCGACAAGTCTAAAAATAAAGAGCATAAGGGCAATGGCGGTGACAAACGTTCCAAAAATAATAAGTCATCATGGGAAGTCCTGAAGAAATTCGATAATTATACTCCCTTGAAAAAGGGTATTAATCATGTCTTGGAAGAAATCAAGAATAGCGAGGAGGTAAAGTGGCCGAAGAAACTGAGGTCAGATCCTGATGCGAGGAACAGGGATAAATATTGCGAGTTCCACAAAGATCATGGCCATATGACTAAAAATTGCATAGCTCTTCAGAACGAGATTGAAACACTCATCCGAAGAGGAAAGCTAGCAAAGTATGTTGATCGGGGAAGTGAAAGAAGAAATAATGATCGAACTAGAGAGAGATCTAGATCTCCTCGTCGAGCAGAGGAGAAAAAGAAGAGAGGCCATGAAGATGATGCCGAGGATGACCCCGATCTTCCCAAGAAACCAAGGCAGCCAGAACGAGAGGTATTTTCCATACGCTTTGGGTCATTTGATTGTAATGTTATTACAGGAGGAGATGCAGGAGGAGGAGATCTTACTGCAGAAAGAAAAGCTTACCTCGGAGAGGCACAAGCTTGCTTGTACATTCAGCGAATAAATTTGGCCGAGGAGGATCGTCCGAGGAAGGTAAACAAAGAGAAGCTGGTTATTGGCTTTTCAAAAAATGACATGGCAGGTGTTCTTTACCCTCACGACGACCCTTTGGTGATCAAAATGAGGATGAAAGAAGTAGTGATTTCAAGGGTGCTGGTAGACAATGGCAGTTCGGCAGACATCATGTACTATTCCTGCTTTGACAGTTTAAATTTGAAATTATCTCAATTGGAACCTTATCACAGACCTCTTCTGGGTTTCGCTGGCGAGAAAGTTTTTCCACTTGGGACGATCAAGTTGGATATATTCATTGGAACTTGGCCTGCTTGTCGAACAGAGAGAATACGCTTCTTTATGATGGATAAGAATGTGCAGTCAGCCTACAACATCATCATGGGAAGAGTTAGTTTGAAGAAGTTCGAAGCAGTCCCATCTACAGTACATCAATGTTTAAAATTCCCAACAAATTTCGGAGTGGGAGTGGTGAAAGGTGATCAAAAAGTAGCTCGAGAATGCTATTATTCATCTGCCGAGCAAGAGGAGCTTGAAGAGTCAAGGAAAAAGACTACTACTTACCAGGTGGATGAAAGTACAGAAATTGAAACACTTGATCCAAGAGATGAATCCCAACTTGTAAAAGGACAGGTGGTTGAATCTACAGAAAATATTATTCTGGACGACGAACACCCTGAACGAGTAACTCAGATAGGTTCGTCGTTGGATGCTTCAATAAAACAGGAGCTGATAACTTTCTTGAGAAACAGAAAGAAAACTTTTGCGTGGAGTCATGAAGACATGCCAGGAATAGATCCAAACTTCTTATGTCATGAGCTCAATGTGAATAAGGAGATCAAGACTGTAAAGCAGAGAAGAAGGGTATTTAGCCCCGAGAAGAATCAAGCTATTCAAGAGGAGGTCGACAAGCTCCAGAAAGCCCAATTCGTTGAAGATGTGAAGTATCTAGACTGGTTGGTAAACGTGGTGATGGTAAAGAAGAAAAACAATAAATGGAGAATGTGTGTTGATTTCACTGATCTCAACAAGGCCTTCCCAAAGGATCATTTCCCGTTGCCCAGATTTGACCAACTAGTGGATGCTACCTCGGGGCACGAGCTGCTCAGCTTCATGGATGCTTACTCTGGTTACAACCAGATCAAAATGAAACCTGAAGACAGGGAAAGCACTTCTTTCATTACCCCTAGGGGAACTTATTGTTATAATGTTATGCCTTTTGGTTTAAAAAATGCAGGAGCGACATATCAGCGGCTGATGAATAAGGTTTTTGTCGAACAAATCAGTTGCAACATGGAAGTCTACGTCAACGATATGCTGACAAAGAGCAAGAAAGCTGCTGAGCATCTAGTTGACTTAGGTCAGACCTTTGATCAACTGGATAAATACCAGATGAAGCTCAACCCGACGAAGTGCACCTTTGGAGTACGAGAAGGAATGTTCCTCGGGTACATCGTCAACCAGCGAGGCATTGAGGCAAATCCATCAAAGATCAAAGCTCTTTTAGGGTTGCGATCTCCAACGACGAAGAAAGAATTGCAGAGTCTTACAGGACGAGTTACAGCGCTCAATAGATTTGTATCTTGAGCAACTGATAGGTGCCTTCCATTCTTCAAAACACTCCGAAAAACTTTCGAGGGGAATGATGAATGTGAAAAAGCCTTTCAAGATTTGAAGAAATATCTGGGAACACCTCCACTACTGTCCAGACCAGTGATGGGAGAAAAGTTGTACTTATACCTGGCAGTATCAGAGAATGCAGTCAGCTCGGCATTGATCAGATTGGAGAATGGAGTCCAGAAGCCAATTTATTACATAAGTAAGGCTTTCCGAGGTGCAGAGATCAGGTACCCAAAGTTGGAAAAATTGGCATTAGCATTAATTGAAGCAAGTAGAAGAATGAGGCCTTATTTCCAGGCTCATACCATCGTCGTATATACCGACATGACATTGAGACAAGCCCTTCATAAACCAAAAAAATCAGGAAGACTGATGTATTGGGCAATAGAGATCGGTGAATATGATATTGTATATGAACCCAGATCGTCATTAAAAGGGCAGGCTGTAGCAGACTTTATAGCAGAATTTACATATCCTGATACCCCCGAGGAGCAAAAGTTGCTCGCTGACCAACCTGTGGATGTTACAGGATCAACAGACATAAGTCCAGATCAACTCCGATTGGTAAAAGGGCTTGTGGATGTTGAAAGATCATCAAATTCAAACCCAGACCAACTCCGGTTGGTAAAAGGGCGAGAAGAGATGGTCGACGAAGAGCAAAAAATACCAGGGGAGGATGAAAGGAAACAGCAAATATTTCACCGAGGAACTCTGTTAGATAAGAAATTTGAAGACGAGTTACCTACATGGAGATTATATGTAGATGGGTCATCTTGCACAACAGGTTGTGGAGCAGGAATTGTTTTGAAAAACCCAGACGAGGTTGACATGGAATATGCCTTGCGATTCCAATTCAAAGCCTCCAATAATGAGCCAAAGATTATGGAAGCGCAACAAGTGATGGTATTCGGTGATTCTCAATTAATTGTGAATCAGATGATGGGAACGTATGCAGTTAAAGGAGAATTAATGGTCACGTATCATGCAAAGGCGATGGAGTTATTGGCAGAATTTGATGCCATTCAGTTTATCAGAATACCAAGAACGGAGAATGCACAAGCAGATGCACTGGCCCGACTAGCATCAGCTACTCGTACCGAGTTGCGAAGAACGATACCAATTGAGGTGTTAGAAAGTCGAAGCGTAGATGAAGGCCTGACGATGAATGTTATTTCCCTTGATTTAGGACCATCTTGGATGGATCCCATAAGGGCATATGTCGAGGAAGGAGAATTACCGGAGGATAAGATCGCTGCCAAGAAATTGAAGTTTAAAGCTGCTCGGTATGTACTAACTAATGGTGTTTTGTATAGACGAGGAATTATGGCAGGTTTGTAAAGATGTGTACATCCCTCCGAGGTGGAAGAATTAATTGAAGAGATCCATGAAGGGTCTTGTGGAGCCCATGTAGCAGGGCGGACACTGTTGCAAAGGGTGATGACGCAGGGATACTACTGGCCAACGATGAAGGCTGATTGTATAGCCTATGCTAAGAGATGTGATAAATGCCAACGTTTTTCTTCCGTCCGACGAACTCCACAGGCATTGTTGACACCCATAACTTCCCCTTGGCCTTTTGCCATGCGGGGAATTGATTTGGTTGGACCACTACCAACTACCCGAGGAAGATTTAAGTACCTCGTCGTCGCAGTGGATTATTTTACTAAGTGGGTAGAAGCTGAGCCTATGATTGATATGACATACGAGAAGGTGTACCAATTCGTTTGGAAGAATATCATCTGCTGATATGGTCTCCCTCATGCCTTCATCACAGACCATGGAACACAGTTTGATAACGAGGAGTTTGCCGCCTATTGTCATCAGTCAAATATTTTGAAGGTTCATTCAGCACCAGGCCATCCTCAAAGCAATGGACAGAATGAAGTGACGAACAGAACATTATTAAATGGTTTGAAGAAGAGGCTAAGTGAGGCTAAAGCTAATTGGATTAATGAGCTACAGTCAGTATTATGGGCTTATCGAACAACTCCCCGAGCAGCGATTGGAGAATCACCATATATGCTGGCATTTCGAAGTGAGGCTGTAATACCTGCCGAGTTGGGTCTTCCAACACACAGAGTGCTGAATTTCAATTCCCCGGTCAGTGACTTGATGAGAAGATTAGATTTGGACATGCTCGAGGAGTTTAGAGAAGAAGCAGCCATTAGGAATGCTGCATATCAACAACGAACAACTCTGTTCTACAACAAGAGGGTGAAGAAATGCGATTTAAAAGAAGGAGATTACGTGCTAAAGAAGGTCATTCAGAAGAACAATAAATTGGAAGTAAATTGGCATGGACCTTACCGAGTTACAGAAGTTGTTCGACCAGGAACTTACCGAATAGCAACTCTAGAAGGAAAGGAATTCAAGAATGCATGGAATGCTGAACACCTACGCAAGTATTATCAGTAATGTAAAATGTAAAGCAGTTCTATCAATATGAATAAAACGATGATGTTTCACCATCTTCTCTCCTTTTATTGAAAATTTTTCAGGGAATACTAGTGTACAACACTACGCTGCTCGACAGCAAAAAGAAGATGATAGTTCAGACCCACGACCAACTCCGGTTGGTAAAAGGACGAGAACAAACTATACTCCTTTGGTTAGGAGGCATACACTAGCGTGACCAACTCCAGTTGGTAAAATAACAAGTGGACAATGATAGTTCAGACCCACGACCAACTCCGGTTGGTAAAAGGGCGAGAACAAACTATACTCCTTTGGTTAGGAGGCATACACTAGCGTGACCAACTCCGGTTGGTAAAATAACTAGTGGACAATGATAGTTCAGACCCACGACCAACTCCGGTTGGTAAAAGGGCGAGAACAAACTATACTCCTTTGGTTAGGAGGCATACACTAGCGTGACCAACTTCGGTTGGTAAAATATCTAGTGGACACTGATAGTTCAAACTCAGACCAACTCCGGTGGGTAAAAGAGCAAGAACACGTGATTCCTAAACATGCCAACCTCGGTTGGTTAAGAAACAAAATATGCCAACTTATGTTGGTCCGAAGGTAAAACTATTCCAGAAAATACAAAATATTCCAAACTGAACCAAGTATGGTTGGTCGGGATTAAAATCCACTAACTGTAGTTGGTCGACGAGGATAAAATTATCGACCTTGGTTGGTCGGACACATTTTATGAAAAAATTTACCAAGTATGGTTAGTCGGGGATAAAAACTCTCACTAATTATAATTGGTCGACGAGCACAATTTAACAACCTTGGTTGGTTGGAAAAATTTTAAACATTTTTATACTCATTACTTTATTATTAAGTGATCGAGCAACATTACTGATACTTGTAACTTTTTATTACTAGATTGGTCGATGAACCACAAAGTATTGTTATGCAATCACAAATATAAAAGTGTTAGACAAGTACAAAACAATAGCAATACATATTTGCAAAACAAAAAATGAAAGTCTTTCATTAAAATTCAAAACGAATTACAAATTACACGTATACTAACTATTACATTGAGATCCCTACTCTATTGGTTTCTTTCCCTCAGCTTTTGAAATAGGTTCCTCGCCAGCAGGCGGATCATTTAAAGTCTGAGGAGAGTTAATGAAATTCAAGTCCTTCAGCATTCTAACATTCATTACTGAAGGTGTGTCCAATAGATGCTCGGGACGAGATACCTCGATCTGAGAATGAAGATTATAGTCACCGAGGTATTGTGCAATTAAGCTCTGAGGAATGGCACGAGCTGGGATCCATTCCTTGTCCAAATTGAACGGTGTCACAGGAAATTCAAGTACCCCGGGGTCATAATAGTCCCACAAGTAATGTCCCTGTTCAAGTTTCAACACGCATAAGGCATTCAACCAGCCTTGTTTATAGCCCTGATTAGTGGCATTCTGGATACGAGCATCTAAATGGAATAGTGCCTCGTTGTACCCAGCCATCCAAAATTCCCTGGGCTGCTTATGGAATTGGAAGGTTAGTCTCTCCAACTTCTCGTGAAGGCTTTTTGCAAAAATGTCCTTATTCTCTAAAGCAGACTTCGTCGCAGTAAGTTGATCCTCCAAAGTTAGGATTTTCTTGGACATTTCAGACAAAGCCCGATCTTTTGCATTCAGTTGGTACGCTTGGGTTTCCAATGTTGACAGAGTACGAGCTTCTTCAATACTACGAGGAGTTCTTGATCGACCTCGAGCAGGTGGAGTACTTCGTTCCTCGACAACATCCTGGGCAACTCTTCCTCGCCCACGAGAACTTCTTCCTCATCCCCGAGTAGAAGTAGAAGTACCAGATCTTCTCAGGATATCCAACTCTTGCCTTAATTTGGCATTCTCAACCTCTAAGAAGGAAAATCCCTCATCGGTCACTGGGATTATCGCTGTTGAAGAAGAGGCTGCAGACTTATATTGTGTTAGTTCTTTCTGCAAATTATTATTCTCTTGCTCCAGCAGTTCAGCAATTTGTCTACAAGCTTCAACTTCTCCCTTTAGGGTCCTCTCCCTGACATCATACCGAGCAAGGAGTTTGTCGTAGCCCTTCTCGGCAGAAAGCTGTTGATATTTCTTTTCATACCCCTCATGTAACAAGGCATTTGACTCCTTGTACTGAGTCTGAAGATCTTCTTGAGTATATTGGAGCTCCTCGATCATATCATAGTAAGCCACGCTATTGGCCACAGCTCAATCAAGTAAGCCCTTCAGGTATTGATAAGCTTCTACTGCCTGCTCTGAAGCACCATGGCCAAGGATGTCGGCAACTTCTGATGCACTTAGGTCTGTGTGACCAGATTTATAATATTCATGGCATTGCTGCATCAACTTTGTGTCATTAGCAGACAGAAGATCCATCCTGGCCAGAAACTAACAGAGAAAGAAAAAGAAGATCAAGACAGAGTACATATAGAGAAGAGGCAATCATATGGAAGAAAAGAACTCAAATTTTATTAGATCATAAGGCAAAATTACAAAGATCTGGGATACAAAGTACAAGTAAAAAGAAAAACAGAAAGAGAATACCGAACAACTTCACACCTTTTCCTTGTCTCCCAAGACTTTCTCGGGAGGCTGGGACGAGGAGCTTGGTTGCTCGGTGGAAATAATGAGTTGGTCGGCGGGAGCTGGAACTTGTTCTGGAGGAGCTGGCATAGATGAAAGCTCCTCGTCAGCAGGCTGGGTAAGGATGAGATCACCCACTACCAATGAAGATTCTTCTGAGGCAGCTTCGTCCTCTTCTTCATCCTCGATGGCTGGGGGAGGACCAGGGAGATGCTGTTGAAATAATTAGGAGTCCTCGCCCACCTTCAATTCTTGTAAAGCAGCAACCCAGCCATCTCGGAAGTATTTCAAACTTCTATATTGCACCTGAGTCATCATGGCAGCTACTCCCTTGTTCCACCCTTTATCCCAACCTGTGCTGAAAGACTTCTTTATTGCCTTCTTTCTTTTCATCTTCTCCGAGGAGAGCTTCTCAGATAGAAGGTCCTCGGAGGCTTTCAGCTTGGCCTCCAACTCCTCCTTCTGACGATTTGCTTCGCGCAGAAGGGTCAGCTCTTCCTCAGCTGATTTCAGCTTATTTTCAAGCTCCCCGAAAGTAGTGAGCTTCGCGGCGTATTTTTTATTCTCTCTTTCCAAGTCCTTCACTTTATTTCCCAACTGCACCTTCTCTGCTTCAGATGCAGCCAATTTCTTCTCCCATTCGCCTTTATCCTCGTCGTACTTTTGACGGGATTCCTTCAGAGATTGGGCCAAACCCTGGAATACATCCTCTACTCCAGACGAGGAGCTTGAAGCCTTGAGCGCTTCATCTTTCTTCACAATGGTGTTAAAGCAACTCACCAGTTGAAAAAAGAAGGTAGTGATGAGTTAGTGTCGAGATACATATATTGATAGAAGGAAAGAAGAATTCAAGATAAGAAGAAACTTACTGAAGCAATGTGACGAGTAGCTAGGGATGTCAGCATATCCCTAGACATGTTTTCCTCGATGCCTTGGACTTCAGGAATAGTCCAAGTCTTTACCGAGCTCATTGCAGAGCTCGGGGGAATAATAGTTGGAACACCAGCTCCACTAGTTTGGAGCTGGGGAATGACTTCAGAAAAACTAACCGAGGAGGACTTCTTCAATCTCCTCGGTGTCTTCTCAACAACCTCAACCAAAGAAGAATTTTTGGTTGGAGAGATAGTGATTACTTCCACAGGCGCATCCTTCTGTACAGGAGCCACTGGGGGCTTCTCGGCGGCCTTCTGAGGAGCAGCAGAAGAGGCAGCATCCATTTTCTTTGTCCCCTTTGGGACATCAGCTTTATTTCTCTTTCCATCTCCATCAGAGGAGGTCTCTTCAAAGAGAGAAGGAACTCTTATCTTGCTCATCTTCTGACTCAAAGGAATGTGAGAGTCTGGTGAAGAGTCTTCAGAAGCTGGCAATGGTTCACTAATGCTAGCCACAAGACGAGCAGTATAAGAGGATGTATAGCTCCTGTACTGCAGCAAGTATGAAGCAGACCTAATGTGCTCGTCTGCAACCTTCTGATGTAAACTCCAGATATGTTTTAAATGCTTGATATTAACTTCTGTTTCTTTTGGAGTTTTTCTCTTGCTGTCAACTGCAAACAAAAACATAGTGAAATATCAGTCATACATTTTGTCAAACACAATGAAATCATAATTTCCAAAAACAAAATAAGATGAAAATAACCTATCCCATTGCCATATGGGGGCATCTGGGACCCTCATATACTGCATCTCCAACCAAAGGGGCATGTTGCCAATTTTTTATAACTACTCCATGTTCAAAATAATCCCTGTTAGCATCAGGGAGGTTGACTACTAGAGCCCTATTCAAAAATCTAGTTTTTAAATAATAAACATTGTCTAAAACAGCCCATCTATAACAGTACATAATCTCAGGAATTCCTATACGAGTTCCATGAGTTTGATTTAACCTATATACCCCATTAACTATTCTCCATGTGTTGGGGGCTATTTTTGCAGGGACAACATCGAAATACTGACAGAACTCTAAACACAAAGGGTTTGGTGGAAAAGAAAATCCACATTCAGCAATAAAGAGGCTAGGGAACCAATGTCCCTCAGCCAAATCAAAATAACTTGAAGGCTCAGAAAGAATCTCCAAAATTACCAAAGATGGAATAGAGAAATCAGAACGGAATTTCTCAAGAGACTCAATAATGTAAACCATGATGAATAAAAGAAGAAGGAAGAAGAGCTTACAGGGAAAAAGGAGATCTGTTGACAAACAAACGAAGAAAGGGATTGACGCACAAGAGAGAGAAAAGCTATAGAAAACTCAAAAGCAGAAATTGAAAAGGTAGAAGACGATGGGATTGCCTTTGAAGCTTAAATATTTTGCCTTGGGAAACGACGAAAGAAATGATTACAAAAAGGAAACTATTACGCTACCGGCGGCTAAAAGGACAAAAAGGGCACGAAGATCGAAGCGCCTATAAAAATGCAAAAAGGCGGATTCTGCGAATTTGGAAGGAAATTCAAATATGAAGAAAAGGCTCCTAAAACCCAGGAAGGTCATTTAATATCGCCATATACCGAGAAAGAATGTTCCATACTCCTCAAAGTTCGAAATATGAAACATTGGGGGCTTCTGTTGATACCAAAATTAGTATGCTGATGTGGACGAATAATAAGAAGATACGTCTCAATCTACGTGACACAATAGCAACGAGGAAGATTATTCCCCCGACCAACATACTCACTCCGAGGAACACCAGTCTTTCGAGGAACACCAACCTTCCGAGGAACTCTTATCCTCCGAGGAACTCCAATGCTCCGAGGAACTCTTGGACGACGAGCAACTAAGGCGGTTCGAGCTGCATCTCGACCGCAGCATTAATTGCCAGATAATCAACAGTTCAACTATTCATTGAATGCTTATCATCTTGACGCACACGTTTGAAGAAGCATTAAATGAATTACCCTTTCATATGTGTATCATTTAATGTAACACCCTTTCATGTACAACCTAAGGGCTATAAATACCTTGTATCACCCTCATTCAAAGGGACCGGAATTTCTTGATAGCACTTGTAATCAAGAATTCCCAAACACTCAGCAATAACATAACAGTGGACGTAGGCCATTCATACAAGGCTGAACCACTTTAAAATCTTTTGTCTCATTTATTTATCTGTGATTGAATAATTAGAGTAATCTAGTTTTTTACATCAACACCCCCCATTGTGAAAGGGCGCGGAGAAGTTAGAGAAACACTCTCATGTAAAACTCTCTGATCTTCTAATGAAACACACCAGCAGCCCCGTGGACGTAGGCCATTCATGGTCGAACCACGTAAATCTTTGTCTCTCTTATATTTATTTTTATACTTGTATTGTGATGAATTGACACCCTCCTACGGGTGAGATTTTTTGCACCTACAAATACCTTCTTTGGTTAAATCTAATTTTCTTAGTTCTAGAGTTCCTTTCTCTAAAGGTAGTAGATGGTCTGAATCTATATTTCTTTGGAAAACCTAAAGGCTTACCCTTAAACTTATTTTGTTTCCAATTTATCTTATTCTTTTCAAATTTCTTATCTTTGGATTCACTACCACATTCCCATTGGATTCGAGCAATATCTCTTTCGTCTTTAATTGGAGGAATCTGTTTGAAAGTTTCTTCAATTAACTTTCCTTGAGTTATATCTCGTGTTTTAGATATGATGTAATCTTTGGAAAAATTGATTCTTTCATTAAGGGAGTTATTCTTAATTCCAACAATTCCTGGCCAATTCCTGCATTCATTGATTAGGATTTGTCCAATGGCTGGTATCTTTATAAAGTATTCAACCTTTAGAGTGTCTCCAAATTCTTTAGTTTGGTAATATAGTTGTTCATAATTGTTGTTATATTCATTGATCTTATCTAGTTTGAAAATTCTAAGAAGAGCTAACTTAGTATTTGCTAAGTCTTGTTCATTGATTTGAGTTAGATGTCCTGCTCTAATGAATTCTGAGGTGAACAATTGAATATATTCTTCAATTGATCTTTCCTCTAAGGGTTCCTTTCATTTTCTCAATCTTAGCTAAGGAATCTGTATCTATAACTTTTCTAAGGTTGTCTAAATAATCTTTTGCAATTCCTCTAATGGATTGCTCAGCGTATTGCTTACATGAAGTTGCATTCCATTGTTCATTAGATGCAAAACCACTGTTCTAAAAAACCCACCTAGGCATGCCTATTCTTAAGGCTTGGGAGAAACGCCTCGCCTTACGCTTTTCACGCCTTATTCTTGGTAAGACCCTTAATACGCACTTTTTTCTAAAAACAACAATGCTTTAGTGAAACGATGTCGCCTTTTAAAGAATTTCTTTACAAATCGGACCATTATCTCATCCAAAATAATCAAATAGTATTTTAATTTGCATATATTCAGATATATTTTTATGATATATGCAATTTTTGTATTTTAATAGTCTTGTTATGGTTAAAAAATATTAAAATATATTAAGAAGGCCTAAACGCCTTTTCACGCCTTTTTACGCCTAGGCTCTCTCTTAAGGCTTGGCCTCCACGCCTCAATCACGCCCCGCATTATTTAGAACCTTGTGCAAAACACATATTCATTTGATTACGCCATTCATCTAAGGCTTTCTTTTTATCTTGAACATTTTATAAATTAAGGTATATCCCAACTGGATTTATGGCTTGACTCGCCATAGTCTTAACAGGAGTAAAACTCTTGTCACTGATGGAAAGTCTTTTATATAATTAGGTTTGGTCTTTACCAAAGAATTTGAATATATAGGAATATTTATTTCTATAGGTTTTCTAAAAAGTCTAGGAGCATCATTTAGCCTACTACTGGTTCCTATCTCTTGCTTATTAGGACCTACCTTTGTAGCTAACATTAGTCTCTCTTTACCTTCTTCCATTAGTCTTAGGTTTCTAAGAAGTTCCCTAATATTCTTAGAATCTTTTAGTTTTAATATATGCTCTTGAGCTGCCATATTAAATCTATCTTTGTCTTGAAACCTAATAGAATGACTTCTATTAAGGTGTTCCTTAAATGTCTTCATGTCCAATTCTAAGGGTTCATGCCCAAAGTTTTGGATTCTAGTTTTTTCTCTAACTAAGTCTTGTTGTTTAAATTATCTTCTAGGTCTTATTATTAAAGCTTTTCTTAGCAATCTAGAACTATCTTTGCTACTACATTCTCCTTCTGAAGGATCATTGATTATGGCTTCTCCCATATTTCTAAATCTAATTTCTTCAGTCATGAGACTTTTACTAGTAGTCTTAGAAGGTCCAAACTGGATAGTAACATTTCCAGTGACATTATCTTGATTAATAAATGAAGGTTTATTTTGTATAATCTTAGTGTCTTGAAATTCTGGTAATTGCCAAAGAGTTTTAGCTTTTTCTTTCATAGGTCCAGTATTTTTAATACTGTAAGTATGATTGTAGTTTGAAGTATTATTTCTAACTAATATTTCTTCATTAAGTCTACTGCTAGAAATTCTCGATTGCATTCCTTCATAAGGGAATTGGGAAAATTTCACATACCTTTGTAATTCTATATTGATATTAACATCTGGAATGATATAATCTTCATAGCCACTAGAATATAAGATTAACTTAAAATGTTTGGTTGTTTCTACGGTTACTGTAAATGCCGGAATAACATTAAAGTTTTCTATGTTATCTGACATTTCTAATTGGGATATTCCAATAAGGCTTTTCTCAAAATCTTTCCATCTTTTGTCTACTAGGCAAAATAATGTGTTGATATTATTTTTAGGTATATGTAATCCTTGGATTCTTGCTTCAAAGAGTCCAAAGGTTAGGAACTGGAATTTTCTATCAGTTCCTCTAGATTTTATTTAATCTGAGTCAACAACTTGAAGCTCAGTGTATGAATTTTTTAACACATGATTCTTACAATGGTAAATCATATTATAATTAGGAGTCTTGGGAGTGGCTCCTTCTTTAAACAAGTCTATGTATCTAACTTCTGGAAGTTGTCCATTATGTATAGAATCTTCTACAATTTTTCAGTCAATTTCACCTCATTCTTTCCATTGAAGAGGGTTGGTGAAGTTTCTTTCTTTCCACCATGTTCTAACATTTGAGGATGAGTCCTTTAGTCTTTGGATCGTATGATTATTATGTCCTATATTAGGGATAGGGATAGCTATCTTACTAGTTTTATCTATTTCATCATTTATGACTCTTCTAGTTATTGTCCTTCCTTCCTTAGTTTCTATATACGAAGATTCTCTGAATTTACAAGTGTTTAGATGCTTTTGTTCAAGTCTTTTTTCAATTCTTTCTAAAGAGTCTGAGTAATCCTTTTGTCTTTTTATTTGTCTAAGGGTTTCTTCTTTAAAGATCTTATTCTCTTTTCTTTCATTTTCAGTGGTGTCTTCATTATGCTTAAGAGAATTACTAATCTTAGAAATGTAGTTTTTTACTTCATTATCTTTTTCTTATTGTTGCACAATTTCTTGTGTCATTCTAGCTTCTATGACTTCTACGCTTATCTCAATTTTATCTAAGTAGGAAAGAATAAAAGGAGAGTCTAGTTTTTCTTGGGAAGGTTTATTATATATAGACTTAATTTCTCCTATAATTTCTTCAAAATTTTCTTTGGTTTAAGCCATGTTTAGTATAAGTTCAATAATACTATCAATTCTGGATAGGTTATGGCTTTCCACATTGTTAAGATAATTTGATAAATTTTGCTGAAATTTAACAAAGTATGTATAGAAGGTAGTTAATTTTTATGTCTTAGCTTTTAAATATAATTGTAGGTCATTAACAAAGATATTATTGTAGTCTCGAGTGGCTGCTATAGATATTGAAATTAAATTTAGTCTTTCAAGTATAAGTCTTGTTGCTTTAGCAGCATTAGCAATCTCATTCTTATTTATCTGATAATAAAATCTTTCATCATTTATCTTTTCTAAAATTCTTTGGTTAAAATATGCTAAAGTCTGAATGAAGAGGTTTCCAAGTACCTCTTTCCAATCTGATCTAACTATTTCCATTAGGAAGATAACTGTCTAATCTAGGGATGAGCTTAGCTTGTTCCTTATTGAGCTTAATTAACTTAGTTTCTTAATTTTTTGTCAAAGTTTTAATTGAAAAGCGCAAACGGCGCGGGGCGTGTGATATTGAAATAAAAATAATTATTCGCAATATTCTAATTTAAACCATATTCAATTTGAGTCTATTTTGGAACAAAATAAATACAGCCTATAAAAACAGATATTTAATTGAACACGGTATTTCAATTAAATCCTAAAACATGCATCTAGATGATATATCAAATAAATATAAAACGCACGTGACACAACATATTAGGAAAAATCCCCACAGGGTAAAACCATATTATTTTCAGTATAATTTGTAAAGAACGGTTTACGCAAATTATAATGAAAATAAATGTGACAACGAAATACCCG
The DNA here is from genome assembly GCA_949130495.1 of Sambucus nigra. Classification (NCBI taxonomy): domain Eukaryota; kingdom Viridiplantae; phylum Streptophyta; class Magnoliopsida; order Dipsacales; family Adoxaceae; genus Sambucus; species Sambucus nigra. The sequence continues at coordinate 65,065,110 of OX422209.1, read as the reverse complement.
CAGGTGTCGGTTCCGAAGTTGTCGGCTGGAATCTCCCGCAGGAACTCCAGATGGTCAGCAGTGAAGAAGATACCGGCTACTCCACAAAAATACTCCTCAATGAGTAAAATGAAACTTTAAAGGTTTACAACATCGGCAAAAATAACCTCTTCAAGGTTCTATATATGTGAATGTTGTATGTATGTTGTGTATGTTGTTTATATGTTGTGTATCTCAAATGGGAGAGGAAGGAGATCATTTATAGGGAGGATAAAAATCTCTCAAAACATCTTTAGGGAACCATGGAGGAATAAGGGCCGGAATACACTCAGCATGTTCCAAAAGTGGGTTAAAAAGGGATTCAAGTGGAGACAACAATAACTCACAGAATTTGCTAGCCTACAGGGAACCCGAAGCGGTTCGGGGTCCCTGCGAACCGGTTCGACCCCCCAAACCGGTTCGGGTTGGGTTCGGGGACAATCGCTGGCCAAAGGGGTTAAAACACTTAGAATATTTTTCTGATTTCTTTAAGTATTTTTCCCAAATTCAAAAGTCCATAACTTCTTCACCGTAGCTCGAAATGAGGTGTCGTTTCTTCCAGTATCTTCACTGTGGCAAGCTCTTCAACTTTCCAGTTGACCGTTACTCCGGACGGTGGATGTACAATTACCAAAATTCCCTTGAACATCCCAATCAAGCCCTTTTTCACAGTTTTGATTTCTCTTCCGTACCACTTGCGTAAATCCTGTAAAATCGTGGAACGTGAAATCGTTGAGGCATATGTAGGACACTTGATAAATGCATGATTCCAAGAATTCGGAATGATTTCGTCAAATGTGATCGTGAACAGACGAGCCTTTTGTAGCGGCGTACGACATAAACAAATTAAACATTTCGGACATGATAAATTTGTCCTTACAAATCTCCCCCTATGTCTATGCCGGTCAACATAAACGAATTATGAAAACTACCCAAAACAAAACTCCCCAAACAAATCTCCCCAAACAAATGACATATACAATAATATCCCCATTAAACCATCGAACTGAGAATACTAATTGACATGTCGTCAAACATCAACAGCTTCAAATCTTCAACTCATTCAGAAACTCCCAAAGCTTTTTTCATCAGGGTGTGTAATCCAATAGATACCAACATTGTACCTACACACATGAGCAAAAGCAAATACCCGTGACGCACAACAGTTTGATTTATAATGATATGCAAAATCAAATATCCATTAAGTTTCAGCAAATCATAGATAAATCAAAAACAAACTTTTCTCCCCTTGGATTTTCTCCCCCATAATTCATTCTCCCCCTTTTTATGATGTCTCCAAATAGACAGATATGAGAAGGATAAATATGGTAAATGTCACAAAAAATGTATATTTTTCTTTTAAAATTTTTCAATTTTTTTGAATTTTTCTAAGAATCAAAAAATGTTCTATTTTTGAATTTTTCAAAAAAAATGTATAAATCAAATATACAAAACGAAATCACACCATGAAAGAACACAAAAATAACCAAGTCGGTGATAGCGTAAATCTAGGGGTGTGAACACATTCGATAGGTAAATAAACTCAATCAATCATATGTGCACGATGCATACGTGTACTCCTAACGAATGAACATCAAAATATTCCTTAGGTGTAAAAATTGTTGAATTTAGATGACATCGTCTTAATCAAATCAACAAATCAAAATAAAAGTGATTTTCATACAAATAACATCCAAAACTATTTAGCGCTTTTTCAAGATCTTCAAGGACGTGCAAACCCATTTAAATATTCCAACCAAACTCCCTCAGATATGTATATTTTTAGAGGTGTTAAACAAACTTCTCAAACTTTGGAGAATAGATGGTGAAACCTAATGGCCCATTTTTGGCATGTATTGCTTTTTATTGCATTTAAATTTTTTTGGGCTCTTTAAACCTCTTTGGACCCCGGATAATAAAATTCCTCAATTTTTTAGGTCCGTTTTAACGGTGGCTTTTGCGCAGAGGATAGATATTTACTTTTCGCAGCCCCTCCCCGTTATAAAAATCACACAGTCTCACCAAAACGGTTCTTACATACACACCAATCTTATCAAGTTTTATCACGCTTGCTTCGTTTTAAGGACAGGATTGAAGCGAAAACACCCAACCAATATGTGATAAGACAAGAACAAAAATCAAACAAATCCGTGCATGTGTGCAATAAAGGAAATCATGAGTCAAACATGTAGAAAGTAACACTTAATTACATCTTAATGACTCCAAACATTATAAAGCACAAAGATGACAAGATATATTGTCTCAATACACTATCAAATAGTCACATGAAAAAATATGGAATGATATTTGTGACTTGGTCATCCTAAATGCTCATTCAAATATGCAAAAATAAAATACAAAAATCTATTTGGATTTTTCAAATAATTTTATCAAAATAAAATCTTTTTGTAATTTTTTTAAAATTATACACAAAGTACATGTCATAACGCTAGCAAATATACATATCATGATTCAAAAACTAGCGTATGACAAACATGCGAACACAATCATCTATATGCTATGGAAAGAGAAGAATCATGTGCAAGCAAATGAGAATCAATAAGTCTAAAATCTAGCGTGTTCAAAAGTGATTTCCTAACCCAAGTAGATGTGAAACGTCGTATGGGGGCTTTGGAAACCACGGGAACACTAGACTTAAACTTCCAATTACATCTTCCAAGATCAAAACAAAAACGCCTAAGGTGACCTTTCCTACCACAATGAGAACATGTGTAAACGGGAGGAATGTTACCTAAAGTATGATTTTTTCTAACGTCCTTGGGATTAATTGACCCTCTAAAACAAACAATGGTTTTGGCTTTAGAACTAGAAGCATGAGAACAAGATGAGCCATTACCATCACAATCAAACCTACTTGAATCGTTTAAATCATTTTTTAACTTCAAAATATTTGATTCAAGCAAAGAATTAGACTCTTCCAAATTAAGGGACGCCTTTTTTAAATTTTCAACAATTCCTAAAAGCGTGTCTCTCTCCCCCTCAATTAAAATAAATTTATCCCTAAGAGTCTTTTCACGTGCCATAAAATCATCGATTAATTTTTTATCCTCGACGGCACAAACGGGAACCCGAGAGTTTTTTAAGTCCTCTACTTCCTTTTCTAAAAATAGGACTTTCTCATCACACTCCTTTTTGGACAATATTAAATCATTAAAGTCACGGTAAAAGGAAACAATTTTTTCACAAAAAACATCTCTTTGAATTTGAACCGATTGCAAAAAGTCCATTGCGAATTTAAAACGAGAATTTTCTTTTTCCAAAATTTTAATTCTTTTTCAAATACATGAGATTTAATTTTTCAGCACTGTCGTGAATTTTATCAAACATGGGCTCCTCGAAAGATGGGCGTTCCAATGAAAAAATTAGAATAAACACAAAGCAAAATTTTAAAACAATATCACACAAATATTGCGAAAAAAAGGAATACACGATAAATTAGCGTAACCTGCTCTGATACCAATTTGAAAACGTGAGTAGACAAATTGTATCAGAAAGTAAATCCTCGAAAAATTAGGATCACGCGATAAATTAGCATAACCCGCTCTGATACCAATTTGAAAAGCGCAAACGGCGCGGGGCGTGTGATATTGAAATAAAAATAATTATTCGCAATATTACAATTTAAACCATATTCAATTTCAGTCTATTTTGGAACAAAATAAATACTGCCCATAAAAACAGATATTTAATTGAACACGGTATTTCAATTAAATCCTAAAACATGCATCTAGATGATATATCAAATAAATATACAACGCATGTGACACAGCATATCAGGAAAAATCCCCACATGGCAAAACCATATTATTTTCAGTATAATTTGTAAAGAACGGTTTACACGGATTATAATGAAAATAAATGTGACAACGAAATAGCCGCAGGTGTCGGTTCCGAAGTCGTCGGCTGGAATCTCCTGCAGGAACTCCAGATGGTCAGCAGTGAAGAAGATACCGGCTTCTCCACAAAAATACTCCTCAATGAGTAAAATGAAGCTTTAAAGGTTTACAACATCTGCAAAAATAACCTCTTCAAGGTTCTATATGTGTGAATGTTGTATGTATGTTGTGTATGTTGTTTATATGTTGTGTATCTCAAATGGGAGAGGAAGGAGATCATTTATAGGGACGATAAAAAGCTCTCAAAACATCTTTACGGAACCATGGAGGAATAAGGGCCGGAATACACTCAGCATGTTCCAAAAGTGGGTCAAAAAGGGATTCAACTGGAGACAACAATAACTCACAGAATCTGCCAGCCTACAGGGGACCCGAATCGGTTCGGGGTCCCTGCGAACCAGTTCGACCACCCAAACCGGTTCGGGTTGGGTTCGGGGACAATCGCTGGCCAAAGGGGTTAAAACACTTAGAATATTTTTCTGATTTCTTTAAGTATTTTTCCCAAATTCAAAAGGCCATAACTTCTTCACCGTAGCTCGGAATGAGGTGTCGTTTCTTCCAGTATCTTTGTTGCGGCAAGATATTTAACTTTCTAGTTGACCAGTACTCCGAACGGTGGCTGTACAATTACGAAAATTCCCTTGAACATCCCAATTAAGCCCTTTTCATAGTTTTGATTTCTCTTCCGTACCACTTGCGTAAATCCCGTAAAATCATGGAACGTGAAATCGTTGAGGCATATGTAGGACACTTGATAAATGCATGATTCTCAGAATTCGGAATGAGGTCGTCAGATGTGATCGTGAACAGACGAGCCTTTTGTAGCGGCGTACGACATAAACAAATTAAACATTTCGGACATGATAAATTTGTCCTTACATTAATTTCTAAAATGTCTTTGTTAAGGACTTCTATATGCCTAGTCTTACTATTTATATCTTGTAATACTTATACAATGTTTATTGGGATTTGTCTATTTATCTCTTGTATTTGCTTTGAGATATTTTTGATCTCTGTATCTAGGGTTTGGATGTCATTGAATAATTGTCTTAAAATAAGTAGGATGTGCGTATTTTGGTCTAGTATACTATTAATAGCACTAGCAGTGACTTGTTTACTGTCTGCGTGTTTAACTGGGATGTTTTCATTGTGTGAACAACCGTTTATGTGTGCAGTTAAACAACCATCTTATTCTAAATCAGTTATGGGTATGGGTTAATAGTCTCGATGGGTTCCAAAAATATCCTTGTAAATGTCGGGGTTAAATCCCAAGGGCATTAAAGTCTTTTAAAAACTTGGTTCTGAGAGGAGCGTCTTGGCTCTGATACCAGAATTGGGATTGGGTGGGAATTCGGTACGGTTTCTAAATTCTTTAAACGTCTTATACCAAATTAGGAGCTAAAATATAAATCTAGTAATTATGTAGTCTTAAAATAAGGTTTCACAATAGCACAAGAGGGGGGACCATAGGGGAAAACAACAAATAAGATTTTGGGACCATGTGAGGACCACATGGGTAAAAAGACAAAGTTTGCACCAATTGATTCGCACTAGAGATTCTCTCTCTCTCTCTCTCTCTGTATATATATATATATATATATATATATATATATATATATATATATATATATATCTGTGTGTGTGTGTGTGTGTGCAAGTATACTCCATCATTCACCAAACAAAAAAAGATGACACTGCCATCTTTTTTATTGTCACCTTCAATTAATTACTTTCAGTTTGGCATTTATGATTATTGGCATTGTGGTTAACTATCGTATTGGTTGTTTTGATTCCTAAACTACATTTCACAAATACCCAAAATGAAAATGTAACTCATTGGGTTTAATGTGAGTGTCATATGAAAGGTACAAGCAACCTTTATGTGACACCCCGCCTAATAAAATACCGGGTGATCAGTCCTATACCAAATTAAAATAGGAATCCCAATTGGTTCATCCTTAGCATCACTGTCGAAAACTTTTTAAAACTTACTAGCCACCTAGTATTCCAAAAGCTGGTACCAAATTTTAACTTTTTAATTAAACAAAACAGTACATGCGGAAATAAATATAAACCATTCACACAACTGAATAAAACTCAACTGAATAATTAATTAAACAATTTTCCGAATAAACCATCGGCCACCAAAGCAAATAATCCAATACAACCATCCAACACCTGAATAAATACATCTGAAAACTGTACTGAGAAGACTGGGTGACAAGCCCTAAATAAACTGAAACTGATAAATGATTCCTACTCTAGGAATCAATAAATAATGCGTCTAACCCAAACTCCTTCTAGCATCCACATATGCTGCAGCTCCGTGTCCCTGGAATAGAATATCACTTCTGGCGTCCCTGTGGCTGGAAACCTAAAAAGTTTTTTAAATAGTTTTATAGCAAGGGTTAGAACCCAAAACATTTTGAAAATATTTAGCAAGTGAATTAACTGCATTAATTTAAAATGCATGAATGCGCTTCATATTTAAGTTAGTGTCGCACTCTCTTAAGGACATTCTCACCCCTCCACTATTGTGCACACCTAACGGTTACCTTAACCCCACCTAGTTATACTACCCCATCCAACTAGTTCTGGTATAACCTTCCCTTGCCATACTACTCTAACCTGAGTATAATTATTCATGAATTATAAGTTGTCTCACCAATTAACTTAATTAATTCATTCTTAAATAATAGCATATAACTGTGTCACAAGTTATATAAAGTAAATACATCACACACTGTATTATTATCCGCATATAATATTTAATACCATTATGTACGTACCTTTACTAAAACATCCACACATATATCATACGTATATCCATCCCTCCGAGTATACCCTCGCCGAATGATTCCCTCTAAAGTGTTATCTCACTAGGTATGCTCACATAACCTAGTTACCCAAGTTGGAATCGCTCACCAACCTGGCCTAAAACATAAACGAATTGGAGGCGGTCATATTTCTTCTCTGAAAGTGAGATAATCCCCTCACCCATATACCGGACGCTATGACCTGTGGATATACTCACCCTACTCCTCAAGCTAGGAGATTCACCCACATCGCGCAACCTCCCTTGATAGCACTAGAGTATATAAATTAAATAAATATCTAATCACTGATATTTAATAGCACACACAATAAATACACATATATATACTATCATTACACCGTATATATATAATATAAACCCTGGCTTTACCGTGTACTTAAAGATCCATAACACTAGCCTGAAATTTTCTGAGTCTCTGTCCCGACTCACTTAATAATTTGTCATCTTCCCGAGTCTATGGTCCGACTCTAATATATTTAATTCACACCTCAATTAATATAATATTTTCCCCGAGTCTATGGTCCGACTCTAATATAAATACTCAACACATGAATTTATATGAAACTTGCCCCACTCTATGATTTGGCTCTCATTTAATTAATTTACACATTAATTAATTAATACTAAGCCGAGTCTGTGGTCTGACTCTCATTTAATTAATTTACACATTAATTAATTAATACCAATCCGAGTCTGTGGTCCGACTCTCATTTAATTAATTTACACATTAATTAATTAATACCAATCCGAGTCTGTGGTCCGACTCTCATTAAATTAATTTACACATTAATTAATTTATTACCTTCCCGAGTCGACAGTCCGACTCTAATTTAATTAATTAACACATCAATTAATTTAATACTTGGTGTCACCCAACCATTGTATTCGGACTCGCTCACTTGGCCCATAACTTAATATTTCCCCGAGTCTATATTTTTCCCCATAACTAATTTTATTTCACCTCAATTCCTTTAATAATGTATTGTCACCCAACTACAATACCTGAATATTTTTCCTCAACACAAAACCAATACTTATGAATTATTTCCCAAAATTCGTTCATCTCATGACATATAATTTTCACCCTCCTAAACCCAATTATATCACCCTATAATTGTTAAGGAATATATACAACATGTGAATTTATCATTACATAGCAAGTGGGGGAAACATCTAAACTAAAATTTCTCTTTATACATAAAACTGGCGAAACTGTCAAAATCCTGGGACCATCAATCGATCGATTCCCTGGGTCGATCGATCGATCGAACAGGTGATGGTATTCTCCGGCTTGCTGTTTCAGCCATTAACAAACCTTCAAGCTTTTGTTTCTTCCCAAACCCTTATCCAAATCCCAACCAACATATTTTCCACACAAGAAAAGGTTCTAAACACCCTAGAGACCTTAATCCATCAACAAATTTATACAAAACCTTAAGTATATTCGATTTGGGTTTTTCACCCGGGTCTCATTCTACCAAATCCGACCCCACCATATTCAGTTCATTTAATCACTAATACATATTGTAATCCACTCTATAATTTAATCTTAAGAGTCCCAAATCATAACTTATCATTTATTGAGTAATCCAATCTGCCCATTACTCTAAATTCAGAAAACCCAATTTTAATTATGGTTACACACCCAAAACGAATTTTCATATACACACACTATGATATGAATTGATTATCATCAATTTAGGAATCAAAACAGTTAACCACTTGCCTGAAATTGTTCGTAGAGTCTGATCCGTTGGTGTAGTCCCTTAATTTGGCTCCAAAAATCCTTAATTGTCTCTTGATTTGATTTTCCCCAAATTCCCTCTCAAGCCCTAGGTTAAGAATTTGTGTTAACTGTCGTTCCACACTTCCCCCAATTAGGTTCAAACTCCAAATCCCATTTTTGGCCACATGGGCCTAATTAAAATGGCCCGAATCACTCCGTGTGGGCCCAGCTATGCCCAAAAATATTCTAAGACCCAATTACTACCCCCGGGCACCCTTTTCTTACTATCTCGACCCATCCGAACTCAACCGCGCACTCATAATTGTCATTCGAAATACTTTTTGTCATTTTCAAATTTCGACCTCAAAATGCGGCACACATTAATTCGGAAAATTAAACTTAAAGTCGCCAATTATAAATAATTCTTCCCACTCAAATAAATTCTCCAAATCATAAATTTAAGTTTCTCCAATTTAAATATTTTTATAACTCCCAAAAATAATTAAATACTAAATCCTTAAAATTACGGGGTGTTACACTTTAGAAGGGAGTTATTTCTATAATTTTACTCTCAAAATAAAGGGGATTTGTAAGGACATTTTTGTCCATTATCAATTATATGCCGTACGCCGTTACACCATTGAAGATATTCAAGCTTGCATCGTCATCCAATGGATCCGAATATCAAAGAATTCAAGGAATCAAAATTCTGCACAGACGGACCGGTCCGCCTGTTTTAAAAAGTAACCGGTCCGCCACTGATCGATCCGCCCCTTTTGGAAAAAGAACCGGTTCGCCCCTCCGGACCGATCCGCCTCAATCCGGACCCCTACGCTTTGTTCAGAAACCAGTAGACCCCGGATAGAATGCGAACCAAAAAAGATCCTTTAGAAAAAGAACCGGTCCGACCTCGGACCGATCCGCCTTAGACCCGGACCGGTCCGCCTGGGATAGAATCATGCAGATCGTGTTTAGTTATTTTTGGCCCAGGCTTTCTTATATAAATCAACTTTGAGAGTTTGTTTTGCAGAGACTTTTCAAGACGATTTTCAGAGTCCTAATACTCTAAGTCTTCATCTTTATGAGTTCACAAACTCATGTTTAATTCACACAACCTTGCCATATCTGTGTGAATCACTTTGCAAACCAAGAACACACTTTTATCTGTTCATACCATTGTGGAGAAGACCGACCTTCTTCTTCATTGCTGCCCTCCTGGAAAGGGAAACTTCCAGCCGCCGACTACAGATCCGACACCTGGTTGTAATTCTGTGTCACTGTATTTTCATTGTAATCCGAGAAATTGTATGTAACAATATTATAATGAAAATAAATGGTTTTGCCCCGTTGGGGGATTTTTCCTCAATTGTGTGTGTTTGATCGTACTAGCATGTTTTACATCTTATTCAATCACACCTAGTTTCATGTCTAGGGTTTAATTGGGTTAAACTGTGTTTAATTATATAATTTCTTAATTTGAACGCACATGCGACTATTCAAATTGGTATCAGAGTCGGTTACGCTAATCTATCGCGTATTCCTAATTTTTTTCGCAAATTTTTTCTAAGATATCAATCTTCTAAAAAATTGATTTTTAAAAAAGAGCGTGTTCAATGGAGAAATCATATAATAAAATGCTAGTTTTTGACGGGACAAACTATGCATACTGGAAAGCCCGCATGAAGTCTGCTTTAAAGGCCATAGATGAACGTGTCTGGATTCACTACAAGAATTTTCACCATTAGCAACAATATTTAGCAACACAACCTATTTTTATTGCCAAAGATACCCTTTTGGAAATAAAATCTTATTTATGTTGCCAAAAGACCATTTTACATTGTACTTTTGGCAACATAAAATAAAACTTGTTGCCAAAGGTTAAAATTTCAAGCGGGAAACTAGCAAAATAAAAGGGGGAAATTTTTTAACTTTTAGCATCATATTTGTTTGTTTCCAAACATGACTTAACTTTTGGCAACATTGGAGTGGGTTGAGAAAAATATCATACTTTTGGCAACAAAGAAAGTTGTGATGCCAAAAGTATTTTATTTGTTTGTTACTTATTTTTGTTGGGTGTTAAGTTAACTAAAAGGCTAAAAAAAAAACTCTCCCTCACCTCCGCTCACAGAAACCGAACCCTAACCTCTGCTCTCCCCCTCTTCCGTCTTGCTCTCCGTCTCCTCTGTCCTACTATCTCTCTCTCTCGTTAAAGATGAAGCTTGGTCGACCATAGCTTGAATAAGCTACGCCTCTCTCTCTCTCTCTCTCTCTCTCTCTCTCTCGTCAAAGACAAACAGATCTAGTCATGGTTCTTGAGATACACATTTGGCAAACAAGACTTCGTGCACAGATGTTTTCTATAAATTTTGAGGTAAGCTTGACATTTTGATTATTTTTGTTTTGCCTGTTCTGCTTGTGTTATATCAACTGCTCACATCACTAAGAATTTGATGGAGCTTCTACCCTTACATAATCAACGACACATTGAGAGGAACGGAGCTATGCCTTGGCTGGGGTTGGCAAGTGAGGATTTTTTGGGGGAAAAACAAATTTACATTTTTGTAAGTTTAGTGTTTAGAGTTTAATTTGTAAGTTTAGTTTTAATTTGGTTTAATCTTATGATTTGATATAGTTTGATTTAGTCGTTTTTGGGTTGTGATTTATTTATTGTTTTGTGGATTGCTATTAGTATGTGGTGCATTTCTGCATGTTATTAGATTTTATTAAGTTATTTTTCCTGAATCTCATAGTATTATAGTTGCTATATTGAGTTGTTAAAATTGATTATTGTTTAGGGTTTTACAATATGCCTTTGTTTTTTTTTATCAAATTGATGCCCTAAAAATTTGAGTTAGAATTCTCTAAAAATACAAATTATTAATTAAATATTTATAAAAATGTAACAATAACCTTAAAAAAAATTCGGGATCGGTAGCCCCCGAACCCCCGTCAAGGATTTGTGCCCCACCCAGACTTAATTCCTGGATCCGCCACTGCACATTGAGTTCTTAAAAACCTTTTGGTGATTTTGTATCAGGTATACATCGAGTTCATGTATAGAATCATTTCATCCTTTTAGGTATGTGATTACTTTTCATTAAAACTGTTATCTTTGTTTACGAAATATAGTGCGTAGTTTCATTTGATAACAATTTGAATAATTCAACTTGAAAGTAATTAAGAAACTATGATCCAATTAAGAAATGCTTGGGTTAAGAAATTGTTGATTACTTTTCAATTGTAACTATTGAAATTGATAATTATTAGGCAGGGAATATAGTATCCAATAGTTCTTAATGGATTTTGTATTCAAACGTCAAGTTAATATAATTTTCGCATTTTACATGAATGTGACTCGACATTGTTTAAAAAAAAAACGACACGAACTCGGCACAAACATTCCATCGAAAGGTGAAAATGTAAAACAGCCACAAAACGGTCCCATAAGAGCGACGAACACCTCGTACGGGACCAATATAAGTCGTAGGAGCCGATTGTGTAGTCACGGGGCTCCCGGTTTGAGTGTAGGACGTAAATTTGTAAAAAATTAGACTTGAGCATAAAAATATGTCATCGAAGGGTGAAATCATAAAACAACCACAAAACGTTCCCATAAGAGCTACGATCGCCTCGCATAGGACCAATGTGACTCGTAGGAACCGACCGCGTAGTCACGACGCTCCCGGTTTGAGTGTACGACGTAAATTTATAAAAAGTTAGACTTGAGCATAAAAACATGCAATAGAAAGGTGAAAACGTAAAACAAACACAAAACGGTCCAGTAAGAGTCACGAACACCTCGCATGGGACCAATATGACTCGTAGGAATCGATCGCGTAGTCACGGGGCTCCCGGTTTGAGTGTACGACGTATATTTACAAAAAAAATTAGATTTGAGCATAAAAACATGCTATTGAAGGGTGAAAATGTAAAACAAAAACAAAACGGTCCCTTAAGAGTCACGAACACCTCGCACGGGACCAATGTGACTTATAAGAACCGACCGGGTACTCACGGGGCTCCCGGTTTGAGTGTACGACATAAATTTGCAAAACATTAGACTTAAGCAAAAAAAACATGCTATTGAAGGGTAAAAACATTAAAAAACCACCAAACGGTCCCGTATGAGTCACAAACACCTCGTACGGGATCAATGCGACTCGTAGGAATCGACCGCGTAGTCGTGGGGCTCTCGATTTGAGTGTATGACGTAAATTTATAAAAAAATATACTTAAGCATAAAAACATGCCCTCGAAGGGTGAAAATGTAAAACAACCACAAAATCGTCCCGTAAGAGTAACGATAACCCTGTACGGGACCAATGTGACTCGTAAAAACCGATCGGGTAGTCATAGGATCCCGGTTTGAGTGTACGACGTAAATTTGTAAAAAATTAGACTTAAGCATAAAAATATGCCATCGAAGGGTGAAAACGTAAAACAAACACAAAAAGGTCTCGTAAGAGTCAGGAACACCTCGCACGGGACCAATGTGACTCATAGGAATCGACCGCATAGTCAAAGGGCTCCCAGTTTGAGTGTATGACGTAAATTTTAAAATATATATATTTAAGCATAGAAACATGCCATCGAAGGGTGACAACATAAAACGACCACAAAACAATCTCGTAAGAGTCACGAATATCTCGCACGGGTCCGATGGGACTCGTAGTAACCGACTGGGTAGTCACGGGGCTCCCGGTTTGAGTGTACGGCATAAATTTGCAAAATATTGGACTTAAGCATAAAAACATGTCATCGATAGGTGAAAATGTAAAACAACCATAAAACGGTCCAGTAAGAGTCACGAACACCTCGCACGGGACCAATGTGATCCATAGAAACCGACCGCGTAGTCACGGAGCTCCCGGTCCAAGCATATGACGTAAATTTGTAAAAAATTAGACTTAAGCATAAAAACATGCCATCAAAGGGTGAATATGTAAAACAGACACAAAATGGTAGCTAAGAGTCATGAACACCTCGCACGGGACCAATGTGACTCGTAGGAACCGATCGGGTAGTCACCGGGCTCCCTGTTTGAGTGTACGACGTAAATTTGTAAAAAATTAGACTTAAGGTTAAAAATATGTCATCGAAGGGTGAAAATATTAGACAACCACAAAATGGTCCCATAAGTCACGAAAACCTCGCACGGGACCAATGTGACACGTAGGAACTGACCCCGTAGTCACGGGGCTCTCGGTTTGAGCGTACGACGTAAATTTAAAAAAAATTAGACTTAAGAATATATACATGCCATCGTAGGGTGCAAACGTAAAACAGCCACAAAATAGTCCCGTAAGAGTCACGAACACGTCGCACAGGACCAATGCGACTCGTAGGAACCGACTGGGTAGTCACGGGAATCTCGATTTGAGCGTACGATGTAAATTTGCAAAAAATTAGACTTAAGTATAAAAACATGTCATTGAAGGGTGAAAAATTAAAACAAACACAAAACGGTACCATGAGAGTCACGAATACCTCGCACGGGACTAATGTGACTCGCAGGAATCGCCCGCGTAGTCACGGGACTCTCGATTGAGTGTACGTCATAAATTTGAAAAAAAATTAGACTTGAGCATAAAAGCATGCCATCGAAGGGTGGAAACGTAAAACAGCCACAACGGTCACATAAGAGTCATGAGCACCTCGCACAGGACCAATGTGACTCGTAGGAACCGACCGCATAGTCACGGGGTTCCCGGTTTGAGTGTACGAGGTAAATGTGTAAAAAAGTTATACTTAAGCATCAAAACATGGCATCGAAAGGTGAAAACATAGAACAACAACAAATCGGTCCCATAAGAGTCACAAACACCTCGCACGGGACCAATGTGACTCGTAGAAAACCACCACGTAGTCACGGGGCTCCCGGTTTGTGTGTAGGACGTAAATTTGTAAAAAAATAAACTTAACCATAAATTCATGCCATCGAAGGGTGAAAACGTAAAACAAATATAAAATGGTCCTGTAAGTGTCACGAACACCTCGTACGGGACCAATGTGACGAGTAGGAATTGACCGCGTAGTCACGAGGCTCCCGGTTTGAGTGTACGACGAAAATTTGCAAAACGTTAGACTTGAGCATAAAAACATGCCATCGAATGGTGAAAATGTAAAACAACCATAAAACGGTCCCGTAAGAGTCACGAACACCTCGCATGGGACCATTGTGACTCGTTGGAACCGACCGCGTAGTCATGTGGCTCCTGGTTTGAGTGTACGACGTAAATTTGCAAAAAATTTGACTTGAGCAGAAAATATGCCATCGAAGGGTGAAAATGTAAAACAAACACAAAACATTCCCGTAAGAGTCACGAACACCTCGCACGGGACCAATGTGACTCATAGGAGCCGATCGCGTAGTCACGGGGCTCCCGGTTTGAGTATACGACGTATATTTGCAAAAAAATATACTTGTGCATAAAAACATACTATCGAAGGGTGAAAATGTTAAACAGCCACAAAACGGTCCCGTAAGAGTCACGAACACCTCGTACGAGACCAATGTGACTCGTAGGAACCGACCACGTAGTCACGGGGATCCCGGTTTGAGTGTACGACGTAAATTTATAAAAAATTAGACTTAAGTAAAAAAAAATGACATCGAAGGGTGAAAACGTCAAATAAACCCAAAACGGTCCCGTAAGAGTCACGAACACCTCGCACGAGACTAATGTGACTCGTAGGAATCGATCGCATAGTCACGGTGCTCCCGGTTCGAGTGTACGACGTAAATTTGCAGAAAATTAGACTTAAGCATAAAAACATGCCACCGAAGGGGAAAAACGTAAAACAAACATAAAACGGTCCCGTAAGAGTCACGAACACCTCGCACTGGACCAATGCGACTCGTAGGAATCGACTACGTAGTCACGGGAATCCCGATTTGAGTGTACGACCTAAATTTGCAAAAAATTATACAAGCTTAAAAGATACCATCGAAGGGTGAAAATGTAAAACAGTCACAAAAGGGTCTCGTAAGAGTCACGAACACCTCGCACGGGACCAATGTGACCCGTAGGAACTCACCGTGTAGTCACGGGACTACGAATTTGAGTGTACGACGTAAATTTGCAAAAAATGAGACTTAAGCATAAAAACATGCCATCGAAGGGTGAAAACGTAAAACAATCACGAAACGGTCCCGTAAGAGTCACGAACACCTCTCACGGGACCAATGTGACCCGTAGGAACCGATCGCATAGTCACGGGGATCCCAGTTTAAGTGTACGACGTAAATTTGCAAAAAATTAGACTTGAGCATAAAAACATGCCATCAAAGGGTGAAAGCATAAAACAGCCCCAAAACGGTCCCGTAAGAGCCACGATCGCCTCGCACAGGACCAATGCGACTCGTAGGAACCGACCGCGTAGTCACGACGCTCCCGGTTTGAGTGTATGGCGTAAATTTGCAAAAAATTAGACTTTAGAATAAAAACATGCCATCGAAGGATGAAAATGTATAACAAACACAAAACGATCCAGTAAGACTCACAAATACCTCGCACGAGAGCAATGTGACTCATAGGAACCGACCGCGTAGTCACGGAACTCCCAGTTTGAGTGTAGGACGTATATTTACAAAAAAATAGATTTTAGCATAAAAACATGTTATCGAAGGGTGAAAATGTAAAACAACCACAAAACGGTCCCTTAAGACTCATGAACACCTCGCACGGTACTAATGTGACTCATAGGAACCTACCGGGTAGTCACGGGGCTCCCGGTTTGAGTGTACGACGTAAATTGACAAAAAATTAGACTTAAGTATAAAAACATGCTATCGAAGGGTAAAAACGTAAAACAACCACCAAACGCTACCGTAAGACTCACAAACACCTCGCACGGGACCAATGTGACTCATAGGAACCGATCGCGTAGTCGCGGGCCTCTCGGTTTGGGTGTATGATGTAAATTTGCAAAAAATTATTCTTAAGCATAAAAACATGTCCTCGAAAGGTGAAAATGTAAAACAGCCACAAAATCATCCCGTAAGAGTAATAAACACCTTGGACGGGACCAATGTGACTCGTAGGAATCGATCGGGTAGTCATGGGGATTCCGGTTTGATTGTACGACGTAAATTTGCAAAAAATTAGACTTAAGCATAAAAATAAGCCATCTAAGGGTGAAAACATAAAATAGCCACAAAACGGTCCCGTAAGAGTCATGAACACCTCGCACGAAATAAATGTAACTCTTAGGAACCAACTGCGTAGTCACAGGGCTCCCGGTTTGAGTGTGCGACGTAAATTTGTAAAAAAATTAACTTAAGCATAAAAATATTCCATCGAAGGGTGAAAACGTAAAAAAATACAAAACAGTCCCATAAGAGTCACGAACATCTGGCACGGGTCGATATGACTCGTGGTAACCGACAAGGTAGTCACGGGGCTTCCGGTTTGAGTGTACGACGTAGATTTGCAAAATATTTAATTTAAGCATAAAAACATGCCATCGACAGCTGAAAATGTAAAACAATCACAAAATGGAACACCTCGCACGGGACCAATGTGACCCGTAGGAACCGATCGCGTAATCCGGGGCTCCCGGTTTGAGCGTACGACGTAAATTTATAAAAAAATAGACTTAAGCATAAAAATATGCCATCGAAGTGTGAATATGTAAAATAGTCACAAAACGGTCCCATAAGAGTCACGAGCACCTCGCACGGTACCAATGTGACTCGTTGGAACCGATCGCATAGTCACGGGGTTTTCGGTTTGAGTGTACGAGGTAAATGTGCAAAAACGTTAGACTTAAGCATAAAAACATGGCATCGAAGGGTAAAAACGTAAAACAATCAGAAAACAGTCCTGTAAGAGCAATGAACACGTCGCACGAGACCAATGTGACTTGCAGGAACCGACTGCGTAGTCACCGGTCTCTCGGTTCGAGTGTTCGACGTAAATTTGCAAAAAATTAGACTTAAGCATAAAAGCATGCCATCGAATGGTGAAAACATAAAACAACCACAAATCGGTCCCATTAGAGTCACGAACACATCGCACGGGACCAATGTGACTCGTAGGAATCGATAGCCTAGTCACAGGGCTCCCAATTTGTGTGTAGGACGTAAATTTACAAAAAAAATAAACTTAATCATAAAAACATGCCATCAAAGGGTGAAAATGTAAAACAAACATAAAACGGTCCCGTAAGTGTCACGAACACCTCGTACGGGACCAATGTGACTCGTAGGAACCGATCGTGTAGTCACGAGGGTCCCGATTTGAGGGTACGACGTAAATTTGCAAAATGTTAGACTTGAGTAGAAAAACATGCCATCGAAGGGTGAAAACGTAAAACAACCACAAATGGTCCCGTAAGAGTCACGAACACCTCGCACGGGACCAATGTGACCCGTAGGAACTCACCGCGTAGTCATGGGGATACTGGTTTGAGTGTGTGACGTAAATTTGCAAAAAAATAAACTTAAGCATAGAAGCATGCCATCGAAGGGTGAAAACATAAAACAATCACAAAAAGGTCCCGTAAGAGTCACGAACACCTCTCATGAGATCAATGTGACTAGTAGGAACTGACCGCATAGTCACGGGGTTCCCGGTTTAAGTGTACGATGTAAATTTGCAAAATATTAGACTTAATCTTAAAAATATGCCATCAAAGGGTGAAAACTTGAAACAGCCACAAAAAAGGTCTCATAAGAATCACGAACACCTCGCACTGAACCAATGTGACTTGTAGGAACCGACCGCGTAGTCATGGGGCTCCCGGTTTGAGTGTACGACATAAATTTGCAAACAGTTATGCGCAGGGTGAAAAAAGTAAAACAACCACAAAATGGTCCCGTAAGAGTCACGAACACCTCGCACGGGACCAATGCGACTAGTAGGAACCGACGGGGTAGTCACGGGGCTCCCTGTTTGAGTGTACGATGTAAATTTATAAAAAATTAGACTTAAGCTTAAAAACATGCCATCGAATGGTGAAAATGTAAAACAACCACAAAACGGTCCCGTAAGAGTCACAAACACCTCGCCCGGGACCAATGTGACACGTAGGAACTAGTAATTATCCTGCTCGACAGCTTCACAGAGTTTTAAGTAATTAAAATACCGACCTCCTTCAACCTATTATTAGGTAGGACATGACTTAATGCTATCAGTGAGGTTATTTCTTCATTACATCAAAAGTTAAAATTCTTCTATGGAGAAAACTTAATCACTTTGTCATGTGATAACGATTTACTCTAAGGAGAAGGAACCTATACTTTAGTCCTATAAATTCAATACAAAGGTAAGGACATTTACATTAGTGGTTTCCAGTTAGAACCGCATGTACAAGTCATCTCTAATGGCACCAAGGAACATATTCCATCGCTCTAATCCAAGTATGAGTGCTACAACGTCACACACATGATGAAAAAGATGAAGTACTGACTAGGAATAGACCTAAAAAAAATAATAAGGGATCAGTGATCCCATTAAAGTCCCCCGACATTCCAACACTAAGGGGCTGGGATATAAGCATAAGAAAAATAATTGAGCTAGATCACTGAAAGCCAAAAGGTCTAAATTCAAGGATCCAAGTACTGCACATACTCCCTATCATTCGAGCCTTAATGTATGCTTTGTCAAATAAGGAAAAGATTTTCCCTTCTATAATTTTCTGAACCCTGGGTAGGCACTACCTCCGGAAAGAAAATGTCGGGATGGGAAATTTTCTTTAAAGATCGCCTAGCATGGGTAGAATTCTTCATGAAGAACTATCTGGAGGACACTTGATGGGATTTGAGTTGGAGAAAGCTTCAGGGGAGCTTCCAGTGTTCATAGCAGAAGCTTTATGTAATCCTAAACAGTGCTTGCATCAGAACTGTTTTGATTTATTCTAACTTATCGAGATTAGAGGTCAGACGTGAGCTTTATATTTGTGAAATCAAAGCTACTGACCTTCATTTGAAATCAAAGCTATAGGGGAGATTTCAGTGTTCGTCGCAGAACTGTTTAGGATTAGAAGTCACGTTAAAAACCTTTTTCTATTTGGTTTCAACTATAGGGGTATTCTGTCATCAACTTATCGAGAATTTATTCCAACTTATCCTGACATCAAATATCAGTTTTGATTGTAAATGTGAGCTTCATATGATGACAATGACTTATTAGTTTTAAAATTTTATATTGCAGCGCCTATTTATCCAAGGCAATAACTATGATGATAATGAATTATTTGAAGATGTACTTAAAGTTGGGAGGTAATCTTTAGGAGGTGATCATTCATTTCGGATGCGACGTAAAAGTTAATTGTGGTTTCGATATTAGTAGACATATTCAATCAAGTTGGTCATACTTTGTCTTCACAGGAGTTTTAAAAATGATAAATTTAATTACAAATATAGAATCTATGTATATGTGTAATTCTATGATCTTACAAGTATAGAAAATTATGAGCCTATTATTTGTTAACCATTCTCTTCTATGTTTGGAGTTCTGTGATGAAACCGTAATGGGCTGCACATTTACGATAGAGGCCTATGCTTACTTTTCACCTCTTTTTTATAGGAGGTCAATATAGTATTTGTATATGTGTTGTCTTTGTTTTAGAGGGGGTCAAAATAGCATCACTTTTTAATAGTATGATGTTCCATGTATGCCCTGTTTCTAATAGTATGATGCCATCAGCTTATATGTTCCATGAAATTATCATTGTGCATTCTAATGTTATTACATGTTTTTATAGTTATTTGGGATGTTTCATTATGAACTCAAGTCTGAGCATCAAAGCAGGTCCATCCATAAAGGTGAGCTCCTGGATTGTCACGATTAACAAGAGAGTCTGAGTTTGTAATCGGTATAATAAGGGAGGTTTGTAGTCTGCCTTCTTGCTATTTCCAGTCAGCATGATGATCGGACATGGCTGAGAGTGCCACCTTTCATTCATATTTTAACTTGATTCATTGGAAAAATAATTTTTTTAGTATACAATCTTTATTATTTTAAGCAAATTTCATTTAACTTTTGGTAATGATTTGCTTTTATTGAGGTGAAGTTTGTGCACAATTTGCTACAGAGGTATTTATAACTCTCCTCTTTGTTGTTCATGTTGACTATCAAAGAGGAGAGTTATATATATATAGTATATACTATATATATACACTGTTATATACATAACACTGTTAGTATAATATATATATTATATATATTAGAGTATATATATAATAGTGTATATATACTGTTAGTATATTATATATATATTATACTAATAGTATATATATGGTATATATATATATATACATCAGTTACATCAGTATATATATGTGTTATATGTATCCATATATACAGTATATATAACATACATATATGTGTATATATGTATACTGTATATATACAGTTAATATGTATATATGAAGTATACACACACACACACATATATATATATATATATATATGTGTGTGTGTATGTATACTGTACTGTATATATATGCATATTGTATATATACAGTACAGTACTATATATATATACATATATATGTATACAAATATAATATATAGTACAGTATACATATATATGTATATGTTATATATATATACTATATATTATATTTGTATACTGTACTGTATATATACAATATGCATATATATACGGTACAGTATATATATATATATATATATATATATATATATATAGAGAGAGAGAGAGAGAGAGAGAGTTAGGCTCTCCAACATACCTCATTAAACATACCTACGAACATACCTATTTTTTAAAATAGTAAAAAAAATAATTTTGAGTTAATATTTTTTATATGGGTTCATGATAGTCCAATGTGCTCGTGTAAAAAAAATCATAACAAAATAATGTGTTTTGATATTTTTAAAAAATAGGTAAAAAAACTGGCAGTTTTAAAGGGTAAAAACTGACAGTTTTTTTAACTATTTTTTAAAAATATCAAAACACATTATTTTTTTTTTGATTTTTTTCATAGGGGCACATTTAAATATCATGAACCCATATAAAAAATATCAACTCAAAACTATTTTTTTTACTATTTTAAAAAAACAGGTATGTTGTTAGGAGGTATGTTGGAGAGCCTGACTCTCTCTCTCTCTCTCTCTCTCTCTCTATATATATATATATATATATATATATATATATATATATATATATATATGTGTGTGTGTGTGTGTGTGTGTGTGTGTGTGTGTGTGTGTGTGTGTGTGTGTGTGTGTGTGTTATACATATATGTATATATATAACAATATATATATACATATGTTGATGTAAAAAATTAGATCACTCTAATTATTCAATCACAGATAAATAAATGAGACAAAGAATTTTAAAGTGGTTCAGCCTTATAATAATGGCCTACGTCCACTGTTATGTTATTGCTGAATGTTTTGGAGTTCTCGATATGTAATTCTATCAAGAAATTCCGGTCCCTTTGAATGAGGGTAATACAATGTATTTATAGCCTTGAGGCTATAATCCGAAAGGGTGATACATTAAATGATATACATATGAAAGGGTAATTCATTTAATGCTCTTCAAGCGTGTGCGTCAAGATGATAAGCATTCAATGAATAGTTGAACTGTTGATTATCTGGCAATCAATGCTATGGTCGAGATGCAGCTCGAACCGCCTTAGTTGCTCGTCGTTCAAGAGTTCCTCGGAGCGCTGGAGTTCCTCGGAGCGTTGGAGTTCCTCGGAGAGCTGGAGTTCCTCGGAGTATACTTGTTGCTCGGAGTGAGTCTGACTTGGTCGGGGGAATAGACTTCCTCGTTGCTATTGTGCCACGTAGATCGACACGTGTCTTCTTGTGATTCGTCTATATCAGCATACTAATTTTGGTATCAACAAAAGCCCCCAATGTTTCATATTTCGAACTTTGAGGAGTATGGAACATTCTTTCTCGGTATATGGCAATATTAAATGATCTTCCTGGTTTTTAGGAACATTTCTCCGTATTTTGAATTTCCTTCCAAATTCGCAGAATCCGCCTTTTTGCATTTTTATAAGCGCTTCGATCTTCGTGTACTTTTTGTCCTTTTAGCCGCCGGTAGCGTAATAGTTTCCTTTTTGTAATCATTTCTTTCGCCGTTTCCCAAGGCAAAGTATTTAAACTTCATAGACAATATCACCGTCTTCTACCTTTTCCAATTTCTGCTTTCGAGTTTTCCATAGTCTTTCTTTCTCTTGTGCGTTCATCCTTGTTTTCGTTCGTTGTCAACAGATCTCCCTTTTTCCTGTAAGATCTTCTTCCTTCTTCTTCATTTCTTTTATTCACCATGGTTTATATTATTGAATCTCTTGAGAAACTCCGTTCTGATTTCTCTATTCCGTCTTGGGTAACTTTGGAGGATCTTTCGGAGCCTTCAAATTATTTTAATTTGGCTGAGGGACATTGGTTCCCCAGTCTCTTTATTGCTGAATGTGGATTTTCTTTTCCACCAAATCCTCTGTGCTTAGAGTTCTTCGATGTTGTCCCTGCAAAAATAGCCCCCAACACATGGAGAATAGTTAATGGGGTGTATAGGTTAAATCAAACTCATGGAACTCGTATAGGAATTCCTGAGATTATGTATTGTTACAGATGGGCTGTTCTAGACAATGTTTATTATTTAAAAACTAGATTTTTGAATAGGGATTTAGTAGTCAATCTCCCTGATGCTAATAGGGATTATTTTGAACATGGGGTAGTTATCAAAAATTGGCAACATGCCCCTTTGGTTGGAGACGAAGTATATGAAGGTCCCAAATGCCCTTCCTATGGCAATGGGATAGGTTATTTTCATCTTATTTTATTTATGAAATTATGATTTCATTATGTTTGATAAAATGTATGACTGATATTTCACTATGTATTTGTTTGAAGTTGATAGTAAGAGAAAAACTCCCAAATAATCAGAAGTTAATATAAAGCATTTGAAACATATCTGGAGTTTGCATCAGAAAGTTGCAGACGAGCACGTCAGGTCTGCTTCATACTTGTTGCAGTACAGGAGCTATACATCATCCTTTACTGCTCGTCCTGTGGTAATCATTAGTGAACCATTGCCAGCTTCTGAGGATTCTTCACCAGAATCTCACATTCCTCTAAGTCATAAAATGGGTAAAAGAAGAGTTCCTGCTATCTTCGAGGATACTTCCTTTGCTAGAGATGGAAAGAGAAACAAGAATGATGTCCCAAAGGGGACAAAGAAAGTAGATGCCACCACTTCTGTTGCTCCTCAGAAGGCTGCCGAGAAGCCCCCAGTGGCTCCTAGTAAGAAGGATGTACCAACAGGAGTGATCACCATCTCCCCAACCAAAAGTTCCTCTTTGGTTGAAACTGTTGAAGTGCCACTGAGGAGATTGAATAAATCCTCCTCGGTCAATTTTTCTGAAACCATTCCCCAGCTCCAAGCTAGTGGAGCTGGTGTTCCAACCATTATTCCCCCGAGTTCTGCAATGAGCTCGGTAAAGACTTGGACTATTCCTGAAGTCCAAGGAATTGAAGAAAACATGTCTAGGGATATGCTGACATCCCTAGCTACTCGTCACATTGCTTCAGTAAGTTTATCTCATCCTGAATTTTTCTTTCTTTCCATCAATACATATGTATCTCGGCACTGACTTATCATTACCTTCTTTTTCAGCTGGTGAGTTGTTTTAACACCATAGTGAAGAAAGATGAAGCACTCAAGGCTTCTAGCTCCTCGTCTGGAGTGGAGGATGCTTTTCTGGGTTTGGCCCAGTCTTTGAAGGATTCCCATAAAAAATATGACGAGGATAGGTGTGAATGGGAGAAGAAGTTGGCTACATCTGAGGCAGAGAAGGTGCACTTGGGAAACAAAATAAAAGACTTGGAGAGAGAGAATAAGAAATATGCCGAGAAGCTTACAAACTTTGGGGAGCTTGAAAATAAGTTGAAGTCGGCTGAGGAAGAGCTAACCCTTCTGCGAGAAGTAAATCGCCAGAAGGAGGAGGTGGAGGCCAAGTTGAAAGCCTCCGAGGATCTTCTATCCGAGAAGCTCTCCTCGGAGAAAATGAAGAGAAAAGTGGTAGTGAAAAAATATTTTCGTACTGGTTGGGATAAAGGATGGGACAGGGGGTAGCAGCAATGATGACCCAGGTGCAGTATGGGAGTTTGAAATACTTCCGAGATGGTTGGGTTGCTGCCCTGCAAGAATTTAAGGTGAACGAGGACTCTGAGCTATTTCAACAACATCTTCTCGGTCCTCCTCCTAGAATTGAAGATGAGGATGAAGACGAAGCTGCATCCGAGGAGTCTTCAATGACAGTGGGTGATCAAGTCCTTGCTCCACAACCCAATCAGACAACCACCGAGGAGATTTCGTCTTTGCCTGCTCCTCCTGAACAAGTCCCAACTTCTGCCAACCAACTCATTATTCCCACCGAGCAACCAAGCTCCTCGTCCCAGCCTCCCGAGAAAGTCTTGGGAGACAAGGAAAAGGTGTGAAGTTGTTCGGTATTCTCTTTCTGTTTTTCTTTTACTTGTACTCTGTATTCTGAACGCTGTACTCCTTTTGATGATGTAATAAAAATCACCCTTTTTGTTCCTCTACGTTGTTGATGTTCTGTCTGCTTATTTTATTAACTTTTGACTTCTCTTCTTTACTAGTTTATGGCTAGAATTGAATTGCTGTCTGCCAATGATACAAAACTGATGCAGCAATGCCATGAATATTTTAAAGCTGGCCATACTGACCTGAGTGCATCAGAAATTGCTGATATCCTTGGTCATGGTGCTTCAGACCAAGCAGTGGAGGCATATCAATACTTGAAATGTCTTCTTGATCGTGTTGTAGCCAACAATGTGGCTTATTACGAAATGATTAAAGATTTGCAAGGTACTCTCGATGAACTTCAGCAGCAGTATAAAGAGTCTTCAGTTCTTTTGTATGAAGGGTATGAGAGGAAACTCAAACAACTTAGTGTTGAAACAGGTTATGACAAGATGCTTGCTGGCTATGAAGTGAGAGAGAGAACCCTAAAGGGTGAAGTCGAAGCATGCAGACAGATCGCCGAGCTGCTGGAGAAAGAGAATAACAATTTGCAGAAAGAGTTGGCACAGTATAAATCTGCAGCTTCATCTTCCA
Source organism: Sambucus nigra (assembly GCA_949130495.1). Lineage (NCBI taxonomy): Eukaryota > Viridiplantae > Streptophyta > Magnoliopsida > Dipsacales > Adoxaceae > Sambucus > Sambucus nigra. The sequence goes on along the minus strand of OX422209.1, from coordinate 65,039,543 downwards.
CTGCCTTGGTACCGGTTATCGATGAAGGATTCTCATTTTTAGAGGTTGAGAATGCCAAATTGAGGCAAGAATTAGAGACTTTGAGAAGAGATGGGCCTTCTACTGCTACTCGGGGACGAGGAAGAGGTTCTCGTGGACGAGGAAGAGTTGCTCAGGATATTGACGAGGAACAACGTATTCAACCTGCTCGGGGATGACCAAGAGGTCTTCGTCGTACTGTTGAAGAAGCTCGTACTCAATCAACATTGGAAACTCAAGCGTTCCAATTGAATGCAAAAGATCGGGCTTTGTCTGAAATGTCCAAGAAAATCCAAACTCTGGAGGATCAACTTGCTTCGACAAAGTCTGCTCTGAATAATAATGATGTTTTTTCCAGAAACCTTCACTTGCAGTTAGAGAGAATAACTTTCCAATTCCACAAACAACCTCGTGAGTTCTGGATGGCAGGCTACAATGAGGCCCTTTGTCACTTGGATGCTCGCATTGAAAATGCCAATAATGAAGGTTATAAACAGGGATGGTTGAACGCCCTGGGTGTATTAAAACTAGAGCAGGGCCATTATTTATGGGATTACCATGCTCCTGGGCTGCTCGATCTACCAAATCCACCATTCAAGCTTGATATGAGTTGGATCCCTGCTCGGGCCATCCCTCGTTGTTTGATCTCCCAGTATCTTGGTGACTATGCCCTTCATTCGCAGGTTGAATTATCTCGTCCGGAGCATTTATTGGATACACCTTCAATAATGAACGTCAGAATGCTGCGAGATCTTAACTTCATTAATTCTCCCCTTTGCCTGGAAGATCCTCCTGCTGGCGAGGAGCCTGTTTCAAAAGCAAAAGGGAAAAGACCAGTAGAATAGGAAATTCTGATGTAATAATTAGTACACAATTTAATATCAATGTAATAAACTTGTGTAATTCATTTTGACTTTAATGAAAGAATTTCATTTTTGTTTACAAATTTGTATTGCTATTGTCTTGTATTTGTCAAACACTTTATATTTGTGCTTGCATAACAATATTGTGTGGTTCATCGACCAACTTAGTAATAAAAGAAATTACAAGTATTAGTAATATTGCTCGATCACTTAATAATAAAGTAATGAGTATAAAAATATTAAAAATTCTTCCAACCAACCAAGGTTGTTAAGTTGTGCTCGTCGACTAATCATAGTTAATGGGTTTTTATCCCCGACCAGCTATACTTGGTACTGTTTAAAATATTTTCTAATCGTCGACCAACTACAGTTAGTGGATTTTTATCTCCGACCAACCATACTTGATTCAGTTTGGAATATTTTGTTCTTCGAGGAACTTTTATGTAATAAACTTACCTCCCGACCAACATAAGTTGGCATTTGAGAGCATATCTTGTTTCTTAACCAAACACGTTGGCATTTTTAGGAGTCTCGTGTCCTCGCTCTTTTACCAACCAGAGTTGGTCTGAGTTCGAACTATCGTGTTCTCGCTCTTTTACCAACCGGAGTTGTTCTGAGTTCGAACTATCATGTCCACTAACTCTTTTACCAACCAGAGTTGGTCTGAGCTAATGTACGCCTCCTAACCAAAGGAGTATGGGTTGTTCTCGCCCTTTTACCAACCCGAGTTGGTCTGGGTTCGAACTATCGTGTTCTCTCTCTTTTACCAACCGGAGTTGGTCTGAGTTCGAACTATCATGTCCACTAACTCTTTTACCAACCGGAGTTGGTCTGAGCTAATGTACGCCTCCTAACCAAAGGAGTATGGGTTGTTCTCGCCCTTTTTACCGCCGGAGTTGGTCTGGGTTCGAACTATCGTCTTCTTTTTACTGTCGAGCAGCGTTGTGTGCCGAGCAGCGTAGTGTTAAACACTAGTATTCCCCGAAAAACTTTCAATAAAAGGAGAGAAGATTGTGAAATATCATCATTTTATTCATATTGATGGAACTGCTTTACATTTTACATCACTGATAATACTTGCATAGGTGTTCAGCATTCCATGCATTCTTAAATTCCTCTCCTTCTAGAGTTGCTATTCGGTAAGTTCCTGGTCGGACAACTTCTGTAACTCGGTAAGGTCCATGCCAGTTTGCTTCCAACTTATTGTGCTTCTTAATGACCTTATTTAGCACGTAATCTCCTTCTTTTAAGTCGCATTTTTTCACCCTCTTGTTGTAGAACAGAGCTGTTCTTTGTTGATAAGCAGCATTCCTAATGGATGCCTCTTCTCTAACTTCCTCGAGCATGTCCAAATCTAATCTCCTCATCAAGTCGCTGACTGGGAAATTGAAATTCAGCACTCTGTGTGTTGGAAGACCCAACTCGGCAGGTATTACAGCCTCACTTCCAAATGCCAGCATATATGGTGATTCTCCAGTTGCTGCTCGGGGAGTTGTTCGGTAAGCCCACAATACTGACTGTAGCTCATTAATCCAATTAGCTTTAGCCTCACTTAGCCTCTTCTTCAAACCATTTAGTATTGTTCTGTTCGTCACTTCAGTCTGTCCATTGCTTTGAGGATGGCCTGGTGCTGAATGAACCTTCAAAATGTTTGACTGATGACAATAGGCGACAAACTCCTCGTTATCAAATTATGTTCCATAGTCTGTGATGAAAGCATGAGGGAGACCATATCGGCAGATGATGTTCTTCCAAACGAATTGGTACACCTTCTCGTATGTCATATCAATCAGAGGCTCAGCTTCTACCCACTTAGTAAAATAATCCACTGCGACGACGAGGTATTTGAATCTTCCTCGGGTCGTTGGCAATGGTCCAACCAAATCCATTCCCCACATGGCAAATGTCCAAGGGGAAGTTATGGGTGTCAACAATGCTTGTGGAGTTCGTCGGATGGAAGAAAAACGTTGGCATTTATCACATCTCTTAGCATATGCTATACAATCAGCCCTCATCGTTGACCAGTAGTATCCCTGCGTCATCACCCTTTGCAAAAGTGTCCGACCTGCTACATGGGCTCCACAGGACCCTTCATGGATCTCTTCAATCAATTATTTCACCTCGGATGGATGTACACATCTTTGCAAACCTGCCATAATTCCTCGTCTATACAAAACACCATTAGTTAGTACATATCGAGTAGCTTTAAACTTCAATTTCTTGGCAGCGATCTTATCCTCCGGTAATTCTCCTTCCTCAACATAGGCCCTGATGGGATCCATCCAAGATGGTCCTAAATCAAGAGTAATAATATTCATCGTCAGGTCTTCATCTATGCTTCGACTTTCTAACACCTCAATTGGTATCGTTCTTCACAGCTCGATACGAGTAGCTGATGCTAGTCGGGCCAGTGCGCCTGCTTGTGCATTCTCCATTCTTGGTATTCTGATCAACTGAATGGCATCAAATTCTACCAACAACTCCATCGCCTTTGCATGATACTTGACCATTAATTCTCCTTTAACTGCATATGTTCCCATCATCTGATTCACAATTAATTGAGAATCACTGAATACCATCACTTGTTGCGCTTCCATAATCTTTGCTAAATTAAGACCTGCTATCAAGGCTTCATACTCAGCCTCATTATTGGAAACTTTGAATTGGAATCGCAAGGCATATTCCACCTCAATCTCGTCTAGGGTGTTCAAAACAATCCCTGCTCCACAACCCGTTGTGCAAGATAACCCATCTACATATAATCTCCATGTAGGTAACTCGTCTTCAAATTTCTTATCTGACAGAGTTCCTCGGTGAAATATTTGTTGTTTCTTTTTATCCTCTCCTAATATTTCTTGCTCCTCGTCGATCATCTCTTCTCTCCCTTTTACCAACCGGAGTTGGTCTGAGCTCGAATTTGATGATCCTTCTACATCCACAAGCCCTTTTACCAACCGGAGTTGGTCTGAGCTTATGTCTGTTGATCCTGTAACATCCACAGGTTGATCAGCGAGCAACTTTTGTTCCTCGGGGGTATCAGGATATGTAAATTCTTCTATAAATTCTGCTACAGCCTGCCCTTTTAGTGATGATCTGGGTTCATACACAATATCATATTCACCGAGCTCTATTGCCCAATACATCAGTCTCCCTGATTTTTCTGGCTTATGAAGGGCTTGTCTCAATGGCATGTCGGTATACACGATAATGGTATGGGCCTGGAAATATGGCCTCATTCTTCTACTCGCCTCAATTAATGCCAATGCCAAGTTTTCCAGCTTTGGGTACCTGATCTCTGCACCTCGGAAAGCCTTACTTGTGTAATAAATTAGCTTCTGGACTCCATTCTCCAATCTGATCAATGCCGAGCTGACTGCATTCTCTGATACTGCCAGGTACAAGTACAACTTTTCTCCCATTACTGGTCTGGACAACAGTGGAGGTGCTCCCAAATATTTTTTCAAGTCTTGAAAGGCTTTTTCACATTCATCATTCCACTCGAAAGTTTTTTGAAGTGTTTTGAAGAATGGAAGGCATCTATCCGTTGCTCGGGATACAAATCTGTTGAGCGCTGCCACTCGTCTTGTAAGACTCTGCACCTCTTTCTTCGTCGTTGGAGATTGCAACCCTAAAAGAGCTTTGATCTTTTCTGGATTCGCCTCAATGCCTCGTTGGTTGACGATGTACCCGAGGAACATTCCTTCTCGTACTCCAAATGTGCATTTCGTTGGGTTGAGTTTCATTTGATATTTATCCAGTTGATCAAAGGTCTGACCTAAGTCAACTAGATGATCAGCAGCTTTCTTGCTCTTTGTTAGCATATCATCGACATAGACTTCCATATTGCAACTGATTTGTTCGGCAAAAACCTTGTTCATCAGCCGCTGGTATGTCGCTCCTGCATTTTTCAAACCAAAAGGCATAACATTATAACAATAAGTTCCCCTAGGGGTAATAAAAGAAGTACTTTTCCTGTCTTCAGGTTTCATTTTGATCTGGTTGTAACCAGAGTAAGCGTCCATGAAGCTGAGCAACTCGTGTCCCGAGGTAGCATCCACTAGTTGGTCAATTCTGGGCAATGGAAAGTGATCCTTTGGGCAGGCCTTGTTGAGATCAGTGAAATAAACACACATTCTCCATTTATTATTTTTCTTCTTTACCATCACCACATTTGCTAACCAGTCTGGATATTTCACATCTTCAATGAATTGGGCTTTCTGGAGCTTCTCTACCTCCTCTTGTATGGCTTGATTCTTCTCGGGACTAAACACTCTTCTTCTCTGCTTTACAGGCTTGATCTCCTTATTCGCATTGAGTTCATGGCATAAGAAGTTTGGATCTATTCATGGCATGTCTTCATGACTCCATGCAAAAGTTTTCTTTCTGTCTCTTAAGAAAGTTATCAACTCCTGTTTTATCGAAGCATCCAATGTCGAACCTATTTGGGTTATTCGTTCAGGGTGCTCGTCGTCCAAAATAACATTTTCTGTAGATTCCACCACCTGTCCTTTTACAAGTTGGGATTCGTCTCTGGGATCCAGTGTTTCAATTTTTGTACCTTCATCCACCTGGTAGGTAGTAGTCTTTTTCCTTGACTCTTCAAGCTCCTCTTGCTCGACAGACGAATAGTAACATTCCCGAGCTACTTTCTGATCACCTTTCACAACTCCTACTCAAAAATTTGTAGGGAATTTCAAACACTGATGTACTGTAGATGGAACTGCTTCGAACTTCTTCAAACCAACTCTTCCCATGATGATGTTGTAAGCTGATTGCACATTTTTATCCATCATAAAGAAGCGTATTCTTTTTGTTCGACAAGCAGGCCAAGTTCCAATGAATATATCCAACTTGATCGTCCCAAGTGGAAAAACCTTCTCGCCAGCAAAACCCAGGAGAGGTCTGTGATAAGGCTCTAATTGAGATAACTTTAGATTTAAACTGTCAAAGCATGAGTAGAACATGATGTCTGCCGAACTACCATTATCTACCAGAACCCTTGAAATCACTACTTCTTTCATCCTCATTTTGATCACCAAAGGGTCGTCGTGAGGCTAAAGAACACCTGTAAGGTCGTTTTTTGAAAAATCGATGACCAGCTTCTCTTTGTTTACCTTCCTCGGGCGATCCTCTTCAGCCAAATTTATCCGTTGAATGTATGAGCAAGCCTGAGCCTCACCGAGGTAAGCTTTTCTTTCTGCAGTAAGGTCTCCTCCTCCTGCATCTCCTCCTGTAATGACATTACAATCAAATGACCCAAAACGTATGAAAAATACCTCTCGTTCTGGCTGCCTTGGTTTCTTGGGAAGATCAGGGTCATCATCTGGATCATCTTCATGATTTCTCTTCTTTTTCTCCTCTGCTCGACGAGGAGATCTGGATCTTTCTCTAGTTCGGTCATTATTTCTTCTTTCACCTCCCCGATCAACATACTTTGCTAGTTTCCCTCTTCGGATGAGTGTTTCAATCTCGTTCTGAAGAGCTATGCAATTTTTGGTCATATGGCCATGATCCTTATGGAACTCGCAATATTTCTCCCTATTCCTCATGTCAGGGTCTGACCTCAGTTTCTTTGGCCACTTTACTTCCTCGTTATTCTTGATTTCTTCCAAGACATGATTAATACCCATTTTCAAAGGAGTATAATTATCGAATTTCTTCAGGACTTCCCATGATGATTTATTATTCTTGGAATGCTTATCACCGCCATTTCCCTTATGATCTTTCTTCTTGGATTTGTCGTCTTCCACCTGGGTTTCTTTATCCATATTCTTCTTCGCAGCCATAGCCTCCTCGGCATTCATGATTTTGGCCGCTTTTGCCATCAACTCTGACATAGTTGTAGGTGGATCTTTGGCCAAAGTGTAATACAACTTGTTAGGCAACAACCCACTCATCAAGGCGGTGATTGTTGTCTTTTCTTCATAATCTATGACTTCCATCTTCTCATTATTGAAACGAGTTATGTAATCTCTAGTACTCTCACCAGATTTTTGTCTTACACTTAACAAGTGTGCTACTCTTTTTACTGGCTTTGCTCCAAAATAGAAATTGCCAATGAACAACTCGGCTAACTGAAAGAAAGTTGAAATCTTACCCCAAGTAAGATTGTTGTACCATATCTGGGCAGATCCAGTAAGAGTTCCTGAGAATGCTCTGCATCTCATTTCTTCGGGGACAGCATAGATGTCGGCGGCAGCTTGATATTGCTCTATATGAAGAACAGGATCTGTCTTTCCATCATATTTTAGGGTCACCACAGGTGCTTTAAACTTTGACGGGGTAGGAAAACCCACAATGGCCTGGACAAAAGGTGTCCCTTGAACAAAAGTTCGTTGTAAGGGATTCTTCGCCTTAGCCATTTCTCCCAATCTATCCTCCAATCGCTGAATGGAACCTTTCCACGCATCATTTCCTTCCTCGGGCTTGTTAGTTCGAGCAATTGATTGCTCTGATGTGGCCTCCTGAGATCTATCTTGACGAGCAACTGGTTGTGATTGTGCTGATCCTTCTCTTAGATCTGATGGTCATCGAAAACTCCTCGACATGGTCTTAGGTGGACTCCTATTCCTCCTAGGGCCTAATCGACTGGAAGGAGACACCCTACTCAGTCTTTCCAAGGAACTGGGTCTCTCTGGAGAGAGAGTGATACGTTGATCAGTATCTGTAGCCCTTATTGACGAATTTTGCCCAGGTTGATAAGAGAAATCATCAGATTCCTCATTACGATATGACTCAGTACGCCTGGATCGTGAAGAAAGTAAATAGGTTTGCCTTTGACCACTTCGTTGTCCCGAACGTGCAGGTGCACCGCCATGAAGGGTCTGTATGGGTTGCTGCATTGTTTCTTGCATGGCGGTTTATCCTTGAGCCAGATTCGTCATAATCCCAGCCAGATCTGGGGGTGCAGAGGGATTTGGAAGATTTCCAGCATTTCCAGCGTTTCGATTGCTAGATTCCGGATTATCTGCCATTGAAGATGAATGATTTTTGGTGAAAAACGATAATAACAATCGTTCCCACAGACGGCTCCAATCTGTTGATGTAAAAAAATTAGATCACTCTAATTATTCAATCACAGATAAATAAATGAGACAAAGAATTTTAAAGTGGTTCAGCCTTATAAGAATGGCCTACGTCCACTGTTATGTTATTGCTGAATGTTTTGGAGTTCTCGATATGTAGTTCTTTCAAGAAATTTCGGTCCCTTTGAATGAGGGTAATACAATGTATTTATAGCCTTGAGGCTATAATCTGAAAGGGTGATACATTAAATGATATACATATGAAAGGGTAATTCATTTAATGCTCTTCAAGCGTGTGCGTCAAGATGATAAGCATTCAATGAATAGTTGAACTGTTGATTATCTGGCAATCAATGCTGTGGTCGAGATGCAGCTCAAACCGCCTTAGTTGCTCGTCGTTCAAGAGTTCCTCGGAGCGTTGGAGTTCCTCGGAGAGCGGGAGTTCCTCGGAGTATACTTGTTGCTCGGAGTGAGTCTGACTTGGTCGGGGGAATAGACTTCCTCGTTGCTATTGTGCCACGTAGATCGACACGTGTCTTCTTGTGATTCGTCTATATCAGCATACTAATTTTGGTATCAACGACATATATGTATATAACACACACACACACACACACACACATATATATATATATATAAACTATTATAACTGTTTATATAACAGTTATATATAAGTATTTATATATAAATGTTTATATATATAACTATAATAGTTATAAATTATTATTATCTTTTGAAGTCGGATAGATTATAATTTATTTTGTATTTTTTGTAGAATAAAAATGAATTTGTGACACATGAAAAAGTCAATGGATACGGAGGATCGAGGTACGTAGCTACTCGGATACTTGTTTAAGTTTATGTAGCTACTCAGATACTATTTTTAGATTTTAAATCGGTGAAAGGGATTTAATGGTGGTTTAGCTGTGTTTTTTGCTGTTGGGTTTATTTTAATGTTAAAAACAGGTTGGATTTCATGAAATTAAATAGTGTTTTAAATTGATTAAGTCAAACATACATGCATTTGAAGTTATAAAAACTCATGTAGTCATTTATTTTTGTATTTTGTTCAGGTTGATGACGGATTATGCTTGGAGTTAATATGTTCGTGGTGGCCTGGAGCTGGGGTTTCTTATGTGTAGGGGAGCCATATTGTCGCCGTCGTTTTAGTTTACATGGACTTTTTTAACATCTTTTGATGTGTTAATGTGTTAGGTTAGATCATGTTTACATCTTTTAATGTGTTAGGATTTGTTATGTTCGTATTTGGGAGGCATATACTTGGATTGTGATGAAATATTAATTTGTAATTCATATTTATGAGTTGAAAATTGTGGAATTTTGTATTACTTATGATTGTATGACAAATCTGCAATGTTATTTTGGATTATAAGGTTGTACGTTCGATGAAAAAACTGCAATTTTAAAAATATTTCCAATTGCGAAAAAAATAATAGGTGATAAATAAAAATCTAGTACTTTTGGCAACACATTTTTTTGTAGCCAAAAGTTATTATCTGCATCTATCACTTTGGATATAGCAACAGATATTTGGTTGCGAAAAGATAACTTTTGGCAACACATGAGCTGTGTTGCCAAAACGCTATACCTTTGGCATCACAGCTCATGTGTTGACAAAGGCATAGCTTTTGGCAACACGGCTCTTATGTTGCCAAAGGTATAGCTTTTGGCAACACAAGTCATGTGTTGCCAAAGGTATAGCCTTTTTGCAACACAACTATTTTTGTTGTTGTTGAGTGACTTTTGGCAACACAAATAATATTTTTTATTATAAATTTGATAAATTATAAAATACTTTTGGCAACACAATTGCGTGTTGCCAAAAGTATACCTTTAGCAACACATGTCTGCTGTGTTGCCAAAGAGTTTCCTAGACAGGCAATGGACAACAAGCTGGAAACATAGCAAAATATGTTGCCAATACCTTTTAGCAACATATTTCTAACTTTAGCAACATAATTTGTATGTTGCTAATGGTGCAAATTCTTATAGTGTTGAAAGAGGATGGAATCCTCCCTCCGTGACTGTTGAAAATATGACCAATTTAAAACCTGTGACCACTTGGACAGAAGAAGAATTTAAATAGTCATCTTCTAATTCTAAAGGTTTAAGTGTTATTTCTAGGTCCATCACTTCTGATGAGTTCCGACGCATCATGACGTGCACCACGTCAAAAGAGGCATGGGATGTTTTGCAACTTACCCATGAAGGAACTAATCTTGTAAAAGAGTCTAAATTGTAAAATTTAACAACTCAACTTGAAACCATGACTATGCATGAAACTGAATGTTTTGATGATATTTATGCTAGGCTATTTGACATTGTTAATACTAGCTTTAATCTTGGTGAACATAATCCCAATGCTAGAGTTGTTAAAAAGATTCTTCGTTCCCTTCCTAAGCGTTTTATCCCTAAAGTCACTGTGTTAAATTCTATGGGTAATTTAAATACGCTAAAATTGGAGGAACTTGTAGGAGACTTGCAAACATATGAAATTGATATGTTTCCTAAAACTGCTAAGACTAAAGATAAGGTAATTGCACTTAATGCCCAAGAGAGAAAGACTGAGGGGTCGAAAATAAAGAGGGGAGAGTCATATAGAAAAAGAGAGACAGATACGTCAGATTCTGAGTGCGATTTTGACTTAGATGATTTGGCCCTTTTCGCAAAAAAAATCAAGAGAATTCTCAAATTCAAGAAAAATGGTAATTTTAAAGACAAAAAGAAGTTTGAGAAAAATAAGTTTGAAAAGAAAAATGAAAAAGCTTTTAAAGACCCTCCTAAGAAAGAAAGTGATAAGTGCTTTGAGTGCGACGGTAAGGGTCATATAGCCTTTGAATGTGCCACACGTCTGAACAGAGAGAAAGGAAAAGTTGTCCTTAATGCTACCCTTAGCGACGACAGTGAGGTCGAGTCGGTGGACTCTGGATATGAGTCACCACATGAGTGTAACATCACCGCATTCATGGCTAGTCATGTGAGCACTACTAATTATCCTCACGAAGATGAGGATGATGCATCACAGGGACACCTTGACAGTGCGATCGATGTAAGTGAGGGGGAGGATGACACAAGTGAGAGCGAGTGTGATATTCAACGCGCCTACGCTGAGTTATATTCTGAATCATTTAAAACTAAAAAGGGTAATAAAGAGTTAGTTCTTAAGATCATCGGTTTAGAGGAAGATTTAAGAAAAGCGAGAGAGAGAGAGAGAGAGAGAGTCCTCCACATGCACCACCCTGAGAGAGAGATAGAGAGAGAGAGAGTCTGTCTATGTTGAGAAAGAGAGTTTGTTTAGAGAGAGAGAAAGTTGTTTTGAGAAAGAGAGAGGGGACTTGACTAAATAAGTGGCTAGTCTTAAGAGTGAGCTTCATTCCTCCATGGAGACTCGAAAGAAACTTGAAGCCCTTATAGCCCAGCTTACTCATGATCTAGAGAGAGCTCGGGAAGTCAAGGTACAAATCGAGGACAAATTTGGGAAGATGGGAAAGATACACCTCGGCCCCACTCTAGGTTTTGGTGATAGACAAGGAATTGGTTATGATGGTGCCTCCTCATTCCAAATTGCACCTAGACCAGTCCCTGAATTTACCACTACTCCTTATGGTCATCGCCAAAATCCTCGCAGGAGAGTTCGACCAAGAAAACAAATTAAGGTTCGTCTAAGACTATGTTCTTTTGTACATATTACAAAAGAAAAGGCCACCTGAGGGAGTTTTGCTATAGTTTGGGTCGGACACGATGTACTTCTGATCCATCACGTCATACTGATAAGGTTTCCAGTCTGAGAGAGCGTGTTGAGTTTTTAACCACCACATCACAGAGTTTGATGGAGGAATTCCGACGGATGTCTTTGCCGTCAGGGAATACTTCTCACATTCTAGCTAAAACCGACAACAACAAGGGTAAACTAAAGGTTACCACTTCTTGGGTGCCTAAGAAAACTAAGAAAGCCCTTGTTGTTCATGTTGCTCTTAAAGCACATAATAACTCTCAATGGTATTTTGATAGTGGATGCTCCAGACACGTGACAGGTGATGTTTATTTTTTTACCCACCTTGAGGATTATAAGGATGGTAGAGTCACCTTTGGAGATGGGAGAAAGTCTAGCATTGTAGGATGAGGTACTGTAGAGTTACCAGGATTTCTTAAGCTAGAGAATGTATTGCACGTCAAAGGTTTTAAAGTAAACCTTCTCAGCATTATCCAGTTATGCGACACTGACTTTGCAGTAAAGTTTGATCGGGACGCATGTAATGTCTATAATCAATCTGGTAAACTTTTAATGCAAGGGGTGAGGATCGAGGATAATTGATATGGGACTATGCCTACTTCCTCACTTGTCTGCAACAACGCCACGATCACTCCTATAGATTTGTGGCACCAACGTCTAGGTCACGTGAACATTAGAGATTTGACTCGTTTAGCTAAAAAGGACCTAGTACGTGGCTTACCATCTCTTGGAAAGTCAACTTCCACGGTTTTTGGACCCTGTCAGTTGGGAAAGAAAATTCGTAGCCCTCATAGGAAGTTGCATTCCATTACCACTTCCCAAGTTCTTGAGTTGATTCACATAAATCTTATGGGACCTACTCATACTGAGAGTTTGGGTGGTGAGAGGTATATCCTCGTGATGGTAGACGATTTCTCCAGATATTCTATTGTAGGTTTTCTAAGGGAGAGTCCGATGATGTAGAGTTTTTAACGACCAAGTGCCGTGTCCTACAAAAACAACACGGAGTCACTATTAATAGGATCCGTAGTGACAACGGCACAGAATTTAAGGAAGCAAAAGTCGATCTCTACTGTGATAGCCTTGGGATCAAACATGAGTTTTCGGCTGTGAAAACTCCTCGGCAAAATGGGATTGTTGAGAGAAAGAATAGGACGATCCAGGAAATGGCTAGATCTATGCTTCTAGGTTAAAATATTTTTAGGAGATTTTGGGCAGAGGCAGTGTCTACTTCATACCACATGGTGAATAGGGTTTACATGCGTCCACACACATTTTAGATGCCTTATGAGTTGTGGACTGGCAAGAAACCCAATCTTCATATTTCTGAATTTTTGGGAGTAAATGCTACATCCTACGGGATAGAGAGCAATTAGGAAAGTTTTACTCCCGAAGCGACGAAGGAATATTGCTAGGATATTCATCTAATAGTAGAGCATACCGATTTTTTAACCTGAAGAGCTCTAAGGTTATGGAATCAATAAACGTCACCGTGCAAGATGACGAACCTCCGATGGTTATTGATCCTAACCTTCAGTGTAAGGATGAGGACTTTTCTGGGAGTGACTTACCAGTTCCTCACCCACACTCTGTGGACCCCACTCCTGTGTTAGGGTACACTCCTGCTTGGGTTCGGAAGAGTCATGACCCTTCTGCAATTGTTGGCGATCCCACTCTAGGGGTCAAGACTCGTGTTCAGCTAGAAAATGTCGTTAGCCACTTTTGCTACACGTCCAAAGTCGATCCCAAGAATCACAAAGAAGCACTCAAGGATGAACACTGGATATCTGCTATGCAGGATGAGTTTCTTCAGTTTAAAAAGAACAATGTCTGGGAACTAGTCCCCCGACCTAGTGAGACTAATGTGATTGGTACTCGGTGGATATTCAAGAATAAAATGGATGAAAATGGTACCATTATCAGAAACAAGGCTAGGTTGGTCGCTCAAGGCTACACACAGATAGAGGGTCTAGACTTTGGGGAGACATTTGCTCCTGTTGAGAGGCTTGAGTCCATCCGTCTCCGACTCGCCATCGCATGTCATCTGCACTTCAAATTGTATCAGATGGATGTCAAGAGTACCTTTCTGAATGGCATTCTACAGGAGGAGGTTTATGTGGAACAACCAAAAGGGTTTAAAGACCCTCAACTCCTGGAGCACGTCTATTATCTGAGAAAAGCCTTGTATGGTTTAAAGCAAGCACCACGTGCTTGGTACGAGAGGCTTACTTTTTATCTCTTAGCCCGTGGCTTCTAGAGAGGGGGAGTTGATATGACGTTATTCGTCAGGAGAAATGACGGTGCTATTTTGGTTGCCCAGGTCTATGTGGACGACATAGTCTTTGGATCCACGTGCTCCCAGCATGCTCATCACTTTGAGGAAGAGATGAAAAGTGAGTTTGAGATGAGCATGGTAGGTGAGCTTACTTTCTTCCTTGGTCTCCAGGTTCATCAGCTAGAGGATGGGATGTTCATCTCCCAATCTAAGTATGCTCAAGACCTAGTGAAGAAATTTAGTTTAGACTCCGCTAAGCATGCACGTACACCTATGAGTACTTCTATCAAGCTTAGTAAGGACATTTTAGGAAAGGACGTAGAGCAAACCTTGTATCGAAGTATGATATGTAGTCTTCTCTACTTGAATACCAGTCGTCCCTACATAGCCTTTAGTGTTGGAGTCTGTGCGCGATATCAGGCATCCCCGAAAGAGTCACACGTACTCGCTCTAAAATGTATTATCAAATACGTAAGTGGGACTCTCTCATACTGTATTTGGTATTCCTTTGATACCAATGACCATTTGTCCGCCTATTCTGATGCCGATTAGGCCGAGGATGTAGATGGTTGTAGGAGCACTTCTGGTGGATGTTTCTATTTCGGTTCTGCTCTTGTCTCTTGGTTGAGCAAGAAGAAAAACTCCATCTCTTTGTCCACTACGGAGGCTGAGTACATCGCCACCGGGAGTTATTGCACGCAACTCTTATGGATGAAGCAGATGCTGGAAGATTATGGGATTTCACAGGACACCATGACCATTTCCTGTGATAACACCGAGTGCGATACACATATCCCGCAATCCAGTCCAGCATTCGCGCACAAAGCACATCGGGATACGTGAGCACTTTATACGTCAGTTAGTTGAGGAGAAATTCGTATCCCTGAGTTTTGTTCCAACCGACCATCAATTAGCCGATATCTTCACGAAACCTTTAGATGCCCTTAGATTCGAGAGTCTTAGGAAGTCCTTGGGGATTTTCACAGTTGACTGAGGTGTTGGTCCGTGTCTAGCATAGGTTGCATTGTCTTTATCATATAATCTGATGCCTACTGCTAGATTGTATCATATGTGTTGTTTTATTTTGTTTTGCATTTTATTTTCTTATTATTTTTTTGAAAAATCCAAAAAGATTTTTTTAAGTTTTTTTTAGAAAAGCTCAAAAAGATTTTTGTATTTTATTTGCACCTTTTATGGATGAGCATTTAAGATAGCCGAGTCACAATTTCATTCCATTTATCCATGTGACTATTTGATAGAGATTTGAGACGCTACATCATTTCATCCATGTGCTTTACATTGTTTGGAGTCTTTGAGATGTGATTACTGATATATTTCTACATGTTTGACTCCTATCCCCTTTATTGCACACATGCACGGCTATATTTGATTATTGCACTTGTCTATCACATACTGACTTGAGTGTTTTCATCTCAATTCTGTCTATACAACGTATAATATGCGATAAAACTTGACAAGATTGGAATGCATGTAAAAACCATTTTGGTGAGACTGTGTGTTTATTTGAAAATGGGGAGGGGCTGCGAAAGGTAGTTATCTATCCTTTGTGCTAAATCCACCATTAAAAAGGACCTACAAAAATAAGGAATTTTATTATCCGAGGTCCAATGAGGTTAAAAGAGCTCGAAAAATTTAAAGGCAATAAAAATCATTTCATGCCAAATATGGGCCACTAGGTTTCACCATCAATTCTCCAAAGTTTGAGAATTTAGATTACCTCTAAAAGAAAATACTTCTAAGGGAGTTTGGTTGGAGATTTTAAAACGGGTTTGCACTTCCTTGAAAGTCCTGAAAAAGCATGAAATTGTTTTGGACGTTATTGGTGTAAAAATCACTTTGAACTTTGATTTGTTGATTTGATTAAGTCAATGTCTCTTATTTCCATTTTTTAACACCAAAGGAAGATTTTGAGTTCATTCGTTAGGAGTATCCGATATTCATCGTGCACATATGTCATGTTTGTATGCATTGATTTTCCTATCGAATTTGATCACACCCATACATTCACGCTATCATTGACTTGGTTATTTTGTGGTATTCTCCATTTTTGCCTCTCATATCTGTCTATTTGGGGACATCATAAAAAGGGGGAGAAGAATTATCATATAATGGGGGAGTGTGTTTTGAGTTTGAGTTTCTTTTTAGCTCATTTCAAACTCGATATGTCACGTGGTATTTTGATTTGTCTCATGTGTGTAGGTACTTCTTTGATGATCTCTGAATTGCACACCCTGATGAGAAAAGCATTGAGATTCCTGAAGATTCGAAGAGTAAACGATGAAGTCTTATTCATTTGTATCGTTCCAGTTTTGCGTTCATGGAAGGGTAGATTTGTATAGGTATTTTGATATTTGATAATTCGGATGTTTGTTTTTATGTATGTATCGGCATAGACATAGGGGGAGATTTGTAAGAACATTTTTGTCCATTATCAATTATATGTCGTACATCGTTACACCATTGAAGATATTCAAGCTTGCATCGTCATCCAATGGAATCGAATATTAAAGAATTCAAGGAATCAAAATTATGCACAGGCGGATCGGTCCGCCTATTTTAAAAAGGAACCGGTCCACCACGGATCGATCCGCCACTTTTGGAAAAAGAACCGGTCCACCCCTCCGGACCGATCCCCCTCAATTCGAACTGGTCCACTTTGTTCAGAAACCAGTAGACCCCAGATCAAATGCGAACCGAAGAAGCTCCTTTAGAAAACGAATCGGTCCGAACTCTGACCGATCCACCTCAGATCCGGACCGGTTCGCCTGGGATAAAATCATGCAGATCGTGTTTAGTTATTTTTGGCCCAGGTTTTCTTATATAAACCAACTTCGGGAGTTTATTTTGCAGAGACTTTTCAAGACGATTTTCAGAGTCCTAATACTCTAAGTTTTCATCTTTATGAGTTCACAAACTCATGTTTAATTCACATAACCTTGCCATATCTGTGTGAATCACTTTGTAACCTAAGAACACACTTTTGTCTGTTCATACCCTTGTGGAGAAGACCGACCTTATTCTTCATTGCTGCCCTCCTGAAAAGGGAAACTTCCAGCGGCCAACTACAGATCCGATGCCTGCGGGTAATTCTGTGTCACTGTATTTTCATTGTAATCCGAGAAATTGTATGTAACAATATTATAATGAAAATAAATGGTTTTTCCCCTTTGGGGGATTTTTCCTCAATTGTGTGTGTTTGATCGTACTAGTATGTTTTACATCTTATTCAATCACACCTAGTTGCATGTCTAGGGTTTAATTGGGTTAAACTGTGTTTAATTATATAATTTATTAATTTGAACGCACGCACGACTATTCAGGATGCGATGAGTTACTAAAGGATGGTATAAAGAGATTTTTTAAGAAATTTGTTAAAGAGTAGGGTAGCTAAGGATCTTATTCTCCAAACGTATGTAGATACGGGGGTGGTGATTTCGAGATAACCAAAACAGAATATAGTAGGGCAAAGATCATTTGTAAAGGAAACTTGTATATGAAGAAATGTAAGGGTAACAATTTTAAACGTGACATTAGCTCGAAATTAATATGATATGTCGTGTTCGTGTAGGTCTTTTTTGACACAAACTTGTGGTGTGTCATGTTTGAGTCAAAATTATGAATCTTGTTAGTCATGTTTTTACTTTTGTTTTCATGAATTATCATGTTTAATGGAATGTGAAAATTATTAACCGTTGTATATATGTCACATTATGAATGGGTCGAGTTTGTGTTAGGCAAGAAGGCACGATACGTCATGTTTGTGTTTGAATGGTGATTTTCTTGCTTGACCCAAACACGATTTAATATCATAAATTTCCACCGTTAGAAAAATGTATTGGCGTTATATATCTAAGGTCAAATGGTTGAAGGATGATGATGTGAACACAAAATATTATCTCGCAAAGACTTGGTATATGCTTAAAAAGCTTAATAGTCATTGTCTCAAGGATGAAAAGGTCATTGGATCGGAGTTGAATCTCAAATTTGGGAGATTACGACTCAATATTTTTAGGGAGTTCATGATACACCTCCATAAACAGTCGCAAGGTGGAGTGAATTTCTTAATTGCCTATTCAATCAACTTTGGATCAAGATTTTCATTTTATCCATTTTTCAGGCATCCGAGCAAATATTTAAAACATCTAACTAGTTGGATTTAAATTATATAATGTTTCCAAGTCACATTCATTTTCAAAATTTTCTATCATCATGTTCATACACAATCGAACACACATATCCAATAAAACAAACTATCTGTAATACCCCGTGCTTTATGGATATTTAAATTACATAAGTAGGTGTAATTTGATGATTAGAGGAATTACTATGAATAGTAATTTTTTAAATTAATGAGTATTAGATTATTACCGATACCTGTTACATCTACTTTTGGGACTAAGTAAGTGAATTTAAATATTTTATATCAAGTCATTGTTGGGGAAATCGACGGTTAACATTTCACGTTTAAGGAAAACATGGGTTAAGTAGTGTTGGTTCAGATTAATGAATTTTATTTAGGTGACTAGGATGGAGATTTCGAGTGCACGGTTGGTTTTGGAATGGATAAGATAGTCAAAATAGAGTATCCGGGGGTAGGGTTTGGGTTCCGGAGACTTTTGGACTAGTAGGGACTCGCAATTGAGTAAACGAGTCATTTTTGGGTTTAATAGGATATGAACCCTTTTCTTCTCTTATAAGGATCGAGAGAGATAAAGGGGAGAAATGAAGGAAAAGAAAAGAAGGAAAGAAAGAAAGGAAAAGGGAAAAGAGGAAGAAGAAAGCGGATTTCGGGGTAAACTCCGTGGGATTCGACTCGAGGTTGTCGGATTTCATCCACGAGGCAAGTATTTACTTGCTTTATTCATTTGAGTGTATATCTCATATCATAGTTGGTGTAAACTATATGATCTTGGGTTGAAACCCTTGAAATAAATTTGGAAAAATTGGATTTTGAAATCACAAATAGGTGTGTTGTAATCTCTTGATGATTTCTAGTATAAAATCCATGTTAATGGTGTGTATATGTGGATTGAAATGGGAAGAAATGATATAATTGGAGTTTTAATGATTTAGGGTTCAAATCTAAGAAAACTTGTTTAATCCCATAAATAATTGATGTGTTAGTTATAAATCAATGATAGGATGATTATATTGTTGTTGGTTGAGATTAGAAACCACAAAAATGGAGGTTAGGATGAATTTTGGGTTTTGGATGATAAGCAAATGGCTCGAACTGTCAACCCCAGTTTGAGCGAATCGATTCGGCTTGAGACCGAATCGATTCTCATAGGAAGACCTGTAGGACTGTCTCAGGTCGAATCGATTTGGAGCTAGATCGAATTGATTCGCATTGGGGGAGAATCGATTCGCCTCAGCAAAAATTGAAAGTTTGTCTTCCTTCAGTTTAAGGGGAGTTAAATCATATAATTGGAGACTATTTTAGGGGATTTTAATGTGATATAAGGACTCCTAGGTAATGGAATTGAATGTGGATATACCTTAGGTTATGAGGGAATAAACCTTTGGTTAAATAGCGATAAATCTCGAGTAGTTGAGTGTCTATCCGGGGTTATCAATTTAAGGAATATTTGGGAGAATGGCATTCTAGGGAATTAATCAGTGAGAGTGTATATATATTTATACGGTTAGAAAATATACGGGCCGATTATATTTGAGTGAATCCTAGGATACGAGTAGGGTCGAAATTTAGGATATGAGCTAGAGAGGTTCGAGCTACTATCTGGTACGTCTATATTGATAATTATTAATACAGGCTATGCGATACGTATGGATTTAGAATAAGTTGTGTGTATACTTATTTGATTATTAAGAATTGGTATATTTGGGTTTATATAAAATCCTTAAAAGTGATTAAGGTGTGAGATAATCATAAGTAAGAGAATACTTATAGGTTTAGTATTTTAAGTGTGTGAATACTTATATACTATTACGAATGGGAACATTCAGGACTTTGGATATCGCAATAAGAGTTTGGCAATTATAGCCAAGGTATTTTGAGAAGTGATATATATTATATATACAGGCATTGTTACGATATATATATGTTATGAATATAAATATATCATTGTGTGATTGGTATGTTTGTATTTTAGAGGCTAGTTCCACGGGCATAGGGATGGACAACCAGATTATATATATATATATATATATATATATATATATATATATATATATATATATATATATATATATATAGTGCTATCCAAGGAGGTTTCGCGACGTGGGTGAATCCCCTGGCTTGAGGAGCAGGGAGAGTATAGTCCCCAGGTCATATCGTCCCGCATATGGGTGCGATGATGAGTCCAATTTCATGAGGGAATATGACCGCCTCCAACATTTAGTATTTTTTCCATGATCCTGAGTGAGTTGGACTTGGTACCTGGGTTAAGTGAGTACGCCTGGATGATGATAGTACCGTGAGACTGGATCCTCGAGTTATAGCTCGATAGGATGGTTATTATACTTATTATGTGTGTTATAGGTATAAATACACTTGTTGCGTGTAGTATATTGCATATGCATATGAAGATGTGAAATAAAATAATTTAGACTTGGGTAAAGTATAAAATGAATAGGAAGTTATTCTTATTCTGAGAGATCTATATCCAGATTTATACAAACGTGAATCGTATATTAAAGTGAGAATTATACATACGGGATTTTATATTCTAAAGTGATGGTATTTTAAACTAAGGAAAGTTTAAAGATATATATATATATATATATCATGGATGAGTACATCAATTAAAGCTTAGGTGATAGCGTATGCTATAACCTATATAATTTTACGTCGGGTAAGTGATAAGATGAGAATTCCTAGAATGGGTGAATGTGATTAGTTAGGCAAGGTAGCTTAACTAAGTTGTTTAAAATGTATACGATAGGTGTGCACAATTAGAGGAGGGGTGAGGAGTATCTCATGGGAGTGCGATACCAGTTTAAATATGAGAGATTTCATATTAAAAGAAATATAGCATTTGATGCACTTGCAAAATATTTTCAAACCTCGGGTTTTGGCCCGTTTATATTTTTCCCTCTCTCTTGCTATATATGTATATATTATAATTATCCAGTCACAGGGGCGCCTGGATGATAATTATTTCGAGTCAGACGTTACTGCAGCAGTTGTGGATGCAAGCAGGATATTGCATAGTTACGCTTCCATCTTTGTGATCTAGATAGGAGGTATTGAAGAAACCTTCGGGCTGATGGCTCAACTGTATTCATTTATTCTTTTACTGCCTTTTAGTTTGTGGTTTCGATTTGGTTGTATTATGTGTACCGAGAGTTTGGTTCTTATACTTATTCATTTCAGTTATGTGTATATAAACTGTTGTGATGTTTCCTTATGTTGGTTTGGTTAAAAAGATTAGTTAAATAAAATTTTGACGCCAGCCTAATAAGTTATTAGTAATTAAATTGATTTTCGAGAGTGATGATGAGAATGAACCATATGAGATTCCTCTTTTAATCTGGTATAGGATTGATCACCCGGTATTTTATTAGGCGGGGTGTCACACTATCGAGGTCAAATTTATGAACTGACATGTAAACTATTGAGTTACAATTTTCTTTATTTACATAAGACACTATATTAAATTAATATATTAATTAAATAAAACACTTCATTGAACCATTTATTTTATTTTTAACTAAATAATAATCCTTTTTAACAAGATATTTTTGTTTTAAATAAGAAGATATTTTTCTCTTTTTTGTTCCAATTTTGATTTATTAAAAATAAGAAAGACAATTATTTTTCATTTTTTCATTTTTTTTCTATTTATTAAGAAAAGAGAAAATCTATCATTTCCGTCCCTTTTTTGTTTATTGAAATAAACCAAAAACTTTTTTCTCTCTTTTCATTCCAGTTTTCATATATAAAAAAAATAACTATTTTTTTTCCCTAGTTTTTATTTAATAAAAAAACAAAAGTTGCTTTTTTGTCCTATTTTCTCCCGGTCTTATTTATTAAGAAAACAAAAAACTATTGATTGTTCTTTTTTTCATTCTAGTTTTTATTTATAGTTTTTTCTTCTTTTTTCCCTTCGAGTTTTTATTTTAAAAAAAAATAAAAATATTTTTTGTTCTCTTTTTGTCCAAATATTTACGTATTAAATAAAAAAAACACTTTTTTTTGTTCTTCCTCTTATTCCCCATTTTTATTTATTAGAAAAATGGACAAACTATTTCTTTTGTTCTCTTTTTCATCCTCGATATTATTTATTGCCAAAAAATTGCTTTATGTTTCCTTCCATTTTTTATTAGAATAACAAAATTGTATTTTTTTTACATTGAGAGAGCGATAGAGAGAGTATGTTGCTTGTTACACTTTATTAAAACTCAATTATTAATTGAGTGCAAACAAAAAATCCCTTCCTTATTATTAAAACCCTATATCCACAAAATTCGTGCATTAAGTTAGTGATAGTGTCTACGGGTCATCCCAAAATTATCTAATGAGGAAAATAATAATAATTTGACGCGATTAGTCATTCCCCCTTGATAACAAACATTTGGAACATCTAATCCAAGGTCGAAACATGTTTAATGAGAATGATAAAATTTCTTAAACTAGATAACAATACCCTTGACCATCATATACCTACCACGAATCAATTTCCTCTCTAACTAAACTTCTTTTAGATCTCTAGCGAACTTCCAGTGATGCGCCTCCATCAACACCCCAGTAGCATCATTATGACTCTGGTTACACTCTGGCGATCGTTCAGTGGAACTATCGTGACTCCAAAGACCTTACAACGAGTTTCCTTCAACATTCCATAATTCCAGCAAGTCTCCGGCAGTCCTCGTCGAAAACTAAAAAATATTTCAAACTTCAAATAAAAATCCTTCATATTCTTTTTTAGTAGATCTCGTCGAGATTTTTCCAATTATATAAATTCAATCTTGAATAAACTTGTATATTAGGAGAAATTTAATTTTAAATTTTGTCAGGACATAAATTTCCAATTGAGTCCCTATATTGTTTTGACTCAATTCCGTGAACAAAACTGTGTTTGTAATATGTCATAGGGAGATTTTATTTTGTTTCGATCCCACTTGGTCTATGACGTATTGAAGAAATTGAAGAGGTTGCGGCAAAGCTTCAAAGTATTAATAATGTCAAAGTTTAATTGGTGCAAGTTTATTCGTCTTCAAAGTTAATTGTATTCTGAGATCACCCATGTATGAATGCGTATAATTAATGGTGCTAGGAATTATTTTTATAAAAGATAAGGATGTATTTTTTATAAAGAAAAATGTTTAAAAAATTTTTACAAGTGTTTTAATTGTTTACACTATGTTTTTATTCTGATCATCTCATAAAAGGAGTTTGACTTATTTGGATATCTTTTAGAAGAGAGGTGTCAAACAAAAAGTCAAATTGACACGCGGGCTCGTTCAAACGACAACCAGTCTCATTCAAACAGGATGGCTATGTTACGCGAACGACATCCCTATGTCATTTGAACGACACAGTTAAAGCATGTTTGCATAAGAATTTCGTAAGTGTACAACTGGAAAAAACAGTATACAATCCAGTACGAGTTTTGCACATGTTTTCTAAGGTTTAAAAAGCTTAAACATATCCTTAGAGTTTGCAAAGATTCGATTTATCATTCTTATGTGTTTACTTGATCTTGTTGCACCAAGAAGGCTTGTTCTACCATTGAACATCAGGGTTTTGCGGAAAAGAAAAGAGAAGGACTTCTTGTTCGACATCGTAGACGTATCAAAGCCATTTGGTGGACACCGAGACATACATGGACGCGTGTGTTGTGTACAGGTACCATAGAAGAGGGAATTTCTGCGTGGGCACTATTGAAGAATGGTAGAAGATCATAAGAAGCGTCAAGACCCGTGGGGGTCGAGTCATTGAGTAAGTTTAATCTGTCTTTGTAAAACCTTTGTTCATAGTGATTGTCTGGCTTGGATCGTCCGAGGTTTTTTACTGTCTTGGGTTTTTCCTCATACATCTGGCGTTGTGAGTATTCTTTACTTTAGTTTATATTACTTGCTTTAATCACTAGATGCATGTTTAGTATTAATCAAGATAAAATTAGTTTAAAGTAAAAATTGGTTTTTCACAACTTGGTTTGGTGCTAATTAAAAGTTGGATAATTTTTGGTGAAAATTGGTTTAATTTGAAACACACACATAAGGCCCACTTTTACAAATTGGTATTAGAGCTAGAAAATATAATTTACTGTTTTGTGATCCTGTGTGTTTCAAAGATGAATTTTGGAAATAACGAATTTTCTTGAACTCCTATTTTTTATGGCACTAATTACACTTATTGGAAGATGGGAATGAGGTGTGCATTAAAATCTATTGATGAGCATGTGTGGCTAGCAGTTGAGAAAGGTTGGACACCCCCTGTCACTATTATAGGTGAGGTCACTAGTTTAAAGCCTGTTGAGTCATGGACCGAAACTAAACAAAGACTTTCACAATATAATTCTAAGGGTCTGCACATTATTGCTTCACATGTCACACAGGAAGAATATAATAGAATTATGACTTGTGAAACTTCAAAAGAGGCTTGGTATATTTTGGCACTCACTCACGAGGGAACTAGCATGGTTAGGGCATTAAAACTTCAAAATCTCACTACACAGTTTGAGACCATTAGCATGTTACAGAGTAAGACTTTTGATGAGTTTTATGCCAAGTTATCCAATATTGTCAACTCATCGTTTAACCTAGGTGAGAAAATTATCGATAACCGCGTCATTAAGAAAATCCTTAGGTCATTGCCTAGTAGGTTTAATACGAAAGTGACTATCTTGAACTCCTTGGGTAAGTTAGAGTCGACGAAACTAGAAGAGATTGTAAGTGACTTACAAACCTATGAAATCGACATGATTACCTCCAAGAAAGTAACTAAGAAAGAAAAGGGTATTGCTTTGAAACCCCGGAAGGAGGAAATTAAAGTTTCGGATTTTGATTCTGACTTTGAGGATGTCGCTTTGTTGGCAAAGAAATTTAAAAAATTTATTAAGTTTCAAAAGCAATCCAAATATGCCAAGAAATTTGAAAAATTCAAGAACAAGAAAGTAGATCCTACCTCTAAGGATAAGTTTGAAAAGCCTCAGAGAGATGAGTCAGATAAGTATTTTGGGTGTGAGGGGTACGGTCACAAAGTTAAGGAGTGTCCAACTAGACTTAAGAAAGAGGGCAAGCAACCCATTGTCTATAGTGCCACCTTAAGTGATAGTGATCCGGAAGAGGGAGAGAGTTTCCCCATTGAGCGTAACTTTGTTGCGTTTATGGCATGTCATGTGAACGATGATGATTCTCATGTGAATGACACTTCCGAGGAGGTTTTGAGTGAATCCCATGTTAGTGAGGGTTAAAAGAGTGAGGAAGAGGAGGTAGATGTGCAAGAATTGCAAGTTGCATTTAATGAGTTGTATGCCGAAACGGTGAAGGTGAAAAAGGCTAATTCTAAATTGCAAGCTAAGTTGAATTAGTATGCCATAGAAAATAATGATAGTTTGATTGAGGATCTTAGGGCACGAGAGAAGACTCTTACGGAGAAATTGGAGTATGTCGAGGGTGAGAGAGATAACGTGCGTGGTTTGATGGAGTCCTTGAAAAAGGAGATTCTAGAGTTTTAGGAGTCTAGGCGTTTGCTCGAGTCTAGGATTAGTAAGTTAGAGAAGAGTTTTTGAGACACGTCTAGAGTTGATTTTGATTCGGAGAGGTTGGAAAAGTTAGATAAAATCCTAGGCACTGTCCAAATTAAGGGAGATAGGGGAGGTATAGATTTTGATGAGAGAGTTGTTCCCATTCCCCCCGCACGTGTGAGGAACACTAGGAAGGTTACAAAAGGTACACATATAGGTAATCATTCCCACCATCGCTACACTTGCACGTTTTGTGATAGGAATGGTCACCTTAGGCTTTATTGTTACGACCTTAGACAAGCTCCTAGAAATTTTAGGAATAAAGTTACCCCGGTTCCCCAAACCCCCATGCGTTGTTTTACACCTACTTGGGTTAGGAAATCAGATTTAATGGCTTTAGGAATTAAACTTCATGATTCTCGTTTGGGTGCACTTGATTCTTCCCATGCTAAATATAAAGGATGATAGTGTTGCCTTGTTTGTCATATGCTAGTTTGCTTCATGATATATTCATTGTTAGCATAATGACATGTGTATTAATTTGTATTATAATTTTCATTTGTTTGAGTCCTAATTGAAAAATACAAAAAGATTTTGTTTTTCATAAATCTCTTGAAAATCCAAAAAGAATTTTCTTTTGTTTGAGTCAAAATATGTTTGAAAAGCCAAAAACATTTTCGATTTTTGAGTTTACATGTTTAATGTGGCATATTGGTGTGCTAGGACCCCCCCAATCGTTTCATTATCCATGTCGCTAGGACATTTGGTCATTATTATCGATGCTTCGAATGATCTTTACCATTGTTTATATGGGGTTGTTTCGATGTTGATATGCATTTTGATTTGACTTTGTATATATGCCAACATTGCACATATGCACGAGTTTATATGGATGTTTGACTTCTCTTGCATATTTGAATTTAGTGAGGCGTTCTTATCTCAATCTTGTCATCTATGCGTAAGTAGACTTAAGGAGAAGTGTGCATGTAATAACCATTTACCGTGAGGATTTGAATTGATATTTAATTGAAAAAATGATGAGTGATTCACGGGAATTGGCTACTAGAGTTCAAAATTAACTCGTTGTGAAAGCCACCGCTTACAAGAGCCCAAAAGAAAGAGGCAAAATGCTAAGAAAAGGGCCAATAAAATTTTCTCTAAGTTAAGAATGCTAGAAACCTCAAAAGAACTTGAAAAAGTATATATTTATGAGGTTGTTTGGTTGGAGAAAATTTAAACGGGTTTGCACAACTAATCCTAATGTTCAAACCTTGCAATTTGATGCTATTGTTTGTAGAATCATCAAAATTCTTGATTTGTGTGCATGTAGTATGTTTAGTTCATTAAGCTCACACTTTTATTGTCATATGGCTATGATAAAGTTTGATGATTTATCGCTATCAATTAGAGATTCTTGATCGTTTCGATGTGTTGAAATTGTGACTCATTTGTTGTAGTTTCACGCCCAAACATTCCATGTCAATGTTTAAACACATCGGTACTATGTTTGCATGTAACTCGCATTATTAGTTTTTATGAGTTTTTACATTTTGTGTTAAAAGCCTACTATTTTAACACTGTATTGCTGTTGTCAGGCCCTTCCTAAAATGTTTTTGTGAAAAAAATTTCACTGGACAATTATTTATAATATTTCTGGGAATCTGGGAAATTTTGGCAGGTCGCGAGAAGTCGTTCAAATGACATCTCCATGTCGTGTGAATGACATTTGTCCTTCATTAGAGCGACGTCCTCATCTCGTTTGAGCGACGTCCCTGGCTCGTTCGAACGACAGACTGATTTCTTGCTTCTGATTGGTTTGCAGTCCACTGGTTTATTTTTGGGATATTTTTGGTACTGCTGGAAGCTTTCTGGTCTGTTTGGTTTATATGCAGGTTATTTTGGATCAAAATTGGTATCAAAATAGATATTTTGCATATGATTCCGTTTATCACACTTGATTAGATTGATATATTTTTGTGTGATTCATTGGTTTACTAGCTACATATTTGTCATTACATGTTCATATTTAGCTGGTTGTTTCAAGATTATCCAGCAATTTCACATTGATTCAAATTGGCATATTCTCATGCTAGATACTTTCATTGGTTTGTCTTTTAACCGAATTGTCTATTAGAGACAAAAAGGGGGAGAGATGTATGTGATGTAGGGGAATATTTGAGCATGTTTTTGTTTTCATATTTTACAAACTGTTATTACAAATTGGTCGTTTAAATTTGGTATCATTTTATTGCTCAAATTGTTTAACAAATGATTTTTCAGAGTTTATTCATATTGGTATCTATTATCATTTGGTATCACTTGGATATATATATATATATATATATATATATATATTGGTTTCATTTGTTCCTCCATAGTTTACTGGGTATTTGTTTGTTTGTTTCATGTGTGTAGGTATGCTTCAGTGATTCGATATTTCAAGTCTACATCACATTCGGACAATTCATGCTTACCGGTGCTACATATTCTAGTCCGTTTCCTGTAATTTTTTACTCTGGGTTTATGGGATGGGATTTAGGCATCATACGCCTTGACGGACCAGCTTAGGCCTTTCACTGGTTTAATTTTGTCCCGAAATAGTCAAAGGGGGAGATTTGTAAGGACATAAATTTCCAATTGAGTCCCTGTATTGTTTTGACTTAATTCCGTGAACAAAACTTTGTTTGTAATATTTCATAGGGATATTTTAGTTTTCTCAATCCCACTTGGTCTATGACGTATTGAAGACGTTGTGACAAAGCTTTAAAGTATTAATCATGTCGAAGTTTAATTGGTGCAAGATTATTCGTCTTCAAATTTAATTGTATTCCGAGATCACCCAGGTATGAATGAGTATAATTAATGGTTCTCAGAATTATTTTTATAAAAGATAAGGATGTATTTTTTATAACGGAAAATGTTTAAAATGTTTTTAAAAGTGTTTTAATTGTTTACACTACGTTTTTATTCTGATCAACTCGAAAAAGGAGTTTGACTTATTTGGATCTCTTTTAGAAGAGACGTTTTAAAAAAAGTCAAAAAGTCAAATTAACACACGGGCTCGTTCAAATGACAACCAGTCTCGTTCAAACGAGATGGCTATATTGCGTGAACGACAACCCTATGTCGTTCGAACGACGCAGTTTTCGAGGCGATGCTTAATTCCTATTTAAAGCGTGTTTGCATCAAAATTTCGTAAGTGTGCAACTGGAAAAAAAAGTATACAATCCTGTACGAGTTTTGCACATGTTTTTTAAGGTTTAAAAAGCTTAAACACATCCTTAGAGTTTGCAAAGATCTGAGTTATTATTCTTATATGTTTACGTGATCTTGCTGCACCAAGAATGCTTGTTCTACCATTGAACATCAAGGTTTTGCGGTGAAGAAAAGAAAAGGACTTATTGTTTGACATCGTAAACGTATCAAAGCCATTCGGTGGACACCGAGACATACGTGGACGCGTGTGTTGTGGACATGTATCGTGGAAGAAAAAAATTCTGCGTGGGCACTATTGAAGAACGGTAGAAGATCAGAAGGAGCGTCAAAACCCATGGGGATCGAGTCGTTGAGTAAGGTTAATCTGTCTTTGTAAAACCTTTGTTCATAGTGATTGTCTGGCTTAGGCCGTCCGAGGTTTTTTCCC
Source organism: Sambucus nigra (assembly GCA_949130495.1). Taxonomy (NCBI): domain Eukaryota; kingdom Viridiplantae; phylum Streptophyta; class Magnoliopsida; order Dipsacales; family Adoxaceae; genus Sambucus; species Sambucus nigra. The sequence goes on along the minus strand of OX422209.1, from coordinate 65,010,290 downwards.
ATCTTGGGTTTTTCCTCGTACATCCGGAGTTATGAGTATTCTTTACTTTACTTTATATTGGTTGTTTTAATCACTAGATGCATGTTTAGGATTAATCAAGATAAAATTGGTTTAAAGTAAAAATTTCTTTTTCACACCTTGGTTTGGTGCTAATTA